>JANAVB010016199.1:13351149-13808649 GCA_029216955.1 Iris pallida
GTGCTTGATAGAGATTAATAAGGTAACCCATACTAGGTGGACATGACCCATTGTTCGATCACCCTACTAGTTTAGCTCTTGTAAGTTGGGTAGAATGCCTCATGACCTAGCATTGCCTTCATCCTTATGACTCATTAGTAGATACTAAGCAGATGCCTAGACGATAAATTTTAAGGACCATACCTATTGGTCGACCAAAACCTTAGACAATGAGACAATAGTCGACTTTATAGGCACCAAACAAGACTTAGAATCTTAAGGAGTTCGAACTATCTAGTCTCTTTCAATAATACTCTCACGTGCCTATTTTTACCATCTTGACTAAATGTTGCTACTATAGCCTAGTTTGCAAGTTTAAACTTATCAAACTTGTTCAAGACCATGCTATTGAGCGCGCGCTCCTAACATATTGTCTAATCGAGAACCGGTGCATGATGGTCTGATCAACCGAGTGCACTTTGGTTCGCTTTTATTATCGTTCTACGTGGATGGAGACCTAGCTAAACTTGCCCTCTAGAGTCCCATCTTCTGCGATAGCCTTGCAACTCTTTTGAAATTATTCGATCTCCTTTGAACCACATATTCGTATTCATATTCGATAATCTCTTCTTCGAACCCTTTGTCACTTTCGCTTCATCTATTTTAGAAGGACGAAAGCGCTGTACTTGAATTTCTCTAGCTGTCCTTGCACTCATGACCATTACCGTTCAATGTTACTATACCTTCGTCCTAAACTGCTCGTTCTTTTCCTTGGCCCTATATTTACTACCACGACCTCCTAATCAGTTAAATTAGGAGTGAATCTAATCGTTTTCCTAATCGTACCCTCAACCTACTCCCAAGAAACCATAGCTTAAGTCTTTAAATTATTTATCTTAATCTACTAAAACCCTTAATTTTTTTCCTTTGTGTTTATTAGCCATGTCCGTGATTTATTATCTAAATCACGATTTTCTAATTCATATTTGTTGAACGTTGTGATTTGATTATTCCTCATCGACATACCCATGTGACCTTTTCAACCCTCCTACTTATTTTTAATTTCGAGGACGAAATTCTGTAAGTTGGGTAGGAGTTAATACCCCTAAATTTCTACTAATTTTTTAAAAATATTTTGGTATTATACAACGAGTACGAATACGTAGATATGAATATTAATTTTCTTCTTCTAAATTCGTTTTATTATAAACTTTTAAATAGCACATAAATTTTTTCGAAATACTTATATGGTAAATAAGTGTTGCTTGTTTGTATCATACAGTTGCCAAAACATATTGTTCTATGTTTTGAGAAAACTATTTTATTTATTATACAAACGGATAGTAATTTTGAAAATAATATTATGTGAATACTATTTGCGTACCGAGTACGTATATGCAGGTAGTATATTTTATATATACAAAGTTTTATAGTATAGATTTCCTATAGAAAGTATTTTTATATAAGTAAATATTTTATCGTGTTTGAGCACGAAAAATATATACCATAGTTATTTTAAAAATGATATTTTTTATTATAAATAATAAGTCAAAAAAACTTGTTTTATGTAAATTTTATTATATGTCATTTAATGAAATTTTGTTCATTTATATATAGTAAATTTTTGAAATTTATTTTATCTCATTTAACAAAAAGCTATTTTAAAATTATTTCATGTTAATATTTAATACTTATAGTAATTTCGAAATTAATTATTATTGTTATTTATATAAAGATAATCAAAATTCATGGATTTAATGTTTGATCATTTATAGTAAATTAATAATTGATATGAATTTTAATTTAGTTTAACTATAGATATGAATTATCTAGATATGGATTCAGATCGGATTTGTATTTGGGTTATATTAGTTTTTTTTAATTTAAAATAAATAGTAAATTATCTATTTGGGTTTTAAATAAACCCTAATCCTATCCAAATGGGAATTTCCACATCCTATAAATAGGCAGGTACTCCTCCATTAATTTCACAAGCTAAATTTCTCCACAAATAATTTCCAACCACCGTGCATCGTGTCCGTGTGCGGTCCCCACCCCGTCTTATTCATATTTATAAATACATTTTTATCCTCCGTGTCGACAACCCCGACACAATCAACCGACTCCATCAAATCCCTAATCTAACCCTATCCTAATTCCCTCGGCGTCGACCTGGCCTCACCGCCATGCATCCACCACCTGCAACCTGTCCCCGGCCATCTTCCGCAAGAACCCCACGACAGCACCACAACCCCATCCACCATGGTTACCCGATCATAGCCTCTGTCCCTACGACTTCACCACTACTAACCCCCCATAGCCGTCCCGGCCATTTCCACCACCACGCCGACCCCGTCCACAGTTCCCGACATCCCGATCGAATCCCCGTCACCAACACCAGGACCCGACCAACGACAACCACCGTCTTCACCCCCACTTCTCCTGACATTTTCCTTACCATCCTCATCCAAGACCCACGCCAACACCACGACCGCCCTAGCCACGGCCTTCGCCGACCATAAACCACCATCACCACTGCCACCACCGTCCCAAGAAAAACAATATAGAAAATAATAAAATCATCACCACCGCCTCCTACCTCCGCATCCGGTACCTCTCCCTGCGAACGAGACTGCACCTCCTCCACCGCGCCTGGACGCGACCACCCGAGCCCTCTCCTCCGTTCGCACAGCGCCGCCGGCGCTAGCCCTAGCCAGCCACCGCCATAGCCCGCGCAAACCGCCGCCGCATCACACGGCCACTACAACCTGGATCTGGCACGGCCGACGCAAAGCCGCCTATACCCTCCGTCGCCACCACCGTGCCTCGACAACTGTTCCGACCGCAAACCCTCCAAAACGAGCGCCACCGTCACCACAAACCCGCCGCCCAAGCCCCGAGTGCCGGCCGGACCACCTGTGTACGCGCGTAGCCCGCATCGCCGGAACCCCCAAACTCCCAGCCCTCCGTGCTTCACCCCCTCCGCCACGGCCACCGCAGTTCTCCTCTCCGCCTTCCACTTTCCCGCTCCCGCCCCCTTGTGCCGCCGTCGCGCGCCTCCCCGCAGTACGACGAGCCCGCACGGCCATCAGCCCAGCGCCGAGCACCGTCCCCTCTCCTCTCTTCCGACCTCCGACTTCCCTCACCCCCCACCCCGCCGACCGCTCGAAGTCGCTCCCTCCGCCGACCGATCTCCCTCTCCCTCTCTTTTCCCCACCACCCCCTCCCCTCTCGCTCGCTCTTCCTCTCCTCCCTTTTCCTTCTTTTCTTAAAAGCAACACTCAGCTGTTAGTTTACCATATATTTTCTTTTTTTATTATTATTATTTTTGTGATGTTGGTGTTGTTGTTTTATTAGGTTCAGTTTTCTTTGGACTCCTTTCTATATTATTATTATTTAAGTATTTTTGTTTTTTTTTTGGTTTTGTGTCTCCCTTAAATTAATTAATACTAATATTGGTGTAATATTTTTATTATTATTAGTAATAGTAGTAGTAGTATATTTGCTATCTTTTTACTTATTTCATAATTACACATAAATTTTAGTTTTATTTTTTCGTAAATTTGTATCACTAAATACAAAAATTATATTAAGACAAAATATAATTTTCAAATATGATTTCGAAACCCTTGGATATATTATACTATTTAATTATATTTTTCTAGATATTTAAATAATTAACAAAAATACTTGATCCATAAAAATATATTCTTACAAATTATAAAATAATTTTGTTGGTATATCAATATTGTCCAAATATTTTTACTAAATAAATATAGTTTCTCTATCTCAACTTCATTTTTATATCAATCTAGAGTTTTTGCCTAAAACTATCTTCTTATGCTTTTCAGTATTTATCAATAAATTATTTTACTAGTAAATATATATTTTCAAGGATTATAAATAGCATATATTATTATCCACTTCTTTCGATTTTCCTCAGCCCAAGACTAAACCTATTCTTTTGCCAATTCTAGACTTCTTTATATCGTCCCTAACTAATTTGACCGCCCTGGACCCGATGGAACCGTCTGTGAAGTCAACAGAGGTCACCTTGCATAGTTGTTGTACCGAAGTCGCGGTTCGTGCCACCTTGATCATCGCAGCACACCAGGCGTCCTACCAGGCAAGACACCTTGCCTTTACAGTTTAATTTCTTGCTCAATATCATGCTTGTTTTATTTCTTATAGGTTGTTCTTTCAAAACCATATGTAGTTGCAAATTACTATACTTTAGTTTTCTTTATGCATTTGGGCTAGAGTTAAGGGACCACCTTTGTTTGTGTCGCATTCATTAGCCGACACCTATGTGCCACGATGTCACGTGTCTCATATAGATTCGGACTTGCGTACCGACCGTACATCGGTGCGTACAGGACGAGCGTTAGGGTATAACTGCTAATATAATTGCCTAGAAGACTTAGCGGTTATTACAAATATTGTGGTGTGGATTCAGCACGAGTAGTGCATGGGGAGGATGAAGACAATTAATAGGCGCAGGGGCTTTCACACATTTACTTTTCTCTAGCTGTCATTTGTGACTCAGCCGAGAGCTAGTGTGCCGTGCATTTATTTACTTTTCTCTAGATGCCACTAGTACCTCGGTTGAAACACAAATGTTGTCGTGCATTTACTTTCCTCTAGCTGCCGTTAGTGACTCACCCGAGAGACTAGTGTGCCGTACATTTATTTATTTTCCTCTAGATGCCACTAGTACCTCGGTTGAAACGCTAACGCGTCGTGTTTCTAGTCTCGGGGCCCTTGTGTGGAACGTTGTCTTCAAAATACATTTTCACATAGAATGGTTAAGAACCTTTATTGTGTAGTCATATATACTTTCTGTTGAGCTTTATTTATTCAGTTATTGGCATGATATTATGTGTCTTGTTACGTCCCTCTAGGACCTGGTTATCTCGCAAGGTGTGTGCTCTTATCTTTCGCAGGTATTCTAGATCTAGCCGTGATTTTCTCCATTCCTTCGAAGACGATTGCGCTTGGTTCGTCTTGCTATTTTATCTCCCCAACTTCTTCCCTGCTCTCCGCCCGAGCCTCGTCACCCTCTCCCGCCGGTCGCCCGCTCTCTCACGCCCACAGCTCCTCTTTCCTCCGACTTCTTCCTCTCTCGCGCCACTCTCTCCTCCTTCTTCTGTGTCTTTTTATTTTTAATCCCTCTTTTTTCCCCTTTGCTAACGATATAAGCAGCAGTCAGTTGCTGCCTTTGGTTTCTGTGTGTCACTTTCGGTTTTATTTTATTTAATTTATTTCATTTTTTTCTCCTTTCTTCTTTTTCTTTCCAGATTATTGTAGGAATTAAGTAAATTATTATTATTGTTAATATTATTATTATTTTATTATTATTATTATTAGATGTTGATTGATAATTTAGTTGTATTTTGGTGAGAGCAACACTACAGTGTTGAACACTATTGTTATTTATTATTATTATTATATTATTATTTATTATTATTATTATATTATTTTATTTCCTGATGTATATGATATAACCTAAATACATGCATATCTTGTGATCATAGTTTTCTTAATTTATTTATTCATTTTGAGTAACTATACTATTAGTACTATTAACATATTTGTTATATAAAATTTATACTTTCAAAAATTTGGGGAAAATATATCATGTTTTCTTATCTAAATAAATTGTAGGTTTTTAAAACCCTAGGAAAATCTACTTTTATCTAGTTAAAATAAATCACTACTTTGTTCTACAGAATTTTAGTCTTGAACCTAGATGATTTTGAGATTCCCATATTATATATATTTCCAAGTATTATAAAATATTTTCAAAATCGTATATAGATTAATTATCCAAATTCTTCCTATTATCGATCCTTGTCCATGACTAATCCTAGATTCCTATCCCCTCGCCAATTTTGTACTTCACTATGTCCCCCTAACTAATTTGACCCTTCTGGACCCGATGGAACCGTCTGTGCCGACATCAGAGGTCACCTGCGTAGTTATTGTACCGAAGTCGCAATTTGTGCCACCTTGATCATTGTAGCACACGAGGCGTCCTACCAGGCAAGACACCTTGCCATTTGCTGTTTATTTATTTTAGCTCATTTTCATGCATTATTCATTATTTTCTTTATTGCAAAATAAACTGTGATACATGGCATAACCTGTTAGAACTTACTGTTCAGTTATATTTTCTGCTATGTATTATTTTTCTTACCCATTAAACCTAGATTTAAGGGACTACCTTGTGTGTTGCATTCATAGGCCTTGACATATTTATACCACGTTGTTGTGAGTCACATATAGGACTCGGACATGCGTGATTGGCTGGCCACCAGTACGTATAAGCCGTACGTTAGGAAATAACTGCTAATAGAATTGCATGTTAGAAGACTTAGCAGTTATGAGTTGGCATTGGGCGGGGAGAACATGATTGGAAGTTGACTACCACCCCTATCTATCGTAGACTCACTCGCTACTAAGGAACGATAGGTAGACTATATGCTATAGACTCGCTCGATACTGAGGAATAGAATATGGTATTGTAACTCGCTACTGAGGTACTGTATTTTCTTGACTTGACCCGGTAGTCATGCGACCATGAACTGTTCTTAAAATTGCATTCACTTAGATTTGGTTAGGCGACCTTATCCGTTAGGTATGAGTACTTGGTTGGGTACTTGTATCTGACGTGGTTAGAACAATAACTTATCGCGGATTAGTTCGTCACATCTTGTCATTGTTTGGTTGTAGGTGTGGCTTACTACTCCGATGAGAAGGTATTGAACCTTGTTGGGATCCGGATACCATATTGGATTCATAGCATGGAAAGATACGTCACCGTGAATTAGTTTATCATCTCATGTCCTTATTTGGTTGGGGGGATGGTAAGCTAATTCAATAGGTGTGTGTTGGACCATGTTATAATTCGATTGACTTATTTATTTGAGCAATATTTATTCATTTTATATGGCATAATATTAGTGTCTTGTTACGTCCCTCTAAGTACCTGGTTATCTCGCCAAGTGTGTTCTCTTGTCTTCGCAGGTATTCTAGCTCTAGCTGTGGTCCTCTATTTCTTCGAGGATGATTGTACTTGGATCGTCTTCGCTTCGCCAAACTCATTTTATTTTTTATGTACTTCTTTTCATAGTTGGCAGTGGATTTGTCTCCGCCCAACTACATGTACCAATGACAATTTAATATCATTATATGATATCTTTTATTCATTTATTTTGTGTGGATGAGATTAGTTATGGTTCTACTGTATTATATAGCTTACGTATATTTATTATACGGCTAGCATGTCTACGCTCCTAGTCCTACGTATTTTGGGACTGGGGCGTTACATATTTTTGTGGTGGCCCATGCAGATCAAGATAAATTGTTTGGTTACTTTACCGTACCACACAAGCCTGCAAATAGGATTAGAAGTCTAGGATCTCATCCACATGCTTGACCTCTTTCCTCGATTCCATATTCGAACTATCGTTTGACTCATCGACTGCATCTTGCTTGATTCCTTATATCGTAATTTTTATCTTCCCTTCGTGTTTTCTAGAGGTTAGACAGGTGACCCCTACTAGTTAGACATGTTTCTTTTGTCCCAAAACACCATTAGTTTAATTCTTTAAGTTGGGTAGAATGTCTTGTGACCTAGCAATCCCTTTGTCCTTGTGACCCATATTCACAAGTTTACTTAGATTCTAGAATTTAGAGGACCCTAACCCGTCTAGCCAACCGAGGACTTGGACAAGAAGACTATAGGATGACTATATAAAGACCATCACATGACATGACTTCGATCCTTTAGAAGTTCGACTATACTCCCTCTCAATTTTAAACTCTGGTGCCTATAATTTCACCCTCTTAACAAATATTGCTACTATAATCTAGATTTGCAAGTTCATTGATTTATCGAACTTGTTCATGACATATGTTATTGGAAGAGCTCCCACTAACATATTGTCTAATCAGAACCGGTGCATAATGGTCTGATCAACCAAGTGCACTTTGGTTCGCTTTTGTCTATTATTCTACGTGGATGGAACATAATTAAACTTGGCCTTTAGAATCCCATCCACGACTGCCTTGACAATTCCTTTAAAATTATTCGGTCGTCTTTGAAACACGTATTCGTATTCGATGTCATCACCTTTGAACTCCTTATTGCTTTCGCCTTCACCTATTTTAGAATGACGAAGGCGTTGTACTAGAACTTCCTCTAGCCTTCCTATCGATTATAACCATTATCACCCGATGTTGCTATATTTTCATCCTAAACTGCTCGTTCTTTTTCTCAGCCCTATATTTACTACCGCGACCTCCTAATCACTTAAATAGGAGTGAATTTAAAATCGTTCTCTTAATCGTGCCCTCAATCTACTCTTAAGAAACCATAACTTTAAGGTCTCTAATTTATTTTCTCTTGTTATCATAATATTCTTTATTGCCTGTTATCTTGTTTTTACTCATTTTCCTTCTTGCGCTAACCCATGATTATCCTCGCCATTAATTGAAATCACGATTTTCTAATGCATCTTTTGGTTGAACGTTTTGATTTGATTTTTCCTCATCGCTACCCCTTTATGCCCTCTCACCCCCTACTGATTCTTAATTTCGAGGACAAAATTCTTTTAAGTTGGGTAGGATGTAAAATCCCTAAATTTTCACTATATTTTTTATATAAATTTGATACCGATTTTTTTTAATTTGTATATTGTACGTCGCGTAGTTGCATTGTACGTCGCGCACGAAATTTTGTTTTTCATAATTGCTCGACGAGTGCGAATATGTACGAGCGTACATATTTTAGAAAAACATTTTTATTTTTTTATAGTTTCAAAATAATATATATAATAATTATTTTAGCTATCGTACAAAAATTCCAAGCTCATTATTTTATTTATTTTATTTATTTTATTTATTTTATTTATACAAAGCATTTCGTTTATAACAATTATTGATAATATTTTTCGTGCATACATATATATTTCATAAATATTTTATTGGTTTATTTTTAAATAATAATGTAATTTTTGAAATTAATTATTATTATAATTTTAGTGTTCATAAAAATATATTTTAAAATGGTTGATATTTGTTAAAATTAATTATGATGATTTACAAATTTGAATGTATGGATTTAGATTTATCTATATTTAATTTGGATTGAATTTGGAATTGATTTGAATTGTTTTAAAAAATTTATTTAAATTAAGTAGAGAATTATCTAATTGGGTTTTAAATATTCATAATCCTTATCCAACTGGGAATTCCCACATCCTATAAATAGGCAAGTACTCCTCCATAAATTCTTCACAACCACAAAAATTTCTCTCCATAATTGTCGTGCATCGTATCGGTGTGCACATCTTATTCTATAGTTTACATCTACATTATCTCCTTCCCGTGTCGGACACACCCCGACATCATCAATCCCTAAACCTAACCTAATCCAACCCGAGCCATCTACCCACCACGGTGCCACCACGACCCTCGTCGTTCCAACCACCATCGGGACGACCCACAGTATCCTCGCCATCATGACCCCTGTAACACAAACCAGCCGTCATCACCCGAAATCACCAGCATCTCCCCCACCACGACCAGAAGACCACCGCACTACCACTTCTGCGACCACCCTCTACAACCACCACCAACGTGGCCGCTCCTTCCCGACACACTGCCAGCCTCGCCGCCACCAAACCCAGAACCCACTGTCCAAACCATCCGACCTCCTCTTTCCACACGACCACGCCACCACCGCCGTTTTTCCCTCCGGCCACCGGAGAACCACCACATCCGGTCCGACCACCACACCCGTCATCATCCACATCTCGACCAAAACCACCCAAAAATAAAAACCCCAAAATTAAGAACACCACCACCTCCAGGACTTACCTCCGCCGCGCTTTGTCGCGCCCGTCCGCCAGCGACCGCCCTCGTCGCCTTGATCTCCTCCGCCGAAGCCTCCGACCGCCTCTTCGCCCACGACCAGCGCGCCGCGCCACGGCCGCACTCCGCCCGACCTCTTCCGGCGCCGTCCCACCACGTGAGTCGCCGTCTCTCCTTCCCTCTCCTCCGATCGTCCCCTGCCCGCACCTAGCCGCCGCACAGCCCATCGCCGGCCACCCTACTCCGTCGAGCCTCCGCACAGCGGCCGCTCGCCCCAACTCCCCCGACTTCTCCCCGCTCTCCGCCCGAGCCTCGTCACCCTCTCCCGCCGATCGCCCGCTCTCTCGCGCCCACAGCTCCTCTTCCCTCCGACTTCTTCCTCTCTCGCGCCACTCTTTCCTCCTTCTTCTGTGTCTTTTTATTTTTAATCCTCTCTTTTCCCCTTTTCTAACGAATATAAGCAGCAGTCAGTTGCTGCCTTTTGGTTTCTGTGTGTCATTTTTGGTTTTAATTTATTTTATTTTATTTTCTCCTTTCTTCTTTTTCTTTTCCAAGATTATTGTAGGAATTAAGTAAATTATTATTATTGTTAATATTATTTATTATTATTATTATTATTATTATTAGATGTTAATTGATGATTTAGTTGTATTTTGGTGAGAGCAACACTACAGCTGTTGTACACTACTGTTATTATTATTATTATTATTATTATTATTATTATTATTATTATTATTATTATTATTTTATTATTTTATTATTTTTATTTCCTGATGTATGTGGTATAACCTAAATACATGCATATCTTGTAATCATAGTTTTCTTAATTTATTTATTCATTTTGAGTAACTATACTATTAGTACTATTAACATATTTGTTATATAAAATTTATACTTTCAAAAATTTGGTGAAAAATATATCATGTTTTCTTATCTAAATAAATTGTAGCTTTTTAAAACCCTTGGAAAATCTACTTTTATCTAGTTAAAATAAATCACTACTTTGGTCTACAGAATTTTAGTCTTGAACCTAGATGATTTTGAGATTCCCAAATATTATATATATTTCCAAGTATTATAAAATATTTTCGAAATCGTATATAGATTAATTATCCAAATTCTTCCTATTATCGATCCTTGTCCATGACTAATCCTAGATTCCTATCCCCTCGCCAATTCTGTACTTCACTATGTCCACCCTAACTAATTTGACCCTTCTGGACCCGATGGAACCGTCTGTGCCGACATCAGAGGTCACCTTGCATAGTTATTGCACCGAAGTCGCAGTTTGTGCCACCTTGATCATTGCAGCACACCAGGCGTCCTACCAGGCAAGACAGCTTGCCATTTGCTGTTTATTTCTTTTAGCTCATATTTCATGCATTATTAATTATTTTCTTTATTGCAAAATAAACTGTGATACATGGCATAACCTGTTGGAACTTACTGTTCAGTTATATTTTCTGCTATGTATTATTTTTTTATCCATTAAACCAAGATTTAAGGGACCACCTTGTGTGTTGCATTCATAGGCCTTGACACATTTATACCACTTTGTTGTGAGTCACATATAGGATTCGGACATGCATGATTGGCTGGCCACCAGTACGTATAAGCCGTGCGTTAGGAAATAACTGCTAATATAATTGAATGTAGAAGACTTAGCAGTTATGAGTTGGCATTAGGCGGGAAGAACATGATTGGAAGTTGACTACCACCATATCTATCGTAGACTCGCTCGCTAATGAGGAACGATAGGTAGACTATATGCTATAAACTCACTCGATACTGAGGAATAGTATATTGTGTTGTGACTCGCTACTGAGGTACTGTATTGTTTTGACTTGATCCGGTAGTTATGCGACCATGAACTGTTCTTAAAACTGCATTCACTTAGATTTGGTTAGGCGACCTTATCCATTAGGTATGAGTACTCTTGGTTTGGGTACTTGTATCTGACCGTGGCTTGGAACAATAACTTGTCATGGATTAGTTCGTCACATCTTGTCCTTGTTTCGTTGTAGGTGTCGTTTACTACTCCGATGAGAAGGTATTGAATATTGTTGGGGTCCGGATACCATATTGGATTCTTAGCATGGAAAGATACGTCACCGTGAATTAGTTTATCATCTCATGTCCTTGTTTGGTTGGGGGGGATGGTAAGCTAGTTCAATATGTGTGTGTTGGACCATGTCATAATTCGATTGACTTATTTATTTGGAAATATTTATTCAGTTTATATGGCATGATATTATGTATCTTGTTATGTCCCTCTGAGGACCTGGTTATCTCGCCAGGTGTGTGCTCTTGTCTTTCGCAGGTATTCTAGCTCTAGCCGTGGTCCTCTCTATTTCTTCGATGATGATTGTACTTGGATCGTCTTCGCTTCGCTCGCCAAACTCATTTCATTTTCCATGTACTTTTTTTCATAGTTCGCAGTGGATTTGTCTCCGCCCAACTACATGTACCAATGACAATTTAATATCATTATATGATATCTTTTATTCATTTATTTTGTGTGGATGAGATTAGTTGTAGTTCTACTGCATTCTACAGCTTACGTATATTTATTATACGGCTGGCATGTCTACGTTCCTAGTCCTACGTATTTTGGGACTGGGGCGTTACAGAATAGAATATGATGAACTGTGCGCCTCCGTCATCAGCTCCTGACGAAGCTCTCCATTGGGAACATAGAGGCGATCTCCACACCTCAGAGTTTCGTCCTCATGAATGCGCAGTCCGGTCTGCATACTGGCTTCTGTCCTCTGTCGAAGTCGCTGAAATCTACCATTTGTCTGTAATGCGGCTCTGATCCTCTCTACCAACGAAGACTGCACCTGCAGGCTAGCCAACTATCCATCTGCTCCTGGTAGTACCACCTCGATCCCCAACTCTCGTAGCTCCTCTAGAAGATGGGGCTGAGTCGTCA
The DNA here is from genome assembly GCA_029216955.1 of Iris pallida. Lineage (NCBI taxonomy): Eukaryota > Viridiplantae > Streptophyta > Magnoliopsida > Asparagales > Iridaceae > Iris > Iris pallida. Next base: position 13,363,937 of record JANAVB010016199.1, read on the forward strand.
ACATGTATGCCATAGGCCTCCCGCTCAAAGCATCTGCTATGACGTTCGCCTTCACTGGATGGTACTGTAGCTCGATCTCAAAGTCTTTCATTAGCTCCAACCACCATCTCTGTCTCAGATTTAGCTCCTTCTGAGTGTGGACGTACTTTAAGCTCTTATGGTCCGTGAATATCTTTACCCTCTCACCATACAAGTCGTGTCTCCAAAGCTTCAGGGCAAAGATAACCGCGGCAAGCTCCAAGTCGTGGGTTGGATAATTCTTCTCATGAACCTTCAGCTGCCTCGAAGCATATGCTACAACCTTCTCGTGTTGCATCAAAACGCATCCCAATCCCTTTCCGGATGCGTCGCTGTAGATCACAAACCCTCCTGGTCTGGATGGTATAGTCAGAATAGGTGCTTTGGTGTGGCGGTTCTTCAGCTCATCAAATGCCACCTGGCACTCCTTTGTCTAGATAAACTCCTGCTCCTTCTGGGTCAAACGGGTCATCGGCTCAGAGATCCTCGCGAAGTTCTCTACGAACCTCCGGTAATACCCGGCAAGTCCAAGAAAACTTCTCACCTTCGAGACATTGGTAGGGGTCGGCCATGTCTCTACGGACGAGATCTTCGCTGGGTCCACAGATATACCCTCTCCTGAGATGACGTGTCTGAGGAAAGAGACACGGTCCAGAAAGAACTCGTACTTGCTCAGCTTGGCATAGAGTCTCTCCCTCCTCGATGTCTCCAACACAATCTGTAAATTCCTCCCGTGCTCCTCGTGGCTTTTTGAGTACACCAATATGTCATCGATGAACACGACTATAAACTGATCCAAATACTGGTTAAAACACTCTGTTCATCAGATTCATGAACACAGCAGGCGCATTGGTCAAACCAAAAGGCATCACCAGGAACTCGTAGTGACCATAATGAGTCCTGAAGGCTGTCTTCGAAATGTCCTCCTTCCATACCTTCACTTGATGGTACCCTGATCTCAAGTCGATCTTCGAAAACACCCTGGCTCCAGTCAACTGATCAAATAGGTCGTCGATCCGAGGCAAGGGGTACTTGTTCTTGATGGTCAGTACATTCAGGGCTCTGTAATCAATGCACATTCGGACAGTCCCATCCTTCTTCGAAATAAACAAAATTGGAGCTCCCCAAGGTGAAGCACTCGATCGGATGAATCCTATAGTCTGCAACTACTCCAGCTGAAGCTTCAACTCATCTAGCTCCTTCTTCGCCAACCGGTACACATTAGAAGAGATCGGTGCTGCTCCTGGTACTAGCTCGATAGAAAACTCCACTTGTCTGTCAGGTGAAAGACCTGGCAGCTCCTCCGGAAAGACGTCCATAAACTCTGCAACAATCGACGGTGGTGCTTTCTCCATCGCCATGTAGACACCAACGGACTGGCCTACTCCTCGTTCTACGGTCCCTCTCATGAACTCGAACTCTGGGCGGTCTGGCGGTCTGAAGATGACGCTCCCCTTTCGGCACTCCAAAACGGCATGATACTGGCTTAACCAGTCCATCCCCAAAACAATGTCGAAGTTTGGTATAGGAAACACCAAAAATCGAGCTTTTATCTCTCTTCCACATACAACCACGGAGTACGTCCTACACGTGCTAGTGACTGGGACGATCCCTCCACCCATAAGAATCCTCCAACTCTTGGATAAGGGCGAGGTAGCTACTTTGTGCATAGAAACGAAACTACTAGATATGAAAGACATAGTGGCTCCGGAATCGAACAGTACAACAGCAGGCAATGATGCAACTAAGATAGTACCTGTGATCGCCACTCCCTCTGGCTCCTTCTGTTCCGGTGCCATAGCAAAATCTGCCCTCTCCTCTGAGCCTCTGTCTGCTGACGGTACTGCGCCTCCTGTGGGGGCAGTGGTCCCCGCTAATATTCTGGCGCTCGCTGGACTGCAGTCGCCTGTGCTAGTGGCATGGGTCCTGGAGGAGCTGTCCTGGGGGCCAACTGCTGAGCTCTGTCATTGCACTGTGGGCAGTCCATGGCCTGATGCTGTCCCGATCCGTACCTCAGGTAATGGTTGCGCCTCTTCCTGTACTCCCCCTGAAAGTGCCCCTTTTTTCCATAGTGGTGACAAGTCGGAAGCTCCCTCTGCTGGTACGGGTGGCTCTCTGCTGCTGATGATGGGTCCCTGGGCGTCTAGTCGGGCCTCCAGTCTGAACTTTGGCTAGTGCAGCGGTCTGAGTAGGGCACCTCACGCTCAACGGATCCCGATTGATAGCTTTCTGGACTCTGGCCTCGGCTAGCACCTTTTCGTAGGTAGTCCTCGACTGTGCGCTCGTATACCTCTGAAGCTCCTTCGTCAGGCCGTGATGGAACCTTCGGGCCTTCTCCCTATCGTCTGGTAGCAGTAGTGTGCTGAACCAGCTGAGATGACTAAACTCTGTGTCATACTCGTCTACGGTTATGTTCCCCTACTTGAGGTGGAGGAACTAATCGTAGAGAGCATCTCGGACGGTAGTTGGTAAGTACTTTGCCTCAAAGTACTCCAAAAACTGCTTCCAAGTCTTGTTCTTGCCGACTTCTCGCTCCTTCGATTCCCACCAATGATGGGCATTCTCCATCTGAGTCCTCACGGCAGTCATCCACAAGTCAGCAGGTAGCTGCGAAGCCTCCAAGGTCTTCTGTGTGTTGGCTATCCAGTCTGATATCTCCTACGTGCTCTCGTTCCCTTTGAAGGGATTTGGGTTCATCTGACAGTACCTCCAAACGGTGCCCACCTGCTGGACTGGTGTTGGGGCTGATGGTGGTACCGGTGCTGGTGCTGTCATCCTCTCTAAGGCAGTCATCAGAGTCTACCTCATAGTCTCCGTCTGCTGCCATTGCTGCTGCATCATCATCTGGAAGAACTAGAATATCTGGGGTTGTCCCTCCGGCTGTGGCATCTGCGGTGGGATAGGTGCATACGGCATCTGCTGCTGGTACGCTCCCTGCAGCATCTAAAGAGGATTGGGTGCATAGGGCACCTGCTGCTGGTATGCTCCCTGCGACATCTAGGGAGGAAAGGAAGGTGGTGGTGGCAAAGGGTTCTCCTCCTGATGCATCGGCGTCTGAGATGTCTGGCCCTCCTGGTGCATGGGTGCCGACTGCGGTGCGAACCCCGCATGAATGGATGGAATCATCGGGACGGCCTGAACTCGTCCAGAAGTCTGGGTGTCCGTAGGATCTGGAGTCCTATCATCGCTGGGCGAGGTATCGGATGCCTGGGCAACGCCATAAGTCGTGCGTCCACCATGCAAATGCATCTCTCTGAAAGAGACAAAATTTCTATAAGATAGGTGCAGGAAACAAGCAGGATGCTAAATTTCAATCTTAAGATTTAAGAAGCGGAAGTCAAGGCGATAATCAAATTATGGATGAGATCCTGCATTTCATAGTTCTAATTGAAGCTCGCGTCGGTTTTATCCTAAGCGATGAACAGGGACCTGCATAGACTACCACTAAAACCATGTCACGCCCCACTCCCAAATGTATAGGATTAGGGCCTAACCTGGCCAGCTGATACGACCTAGAGTGAGCTACCCAATTTAATGGACTCACTTAGGCGTACTACGCTGTAAAAATAACTAACCAAACACAGGCAAATAACTAAATCTCATCCACAAATCATATAGAAAGGAAGTACTGAATATATACACAGAGTAGTCTGAAGGTCCAAATATAACTGAAAGGAAATACAAGTCTGGTGGAAACAATCGTACAGTACATAAAAATGAAAGTACATGAATGGAAGATAACTAGCTAAGAGTATCAGCTAACTAGATATGAAACTCTCAGCCCAAGTAGCAGCATACCGAGGTCAAGGGAACTCCTCGGGATAGACCTCGTAGTCCTCAGCAAAGTCTTCGGCTGCCTCAGCTCCGGCACTGTAAATCGTCGAGTATGTATGCTTGTCGGGATCTAAAAAAGAACCAGGTCCTCAGAAGACATAGCAAGATACAAATAGGAACATGCCATAAAGTAAATATTGATCTAACATAAGGGGGTGTGCTAACCAATCTAAGTGAATGCACACAAAGACAACTTTGGAATGTATGGGTAGGTGAGAATAATGTCGTCGAAGTACGGGCCGACGTCGGATCACGAGCCGATGGATTTGTATCAGAACACGGGCCGAGCGTCAGATCATAAGCCGATTAACAAAATACTAGCGTACCTCCCGACCGAACCTAGCACGCAGCTAGTGGCCGTTGCCGGATATACCCACTAGTAAGGACCCATGCCCATAACCGGGTCCCCACTGAGGCTAACATAAAATAATATAACTGTCTGTCCCATACGCCTACTGGTTGTCTTTTCCGTCCCGTGATGTATAAGTCGCATCCACGACCCAACATCTACTCTCTATGAAGAGTCAGCTATCTAGGACCATCACTACCCTATATTTGCCGTCACACGAGCCACTCGCACTGATGGCCAGTCGAGAGCGACAGCGCGTGCCATGATCTGATCTCACTCAGTGCCGTGTCGTAACATGTGTCATGGTCAAGGGAGTTGTAACAACAACTCCACGATCCAAGGGTACGTCGTCTACAACTCCACATATATACTAAGGTGTTTTGTGTCCAACTAGTAATCACGGATTTAAATCATAATGTGAATAAGATAAACACGGAAGCATAGAAAACACAAAAATCATGATATAGAATCCACAATATTAATCTCATGTAAGAGTTGTATCAATAATCAAGAATGTACATCTAAAAGCATGAAATAGAGTAACTATCAGAAAATGAAAGTGCTCATCGTGAGTACTTGCCTCGGGTGTCTGAAGTCGACGTGCGCAACACGATCGTGTCAAAACGGAAAGTATCACAATCTAAAAGCCCATAATATAGATATAACCCCAAGATAGCATCGTCCCAAATCATAATCGTCGAAGATCGTAATGTCTAATAATAGATAATCCAAGTTTGTCGATAGAGTTGCAGAATTTGAGTATAGTCACCACAATAGGAAAACGCACGAGTAGGATGATTAACATGATAATGGAATAGAAGGACACAAACTAATATTTATAATCTATTTATAGAAATATTTATAATATTTGGAAACTAGGTTTTATTTAGTCAAAATATTTAGAAATAATATCTTAAAAATACATATTTGACTCAAACCTTAATTTTGGTAAATAAGTTTTATAGATAGGATATAATATATAAACATTTTAGATCTTCAAATTAATTTCGAAGCTAAATAACTTAAAAATCTACTTGTAAATTTATACAAAAATATTTATTAATAATTAATTAATATATACAGTATAAATAATATTATATATATATATATATATATATATATATATATATATATATATATATATATATACAGTAAAATATATATATATATATATATATATATATATATATATATATATATATATATATATATATATATTAGGTAGCCCTAAAATCTATCAAATCTGGGCCGGGCCCAAAATAATTTATACAAAACAAAAACTAAAAAAATAAAGCATTGCTACTGGGCTCTGAGCCCTGCCCGGCACACTGGGCGTAGGCCTAGTCCTGCCTAAACAATAGTTTGATTTTCGTTTATTCGAAGAGGGAGAGAGAGAGACTATGGAAAAAGAGAGGAGTGAAGAGAGTCGAGAGAGAGAAAAGAGAGCAAGAGGAAGACGGAGAGGGAACACTCGATATCGAGAGAGCGGAGGAAAGGGTTTATCAGCGTGGTGTGGAGGAGATCTGGCCGGGTCGAAGCAGACTCGACAGCTCGATAGTACAAGGCGTGGCACGAAGATCGAGGTCGAGGAAGGCGTCTGAACGCGACCGGAGCGGGTTCGCGTCTGGTGGCCGATATGAGGGCGACAAATGGTCAAGATTGAAGACGCACAGCGGATCTGCTGCTCTTGGCTCGTTGATGCACCGTCGAGCGATTTTCGGTGCTCTAGACGGCACCACTAGCTGGCGATGGTCCAAATTTGGCACAAAGGAGATCGGAGCTTGGCTCGGTGCTGTGGATCTAAGCCAGGTGAGTGGGGCAGTGATGATTTAGAGGGCGGTGGTAGTTTAGGTGATGGAGATGGCGGTGGTCAACTTTAGGGATGGGTCGTTGGGGGTTAGTCGACGAAGGTGGTGGATTCGGTGACTAGGGTTGGTAGTGGTGGCTAGATGATGAGGATGGTCGGGATTTATGGTCATGGCTGGTGGAGGAGAGAGACAGTGGTGGTGAGTCAGGGAGGTGTATGCGAGGGTTCAGTCAGGGTGGTAGAGAATAGTAGAGAGATGCATACTAGTATGGTGGGGCTATACGGTGGCTGGAGTTGGGGATGAGGCGGTGCTAGAAGGTGATGGATGGATACGGTAGTGGTGGGAATGATATGGTGCGGTGTGCTGGAATGGCCATCAATGGCTGAGGATTGGCCGTACACTGGCCAGGGAAGCGAGTAGGATGGCCAAGAATTGGCCAGGAAGGAGGCAGAAGTGGGGAAGTCGGGGAGGAAGAGCAAGGAGGAGAGAACGGCGAGCAGCAGAGGGGGTCGAAGTTGGCCGGAGCTCGACCGGTTGGGCTTGGCTGGTCGGGAAGGCATGGATATAATAGGAATTTAGAGTTTGTGTAATAAAATATTGGGAGTCTCCAATATTTTGTTGGAAGAGAATGGAATACTCCACAATCCTTGATGGCACAAAATTTAATTTGAAATAGATCTAGGGCAATAGTGGAAAACCCTAACTAACCATAACTAACTACTAACTAATTACTAACTAATCAATTAATTAACAACTAATTCAATAATCAGGACTAACTAATAACTTTGATATTCTCTAGCCCAAAATCATAGGCCCACAATCCAAGCCTAAAGCTTGGTAGACAATTTAGATTAGCTTGCCCACAATCCAAGCCTAAGGCTTGGTAGGCTCACAATGAATTAATTAATAATAAATAAATCTAAAAATAAAATGAAATTAACTAATTATTAAATAATAATAACTAGAATTAAAAATGAATCCACAAATAAATTTGAAAAAAATGACTTTATAAATTACAAAAATGATGACATTGATTTCAAAATAAAATTTTAAATTTAGGAAAAGAATTTTATAACTCAAATATTAGCTCAAAAGTTTCAAAAATAGAAATTCGAAATCTAGGTAGTTACACCCACTCTCCCAGTTCGCTCTCTTCATTCTCTCAAGTTTTTTTCTTTCTCTTTAGAACTCTCACTGCCTTGGGGATGAAAACAATTGTTCTCGTTTTTGTGTTTTTTATTAATATTATTTTTATTATTTTTATTCTTTATTTTTGTGTTGTATTACAGTATTAAATATTAATTAGTATTCTATTATCACTTCTATGAGAGTAAATATATGTAATATTTATTAAGTGTGTTATTATTGTTATGGATACTATTATCATTAGTTTTATTAAAATTATTATTGTTATTTATTTTTCATATGTAGTAAATATCCCTAAAAATATATTTATAACAAAATATAGTATTGGGTTTTATGCCTATATGTAATTTTAAATTTTGGATTAGAATTTCAAATATATTAATTCTATCCATTTTAAATATATTTTACCTAAAATTATACATTTTTTAAAAAAATTAGGGGTGTTAGTCCTAAAATGATTTACTAGAATTTCAAACATATTTTCCTAAAAGATTTTTGACCAATGAAATATAGTTTTTTGAAATAATAAATCATTTCCTAAATATTCTAATATTACTCAAAAAGGTTTTCAATATAAATATTATTTTTGCTTATTAAAATATTTTCTAAAGATAGTTAAATTTTTATTTATCTTGACCGTGACTAATCTTATTATTCTTATTCCTTTTCCGAAATTATGTACTTACTTAAGTCAACCCTAGCTAATCAGACTGTTCTGGACTCAATGGAGTAGTCTGTCCTATCATTAAAGGCCATCTTATGAAGTTTTAACACTGAAGATAGTTCCGTGCAATCATGATTATTGCACCACACCAGGCACCACTATTAGGCAAGTATACCTTGTCTATTTGATTTACAGTATTTACATGCTTTACTTACCAGTCATTTACGTGTTATACTGTTGCATATTTTTCCTATTCATTACATACATGTTGTCCTAACGATATATTCCTGATTATACTTATTCCTGGTTGGTCATGTTGACACATGAGATGAGATACACGGAGTGTTGCATTGCATGCTAAGTGACCTTACAAGTTCTTGTTTAGCCATGTTCCTTGTTAGAAGACTAACTAGACGTATCGTGGATGCGAAACGGACAGTAACATTTGGGAGTGGAGGACGACAACTACTTGCGCGGGCTATGTTGTGCACTTATATTATATATATATGTATTTATATTATTTGGATAGGAGCCCTGTTTCCTGAGTTACAACCTCTCTTAGTTACCGTTGATACTCCAGTACTAGAGCTATGGCTATATGTACGCCAGACCCGGATGTCTTTTACTTTGGAGATATCTGCGCTTGCGAACGTCCTCCTCAAATTGTATTGCATATAGGTGGCTAGACATGATTAGTGTTAGTTGTCTTTGTAATTCCCGTTCATTCATGTTATTACTCTATTTTATTTTTTATATGTATGTTATGTATCTTGTTACGTCCCTCTGAGGACCTGGTTATCTCTCCAGGTGTGTGTTTTTTGACTTTTCGCAGAAGTTTCAGCCAAGATCGTGATCTTCTTTCTCTATCGAAGATGACTTGCTCTTGGATCATCCTTGCTGCTTGTATTCTTTATTTTGTTATTTTCTTCTTTCTAGTTTCATGTTGTGTCACGATCCGCTACCCAAATTGTTGGGCCGGGCCGAGTCATGTCCAGCCTACGCTTGAGATAAAGCGTAGTAAGCTGTTCTAAAGATAACAAGATAAGGCTAAAATGTGCTAACAGTTCTATATATAATAAAGAGTCATAAATGTTGCCAAACACAAAAGTCATCTCGTATAATAGTAAGTCCAAGTACAAGTCCGAAATATAATGCTGGATACAGGTCTAGTCACAAAATACATAGTCTGATACATGACTACTCTCAAAAGTCCAAAGTAAATAGACAACTAGACGAGTTTTCCCGCATGTACATCCTCGTAAGATAAAGCCTGGTCCTCGGCAGTAACTCTATAATATGAATCATAGAGCAACTCCTCCTCAGTAAAAATACCTACAACGTTATCCTGTCAGGACGGGAGCAAGTACTGATTCTAGCAAACATATAATACTGATCATGTGATGGAAAGAAATAAAATGACATATCTTGTTTATCCAGTTTTAGATACATTTTATTATGGCAATAATTATTCGTTTTAAAGTTTAAAACTGTAGTAGGTGAGTGATCAGTCAATAGGTAATCAGGATATACAGTGGTACATATCAATTTTCTGAAGTGTACATACGTACCCTTAACGACATCGGTGTATGTCCATACACAAACGCGGGATCAGACATACGATAAAGTTACATATAGAATGTAACAGTGCTCGGTAAATACATACGGAGAAGGGGGGCATGATCACGTACACTACTAACAGTTTTCCCTTAACCCGTTGTTTAAATATGTGAGAGATATGAAAACTGTCCTAAGCATGGTAGAGACTGAAAGTAATACAACATGTGAAGTTTTAACTTGCTACCCCAAGGATCAGCATTTAACATGGTTGGAAATCACAGTTTATGGTTATAGCAGTATGTAAAGTTTGTAGAAGTACTTGTCTTTAGTAAAGCAAAGCAGCAATAAAAATACTATAGATGCCTGGTGACTCGTCACTGTAGAAATAACACATAAACTTAGTTTTTTATACTAAGTTAAATACTAAGACACTAGTTGTGTGCTACGACTTTCTGACTGGACACCTAGCCAAATGATGACTTTAGCATAAGAGACCAATATGAGGTGGCACAATACTCTAAATAACTTTCTATGGCCTTTACACTAGTGCGAGGTGAGGTCCAATACTATAATAACTCAAAACGACACAAAACATTGAAAGTCGTAATTATTTAATAAATAAATCGAACTGTACATTGTGTTCCAATAATTTTTGAGATAGACAAAAAGCTCAAATTTACATAGAATAAAGTACCAAAATGATCCTTGTTAATTATAGAAATTTATAATAATTTTTCTGGAATTTATAAACCTTCATAAATATTTATTAAAAATCAGCAAACATATGTATACTGAAAATGAGTTCTATTTTCCTATTTTTATAAAATACCAAAATTACTTATTAAATGCTGGAACAATTATAATAAATTATCTAAATTAACATATTATTTAAATACAATTTTTCCAAGATTTTTACAGCACTTAAAATATATATAAAAATTCAAAAACAACAAGTAATAATTTCTGGAAAATAATTAATTAATTATTACTATTTTTTCCATGTATTCAAAAATTGAACTGAAATCCAGATACAGGACCCAGAGCCATGAATCAAGTCCAATATGACTTGTACAGACGCTAAATGTATTAGACACAATTAGACCCAAAAATTCATGCTAGGCTTGGACATCAATTGGTCATAATCAATAAAATTACATGAATTTAAATATAAATAATATATTTTAAAGTGGTAAAATTGCAAGTCACAAAATATATAATAAAATAACTTATAAAATTTTACATAATAATATTTTGTACAAGATAGAATTTGAAATACATACATAAATATACAACAACAATATTTATACATATACATATAAATATATAGATATTTATATATATATAATGGATATATATATATATATATATACATATAATAAATATACATACATATATATAAAAGTACTAAATATAAAATATACATATATATATATATATATATATATATATATATATATATATATATATATATTATATATATATATATATATATATATATATATATATATATATATATATATATATACAAATACTGTATATATATATATATATATATATATATATATATATATATATATATATATATATATATATATATATATATAAATATATATATATATATATATATATATATATATATATATATATATATACATATAAAATAGTATATATATAATAATATATATATACATAAATACATATATATATACATATATATATATAAATACATATATACATATATAATAAAATAAAATAAAAACAAAAATAAAACAAAAAGAAGAGGGAAAGGGGGGGCTCGAACTCGGGTCAGACAAAGGGGTCGGGTCTCAGCGCGCTCGGGCTGGCCAGGGGGTCAGTCCGAGTCATGTGTTAAGGAATGGGTTTGAGTTAGTTTTAAGTTAGATTTTAGGTTAATGGGTTTTAACCCAACAGCAGCCCAGTAACCCGTTAACCCTATAGTCCTGTGTCCTGACAGTTAAGGACACAAGGATACACGAGTCTCGTGTCCGGGCCATGCACGACACGCACGGGTCGAGTTGGACGTGTCCAGACTTACCACTAGGTTCGTCAGGACGCGGCGAGTCGCATATGTGAAGACGAGACACGGAAATGACACGAAAGAGAACTGACACGTACGTGTCCAAGTCGAGCGGGCTGTTGGTACGACGACAGGGCGGAGGAAGCGTCGGCGTCGCGGCGCTGGGGTGGCGCTGCACTCGTCTGGCCTCGGCGAACTCGGTGGTGGCGGTTGTGGGTGGTGAATGTACCTGTGGGGGTGGCGCTAGGGGTCGCCGGAGTTGGGGTTAGGGTTAGGGTTCTCGTCGGAGAAGAAAGAGTGAAGGCGGCGCTGTGGGGGGTCGTGGTAGTGTGCTAGGGTTAGGGTTTGGTCAGGAGGGTATTTATAGGGGGAAGGAGGTCGGTTGTGGGGATGGGGCTGGCCGGGAAAGGCGGGTGAAGTCGGTGGTCGTCGGGGCAGCTGGCCGGTCGTCGGGGGCAGTTGGGAGGAGAGAGAAAGAAACGTGAGGGGGTGATTGGCAAATTACAGCAAGGTCCCCCGAATATTGGGGTCTTGCAAATTAACCCTAAGCCTAACAGTTTGCAAATTATTATTTGCAAATCACAATTAAAATAATTCACTAATTTGCAAACTGATATAATAACAATTTGACAAATTGCATAATAATATTAAAACAAATTTAAATATTAAAAAATAATATATTTTGATTTAAAAATTAATTAAAAATCATTTAAAAATTCTAAAAAATTACTAATAATTATTATAAATCATTTTAAAGCTAAATAGGTCATTAACATCTAACTAACACTAATTATACCAAATTTGAAAAATAGGGGCTGACAAGTCTTTCCTCCTTGAAAAATTTTGTCCTCGAAATTCACAAGGATAGAAAACTCTACAAAGATTCTAACATAACAAGCAATGCATTAAATGACTAAGGCTACGATCAAAACTAATCTCTAAGGTATCAAGCGGGAACGGGTGGTTCCCTCGCAGCTGTTGGGTCAAACAAGTAAGGATATCTCTCCCTTATGTCCGATTCCCTCTCCCAAGTAGATTCACCCGGAGAGTGACGGCTCCAAGCTACTCGTACTAAGGGTATGACTTTGTTCCTCAGCCTCTTCTCCCTCCTGTCCAATATCTCCACTGGCTGCTCAGTGACTGCAAGGCTCAGTCCGATTTTCAACTCTGAATGATCTAGCACATGGCTGGGGTCCGGAACATATCTCCTCAGCTGAGACACATGAAAGACATCGTGAACTGCTACAAGATTGGTTGGAAGTGCAACCCTGTAAGCTACCTCTCCGATCCTACCAAGTATCTCGAACGGCCCGATGTATCTGGGGCTTAACTTGCCTCCTCGCCCGAACCGGATCGTCCCTCTAGTAGGTGATATCTTCACTAGCACCATATCTTCGTCGGCGAACTCCATCGGTCTGCGACTAGCATCGGCCCAGTATTTCTGCCTGTCATGAGTGACTCTGAGCCTGTCTCTGATCATCCCGACCTTCTATGCTGCATCCGTGATCATTTCTGGCCCAAGCATAACTCTGTCCCCAACATCATCCCAAAAGAGCGGAATACGGCATCGTCGTCCATATAGTGCCTCGAAAGGAGACATACCGATGCTGTCTTGGTAGCTGTTGTTGTATGAAAACTCTACCAAGTACAGATAGCTCTCCCATGATCCGCCAAAGTCCAGCACACAAGTCCTCAGCATGTCCTTTAGCGTCTGTATTGTCCTCTCGGACTGCCCATCTGTCTGCGGGTAGTACGCCGTACTGAACTTGAGCCGACTGTCCAACTCCTCCTGCAAGCTCCTCTAGTAGTGGGACGTGAATCTGCTGTCTCGGTCCGACACGATGCTCACTGGTACTCCGTGCAAGCAAACTATCTGCTGCATGTATAGCTCTGCCAACTTCTCGGTGGAAAGCCCTACCTTGAAGGGTATAAAGTGCGCACACTTCGTCAGCCTGTCCACGATGACCCAAATGGCATCCTTCCCTCCTTGGGAACGAGAAAGCTCTGAGACGAAGTCCATGGTAATATGTTCCCACTTCCACTCGGGAATGGGTAATGGCTGCAATAGACCAGCTGGCGTCTGGCGTTCTGCCTTGATCTGCTGGCAAACTAGACATCTCGAAATAAAACGTGATACATCTCTCTTCATCCCGTGCCACCAAAGATGTTCTCGCAAGTCACGGTACATCTTGTTGGCACCAGGGTGAATAGAATATCGAGATCAGTGCACCTCCTGTAAGACTGCCTCTATCAGCTCTCCATTCGACACGCACAATCGGCTGCCATGCCTCAAGGATCCATCCTCTGCTACGGTGAAGTCATCCAGCAATCCAGCTAAAGCCTGGGCTCGAAGTCGGCGAAGGCTCTCATCTGTAGACTGTGCCTCCTTGATCTGCTCCATCAAACCAGACTAAATGTCAAGCTCCATCATCTGTATCACTGATCCTGGCCGAACTATCTCGATATCGAGCTTCTCCAGATCTTCCCGTAAATACCGATCTATCATCAGATACAATGCCATCGGATTCCTGCTCAGCGCATCCGCCACCACATTTGCCTTCCGGGGTGATACTGTAAATCGATATCGAAGTCCTTCATTAACTCCAACCATCGTCTTTGCCTCATGTTCAGCTCTTTCTGTATGAACACATACTTCAAGCTCTTGTGGTCAGTAAAGATTTCCATACGCTCTCCGTATAAGTAATGTTTCCATAACCTGAGTGCAAAGATCACCGCAGCTAACTCTAGGTCATGGGTAGGATAGTTCCGCTCATGAGTCCGTAATTGCCTAGATGCATAAGCAATCACTTTTCTATGCTGCTGTAGGACACATCCTAGCCCCTTTCCCGAAGCATCGCTGTATATGGTAAAACCTCCAGATCCTGAAGGTAATGTTAGAACTGGAATGGTCGTCAGCCTCCTCTTCAACTCCTCAAATGCTGCCTGGCAGTCCTCTGACCAGATGTACTCTGTATCCTTCTGCGTCAGTTTCGTCATGGGTTCAGCTATCCTAGCAAAGTCCTGGATGAACTTCCTATAATAGCCGGCTAAACCCAAAAAGCTCCTGATCTCTGAAACTGACGTCGAAGCCTTCCATGTCTCAACGGCAGCAATCTTCCTGGGATCCACCGAGATCCCCTCTCCAGTAACTATATGACCGAGAAACTCCACTCGATCCAAAAAGAACTCGCACTTCGATAATTTGGCAAACAACCTCTCCTGCCTCAGAATCCCCAAAACTGTTTGCAAGTGCTCTGCGTGTTCCTCCGGTGTCTTCGAGTATATCAGGATGTCGTCGATAAACACTACGATGAACTTATCCAGATACTGGTGAAATATCTTATTCATCAAGTTCATAAAGACAGCTGGCGTATTTGTGAGACCAAATGGCATTACCAGAAACTTGTACTGCCCGTACTTTGTGTTGAACGCCGTCTTCTGGATGTCTGCAGCCCTGACTTTCACCTGGTGGTAATCGGATCTCAAATCTATCCTAGAAAACACCTTCGACCCACTCAACTGGTCGAACAAATCATCTATCCTGGGCAGAGGATATTTGTTCTTAATGGAGATGGTATTCAACGCCCGGTAGTCAATACACAACCAAACTGTACCATCCTTCTTCGGTACAAAAAGCACTGGCGCTCCCTATGGAAAAGCATTAGATCGAATGAAACCCTTTTTCAACAGGTCATCAATCTGCTACTTCATCTCTACGGCCTCCTTGGGATTCACTCTATAGCAAGCCCGGGATATTGGAGATGAACCCGGTACTAAATCTATAGTGAACTTCGCATCTCTGTCAGGCGAAAGTCCTGGAAGATCCTCTGGGAATACATCCATAAACTCCCTAATGATAGGGTATGGCGGTACTATCTCCCCAACTGTCGCACAACAGTTCGGCTCTAGGCTGATCTCCGGCCCTGTCCTCCTGACACTGAATGGTGCCGTGCCCAGGGGACTGAACAGAATACTACCCTCATGACAGTCTATAGCTGCATGGGTATAGCTAAGCCAGTCCATCCCCAATATGATATCATACCCGGGAAGTGGCATCACAAAGAATCGTCCTCTAAATTCTCTCCCAACTATAGTAATAGAGCATCTATAGATAGCTCTAATGGGCACTGGTCCGCCTTCCGTCATTACTCTACTCATCTCCTCGGTAGGAGAAGCTACTAAGTGGTGTTTATGCATAAACTCTAATGACAGAAAGCTATGAGATGTACCGGAATCAAACAAGCATAGAGCTAGAAAAGTATGCAAATAAACATGACATGTGATGACGTCTGCCAAATAATCTGGCTCCGAAACCTGCTCCTGCTCCGGCTCCGGCTCAAGAGCCAGACTATAAGTCTTTTCCTGGGGTCCCTTCTGCTGCTGCAGATGTTGCCCAAACCTCTGCTGCTGAGTCGAAAGCGGCGGTCCTCTAGACTGTGGTCCGGCACCTGGTACCCTGGCTACCGGGCAGTCTCGTAGCTGATGGGTGGCAGACCCACAAGCTAAATACTGTCCTAATCTCTTCCTACAGACGATAGGGTCATGGCCTGGCCTCTTACAGAATACACACAAAGCTTCCTTCTGCTGCTGCCGGGGTCCCGGGGCTATAACTGGCAGGGTTGGATGATGTGATGTAGGGGGACGGTAAGTCTGCTGGTGCGACGTCGGTGCTCTCGGCTGGAAAGCCTGACGCTTGGACGGTCCTTCGAGGTATACAAAAGCCGGCCTCTTGCAAGACAGAAGACGCTTCTCTATGCTCCGTGCCAACACTAGGCTCTGGTAGTAGTCAGTCGTACCATTCGCCACTATAAGAATGCCAATGTCTGGAACTAGCCTATGGCAAAAACTACGCATCATCTCCTCATGGTCTACAACTAGACTAGGAGCGAAATGGCTCAGGCGACTAAACTCTGCTGTATACTCGTCAACAGAACGGTTCCCCTGCTGAATGTTCTAAAATCGTAGCCCCATGGCTACCCTAGCGGTGGTCGAGAAGAATTTCTTCTTGAACTGGGTCTTGAACTGATCCCAAGTGGCCTTCCTTCTCGCGAATAGCGGCTCATTCCGGAACCAAACTTCTGCCAAGTCTATCAGCAGAAATCCTGCTGCCTCGACCTGGAGGTCATTCGGCAACCTAGCTCCAAGGAGCTTCCTCTCTACTGATTCTAGCCAGTCATCTGCTACTACTATGCCCTCGGTCCCTAAGAACTCCTTGGGGTTCAGACCCATGAAGTCCTTGATTGTCCCTGCTCTCTGCCGTGGCTCTATAGGTGGTGGGACCATGGTACGTTCCTTAGAACGCTTCATGCTCTGGCGGAGTAGGGTGGTCTGCTCCTGATGGGTCGTTAGGAACCCCTGGATCAGAGTGAGCAGTTGGTTCCCGTCGAGTGTGACGGAAGCCTGGGCAGGTATAGTAATAGGTGGTGGTGGAAGTATCGGGTCCTGCTGGAACTGTGATGTGAAAGGTGGTGGAGGCATCTGGGTTTGTAGATTTGTGGAGTGGGGGAATATGGTAGGTGGAGGTGGAGGTGTATCGATCAACTGGTCAACCGACTGGATAGGGAGTGTACCATTCTCAGGTATGACATACTGGGATGAACGGGTGAGCACCATCTAAATAAATAAATAAAAAGGACTTATAAGGACTCCTTTAAGTAAACAATCATAAATGACAAGAAAATCCAATTTGGTAATAACGAACACGTGATGCGTTTCCTATGTTGCAGTCCTAGTATTCCTCTTGGTGTTTTTAGCGTCATTCCTAATGTTGTCTAATTATCTTAAGTTCCTAATTGCAGGCAAGCTTGGTACAATAACGTAACCAAACAATTTAGTCAGGACCTGCGTGGGCCACCACTAAAAATATGTCACGATCCGCTACCAAAATTGTTGGACCGGGCCGAGTCATGTCCAGCCTACGCTTGAGATAAAGCGTAGTAAGCTATTCTAAAGATAACAAGATAAGGCTAAAATGTGCTAACAGTTCTATATGTAATAAAGAGTCATAAATGTTTCCAAACACAAAAGTCATCTCGTATAATAGTAAGTCCAAGTACAAGTCCGAAATGTAAAGCTGGATACAGGTCCAGTCATAAAATACATAGTCTGATACATGACTACTCTCAAAAGTCCAAAGTAAATAGACAACTAGACGAGTTTCTCCGTAGGTACATCCTCGTAAGATAAAGCCTGGTCCTCGACAGTAACTCCATAATATGAATCACAGAGCAACTCCTCCTCAGTAAGAATACCTACAACGTTATCCTGTCAGGACGGGAGCATGTACTGATTCTAGCAAACATATAATACTGATCATGTAATAGAAAGAAATAAAATGATATATCTTGTTTATCCAGTTTTAGATATATTTTATCATGGCAATAATTATTCGTTTTAAAGTTTAAACCTGTAGTAGGTGAGTGATCAGTCAATAGGTAATTAGGATGTACAGTAGTACATATCAATTTTCTGAAGTATACATACGTACCCTTAACGGCATCGGTGTATGTCCATACACAAACGCGGGATCAGACATACGATAAAGTTACATATAGAATATAACAGTGCTCGGTAAATACATACGGAGAAGGAGGGCATGATCACGTACACTACTAACAGTTTTCCCTTAACCCGTTATTTAAATATGTGAGAGATATAAAAATTGTCCTAAGCATGGTAGAGACTGAAAGTAATACAACATGTGAAGTTTTAACTTGCTACCCCAAGGATCAGCATTTAACATGGTTGGAAATCACAGTTTATGGTTATAGCAGTATGTAAAGTTTGTAGAAGTACTTGCCTTTAGCAAAGCAAAGTAGCGATAAAAATGCTATAGATGCCTGGTGACTCGTCACTGTAGAAATAACACATAAACTTAGTTTTTTTATACTAAGTTAAACACTAAGACACTAGTTGTGTGCTATGACTTTCTGACTGGACACCTAGCCAAATGATGACTTTAGCATAGGAGACCAATATGAGGTGACACAATACTCTAACTAACTTTCTAGGGCCTTTAAACTAGTGTGGGGTGAGGTCCAATACTATAATAACTCAAAACGACACAAAACATTGAAAGTCGTAATTATTCAATAAATAAAGCAAACTGTACATTGTGTTCCAATAATTTTGAGATAGCCAAAAGCTCAATTTTACATATATTAAAGGAACAAAATGATCCTTGTTAATTATAGAAATTTATATTAATTTTTCTGGAATTTATAAACCTTCATAAATATTTATTAAAAATCAGCAAACATATGTATACTGAAAATGAGTTCTGTTTTCCTATTTTTATAAAAACCAAAATTACTTATTAAATACTGGAAAAATTATAATAAATTATCTAAATTAAAATAGTATTTAAATACAATTTTTCTCAAATTTTTACAGCATTAAAATATATATAAAAATTCAAAAACAGCAAGTAACAATTTCTGGAAAATAATTAATTAACTATTTACTATTTTGTCCATGTATTCAAAATTGAACCGAAGTCTAGATACAGGACCCAGAGCCATGAATCAAGTCCAATATGACTTGTACAGACTCTAAATGTATTAGACACAATTGGGCCCAAAAACCCATGCTAGGCTTGGACATCAATTGGTCATAATCAATAAAATTATAGAAATTTAAATATAAATAATATATTTAAAGTGGTAAAATTGTAAGTCACAAAATATATAATAAAATAACTTGTGTAATTTTACATAATAATATTTTGTACAAGATAGAATTTGAAATACATACATAAATATACAACAACAATATTTATATATATATACATATAAATATATAGATATTTATATATATATATATATAATGGATATATATACATATAATAAATATACATACATATATATAAAAGTACTAAATATAAAATATACATATATATATATACAAATACTGTATATATATATACATATAAAACAGTATATATATAATAATATATATACATAAATACATATATATATATACATATATATATATAAATACATATATACATATATACATATATAATAAAATAAAATAAAAACAAAAACAAAACAAAAAGAAGAGGGAAAGGGGGGCTCGAACTTGGGTCAGGCAAAGGGGTCGGGTCTCAGCGCGCTCGGGCTGGCCACGGGGTCAGTCCGAGTCATGTGTTAAGGAATGGGTTAGAGTTAGTTTTTAAGTTAGATTTTAGGTTAATGGATTTTAACCCGATAGCAGCCCAGTAACCCGTTAACCCTATAGTCTTGTGTCCTGACAGTTAAGGACACAAGGATATACGAGTCTCGTGTCCGGGTCATGCACGACACGCACGGGTCGAGTTGGACGTGTCCAGACTTACCACTAGGTTCGTCAGAACGCGACGAGTCGCATATGTGAAGACGAGACACGGAACGTGTCACTTCCCGTTCCCAGAATAAAGTATTTTATACGTGTACTTTTTGAATATACTTATTCAATATTTATCATGCATTTATTCTGTATTTAAATTCTTTAATTTTGTGCTTATTAATTTTTCTGTATTTTATTTTCTGCTTTTCTTGGCTCTTGGTTCATTTCGGTTCATGGGAAACCAACTTGGTTTGGTTTGGTTCAACATGGAAAGGAATGGATGGCTTGGATTTGGTGGAGAGAATGAATGGTGGAGATCCACTTGACCTTGATATAAAAGTTCTTCTTCCACTCTCTCTCTCTTCATTCATTCACATTTACTCCTCCACCAAACCCTAACCCATTTGGAGAGGCAAGTACATCTTGCATACCATGAGGGATTTCATGCATCCCCAATTATTTTTAGTTTATGTTATTCATCTTCTCTTCCTCTACAAGTTTAGGTCTTGAAGTTTTTGTTTTCCATGGATGGTTGGGTGTAGATCTAAGTTTTAAGTTTTGGTTTTCATAGTTTTGGTTTTCATATGAAATTTAGAGTTTTGATCTATCAAACATTGTTGTTTTCGAAATTAAGTGGTTCCATGTTGTAGAGAATTTAATTCTACTAAAGTTTGGCTTTTGAAAAGTTATATTTTGATTTATTTTATGGAAGTTATGGCAAAAAGTATTTTGGTTCGTTCTTATATTCATCTGCAGCACGCACAGCATGTCGCAGAAGGCGCATGTCACAGTAGGCACATGTTGCAATGAGGCGCATGTCGCGGAAGGCATACGGCATGTCGCAGAAGGCGCATGTTGCAATGAGGCGCATGTCGCGGAAGGCACACAGCATGTCGTAGAAGGCGCATGTCGCAGTAGGCACATGTTGCAATGAGGCGCATATCGCGGAAGGCACACAGCATGTCGCAGAAGGCGCATGTCGCAGTAGCCGCATATCATGTCGCGCATGAGCCGCATTAAGGCGCATGTCGCAGTAGGCGCATGTTGCATGAGGCGCATGTCGCGGTAGGCGCATATCATGTCGCAGTTGAGCCACATGAGGCGCATGTCGCGATAGGCGCATATCATGTCGCAGTTAAGCCACATGAGGTGCATATTATGTCGCAGTAGGCGCATATGGTGTCGCAGTTGCATGCATGTCGCAGAATAGGCTGCATATGCATAATTTGGTTGTTTCTGACTGTTATATGTCCTAATTAACTGAATTGTGGCTAGAATTTCTTTCAACTCCCAACATGAATTTGTTGATCTTTTCCTTGGATTCAAGAATATATTACCAACTATTTTATACTAGTTATGGACTCGACCATGATTAATACTAATTTGACTTTTATGCCTTGTCATGAATTGACCCCGACTGTTACTTGACTAATAATTGATCATGCGTTCCTAGTTGGAACTAAGAGACTGGCTAGTCGTCTTATTGAATGAAATGAATGAGACACGTTCATGCAATGAACTATTATACTCGATTAGCCGATCCCGAATATTAGCATATAGGCACATGCAGGCTTCAAATTATTTATTTTTATTTATTTCTTTATCTTACAAAAATAGCATGTATACTTTATGGTCAAGGCATGATTACTCCGTGGTTAGATTTGATTGTTACATTACGCTATGTAAGACCTATAACATAGCCGCACGGGTATCGTTGTAGAGTTGCGCATATCGTACCCCGTACGAAAGTACTCATTTGAATTACCATGATCCACGGCATGGAACTTCACTCAACGTAGAGACTATTAAGTTAAATAAAATAATAATGGCATGGAGAGAATAGATTCCCGAGTTCTTACATGGCAGCCCTCTTGGGACTATTAAGTGCCCGACAGGCCAGCTGGTTCCCACAGATACGGTAAATCTGTCACACGGGCAGGGAACGGTATCTGCTTATATTATTGTACATGCTATAACGGTGGGCGTCCCGCTGGGACTCGTCTAACTACATGATTGGTGCAATTGATTGATTGGATAGACTAGCCTTGCTTGCACATAGTAAGAACTGAGGAATCCCTAATTGCATAATTCCAGGATAACTTGGGACTCACAATAGCAAGCCATAGGAATTGATTGGCCGTTCAAAGATGATTTGTTTATGTATTGTATCTACTATGTTGCCTAACTAAGATGATCAGAATGTCAGGGCGTGACGGGCCAACTTCTGTCCTTGTTTGGTTGGGAGGTTGGTTCGAAGTGTCGTGATGTTATGTGAATCCTAGTGGAAAGCAGAGATCTATTATTATATTCTCTTATTACTGGTTTTAATTCCTCATATCGTGCTTTCTTGTGGTACTTGCTATTAGAGGTCTAACCTCTCTGGTTTTGCATGGCCAGATTTAGAGCCAGTCCTCGAGGATCCAACTTACTTCTACCTCCAAGTTGGTCAATACTAGGGGAATGATCGCAGGAGGACTCGTGTGGGTTTCCTTACTTCACCGCTCGTTTTGTCATTTATCTTATACTTAGCCGTTTGGCACCGACATGTTAGTCAGATTGTCTTGCACTTACTTTTGCATAATTGTAACTAAAGTCAGACTGCAGCTGATAACAATTGTGTATATACTTGCTATACCATCTGGCTATGTTTTGTAAAGCCAGATCTCAAGAATATTTTGACTGAGCGTTTGGGACGCCTTACTGCTTTATCGTACATGTTCTCTATTTCTGTTTCTTGTTTTGAATGATTGAGACAATAGATGTGAAATGACCATAGTAAGACTTTCATGTAGTATGCACCCCCTCGTCTGGTTAGACAGCATTGATCGTATTATACGGTATTCATCTACCCGTAATACGTAGCTGGCTGAGTCATTCCCCCGCTCTCCAGTATTCTGGTTCTGGGGCGTGACAAGGTTTTAGTGGTGGCCCATGCAGGTCTGATTTCAGACTTGTGGGGTGTTTTGATTTATAGGATGTCTCAATCACACGTGTTTCCTCCTTGATCTCATAATTCGTTATTCTCAACCCTTGCTTGACATTCTGGTATCCTTTGACTTCATTGATCCTTCATGTCCGGTTGTTTGATTGTTCTCTTGTCCCTTTTCTTAGGGGCACCTCGTCCGCACCTGTCAGAACTGGACAGCAACAACATGGACAGCAACATGGACAACCTGACCCTGTTGGTCAACAACAAGGGCCGGTACTAACTCAAGAGGCCACCCAGAAAGAAGTGATAGTGGAACCAGCGGCTGGATCGCAGTATCCGGATGTTCCACCACCACCGACAGTTCCACCTACCAAAGTAGACACACCAGCCCTTCTGGAGATCATGAGTGGAATGATGGCTACTCAGCAACATCAGATGTTAGTCCAGCAATGCATATACACTCAGCTATAAGAGCAGAATGTGCTACTCAACCAAGGATTGCAGACAGCATTGGAAAGAGGGGCAAGGCCAGATTCAGGAGCATCAGCCAGGTTTTGCAAGTACAACCCCCGCCATTTCGAGGGCATAGAGGATGCCATCTCAGCAGATGTATGGCTTAAGGATATGGAGGCTATTCTGACAGCAGCTAAGGTACCAGCAGAAGAACGTGTGGATCTAGTGAAGTTATTACTTCAGGATCTCGCACGTGATTAGTGGGAATCAGAGAAAGTGGGCATCAGACGTCCTGTGGCTTGGGACGATTTCACAGCAAGATTCAAGACCAAGTACTATGGAGCTGTGGCACGGTTTGAGCTACAACAGAAGTTTATCAGCCTCAGGCAGGCCGGCAAGATGGTAGATGCTTATGCAGCGGAGTTCTGCAGATTGAGTAGGTTCGCCCCAGAGATGGTAGCAACAGAGAGCCAGAGGGCTATGAGGTTTCAGCAAGGGTTTCATCTTGAACTCTTACAATTGATCGAGGGACACAATTACCAGACTTTTGATGAGATATTGACGGCGACTCGAAGGCATGAGATCACCATTCAGAGGCTTGCGGTGAGGACTGGGGGTCAGAAAAGATCCCACAGTCAGATTGAAGGAGGAGGGGGAGCAGCGCCCCGAACAACAGCACCATCCACTGGCATTCGTATCCATGATGTGGCGATACGAGGACCGGCACCACCACCCAGGCAGCAGCAACAACAACAGAGGAAGAACCAGCAACCCCCGACGGGCTGCACTTATTGTGGGAAGATGGGGCACACTAGAGATGTATGTCGGACATTGAATGGACTATGTCTGATATGTGGAAATCCAGACCATCGGGTTACCACATGTCCCATGAATTCGAGGTCAGGAGGACCAGGTCAGCAGTTTCCTGCTCTGCCAGCACCAGAGGCAGGCCAGTATCGAGGACCAGCAATAGCCGTTAGGCCGTTGGCACAGTGTCCGCAGGCTCAGATGTTTCGGCAGCAGGGACCGCCGATACAGCAACACCAGCATAGACCACCCCAGCATCATCAAGGAAGGGGCCAGCAGCAGCATCAGGCTAGGCCGCAGCATAGGAATCAGCAAGGAGGTCGAGGACAGGCATTCACTCTGTCCTTGGAGGAGGCATTGGCATTGGGAGATGTTGTGGCAGGTAACATTCTCGTCGCCTCATATCCCGCAGGAGCATTGTTTGATTCGGGAGCATCCCATTCATTTTTATCTGCACAATTTGCGACACGGCTAGGAATGGAGTTCGAGGCATTGCCAGGAAGGTTGAATATACTCACTGGCAATGGGCTCGTAGGAGTTAGTAGAGTTATTCTAGCGTGTAGCGTTGTAGTTTGTGGCCATTCCTTACCCGCCCGGTTGATAGAATTTCCTGTTGGAAATTTCGACGTTATCTTAGGCATGGACTGGCTGAAAGACAGTCATGCGACAATAGATTGTCGTAGTGGGAGTGTATCTTTTGATATTCCAGGCATGAAGCGATTTACCTTAGTCAGATCAGAGGCAACTCAGCAAGAGCAGGGAGTAGTAACAGCAATGGAAGAAGTTCAGATTTCGAAGGTAGTTGAAGCATTTCTAGACGTATTTTTCGAAGAACTTCTAGGTCTACCACCGGTTAGGGATATTGAGTTCAGCATAGAATTGGCACCAGGAACTAAACCAATATCAGATCGAGTTTACAGAATGGCGGATTCAGAGCAGGCCAAGGTATATCAGCATATAGAGGAATTGAAGGAGAAGAAGTTCATCCAAGCTAGCGTATCACCGTGGACAGCACCAGTGGTACTTGTGGGGAAGAAGGATGGGTCATCCAGATTGTGCATTGACTACAGGAAGCTTAACGCGGCAACAGTGAAGAACAAGTACCCACTACCCAGGATCGACGAGTTATTTGATCAGTTGAGTAAAGCTAGAGTTTTCTCCAAGATAGATCTTCGTTCAGGGTACCATCAAGTAAGGGTTCGGAAGGAGGACATTCCCAAGATAGCATTCAGGTCGAAGTATGGGCATTATGAATTCTTAGTAATGTCGTTTGGTTTAACCAATGCTCCAGTAATATTTATGGATTTAATGAACCACATCTTTATGCCATACTTAGATCAGTTTGTCGTTGTATTTCTTGACGACATTCTCGTATATTCTGCCAGTGAAGAGGAGCATGAAGACCACCTCAGGAAAGTGTTACAGGTTCTGAGAGAGAACCAGTTGTATGCCAAGCTCAGTAAGTGTGAGTTTTGGTCGGATCACATTTTATTTTTGGATCATATCATCTCAGGAGCTGGAGTAGCAGTAGATCCCAAGAAGGTAGAAGCAGTAGAGAGTTGGCCAGTACCTAAGACCGTAGCAGATGTGCGGAGTTTCTTGGGATTGGCAGGATATTACAGAAGGTTTGTGTCAGACTTTACAAGGCTTTCAGCACCCATGACCCGCTTGACCCGGAAGGATGTACCATTTGTTTGGTCGGCAGAATGTCAGGCATCATTCGAGACTTTGAAGCAGAAGTTGATATCAGTGCCTATTCTTATATTACCGGTTGGACCCGGAGGTTTTACAGTATTGTGATGCGTCAGGTAAAGGACTTGGATGCGTCCGTATGCAGCATGGGAAGGTGATAGCATATGCATCTAGGCAGCTTCGGGACCACGACAAGAATTACCCAACTCATGATTTGGAGTTAGCAGCAGTAGTGTTTGCTCTGAAGCTATGGAGGCATTACTTATATGGTGATCGAGTGGAGATATACACAGATCATAAAAGTCTAAAGTACATCTTTACCCAGAAGGAGCTGAACATGAGATAGAGAAGATGGTTAGAGTTGATCAAGGATTATGACGTAGAGCTTCAGTATCACCCAGGCAAGGCGAATGTGGTAGCAGACGCTTTTAGCAGGAGAGGTGGCGCATTTATGTTGACAACCCAGAAGCACATCTTAGAAGACCTTCAGGTGATGGGCATCGAAGTTATACTTCCTAGTGAAGTAGGAGTTCTAACAAGTCTGCAAGTTCAATCCGACTTGGTAGGCAGGATCAAGGCAGCTCAGGCACAAGACCCAAGGATTCAGAAGCTTAGGGCAGAATGTGAGTCAGGACTCAGGAAGGAGATGAGAATTCATGAAGATGGTACACTTAGGTTTGGATCACGTCTATGTGTGCCTAGTGGAGATATCAGACAGAGGTCATGACAGAAGCTCACAGTTCTCAGTATTCTATTCACCCTGGAGGAACCAAGATGTACCAAGATATCAAGCAACATTTCTGGTGGAACGGGATGAAGAGAGAGATAGCTAGATTTGTTTCCCGTTGCTTGGTATGTCAGCAAGTGAAGGCAGAACAGCAGAGGCCAGCTGGATTATTGCAACCGCTTCCTATCCCGAAATAGAAATGGAAGCATATCACAATGGACTTTGTGACCGGTTTACCGAGATCACCAAGTGGTAAAGATGCTATTTGGGTGATAGTAGATCGGCTTACAAAGGTGGCACACTTTCTTTCTTTCAGAGTGGGCAATCTACAGAAAAGTTGGCAGAGTTGTATATACAGCAGATAGTCAGGCAGCATGGAGTTCCTGTCAGCATTGTGTCAGACCGAGATACCCACTTTACATCACATTTCTGGAAGAGCTTACATCACAGTCTGGGTACCAAGTTAAGATTTAGTACGGCTTACCATCCGCAGACGGATGGGCAATCAGAAAGGACGATTCAGACTTTAGAAGACATGTTGCGAGCTTGCACTCTAGATTTTGGAGGATCTTGGGAGAGCCACCTGCACTTGGTCGAGTTCTCGTACAACAATAATTATCAAGCCAGTATCCAGATGGCGTCATTCGAAGCACTATATGGTAAGAGGTGCAGGTCACCGCTTGCATGGGATGATATCGGAGAGAGGAAGATGTTAGGCCCAGAAATGATTGTTCAGACAGTTGAATTAGTTAAGGGAATTAGAGAGCGACTTCGAGTTGCGCAGGATCGGCATCGTCATTGGGCGGACCAGCATCGTAGGCCGCTAGAGTTTTCTGTGGGGACCACGTGTTCTTGCGGATCTCACCTACCCGTGGGGTCATTAGATTTGGCGTTCGCGGGAAGTTGAGTCCGGGATACGTAGGACCTTTTGTTATTCTTGATAGGATAGGCGATGTTGCTTATCGTTTATCCCTT
The DNA here is from genome assembly GCA_029216955.1 of Iris pallida. NCBI lineage: Eukaryota > Viridiplantae > Streptophyta > Magnoliopsida > Asparagales > Iridaceae > Iris > Iris pallida. Next base: position 13,391,259 of record JANAVB010016199.1, read on the forward strand.
CCACCTTCGTTACGAGAGGTGCATGACATATTTCATGTATCTCAGTTACGTAGGTATGTATCGAACCCATGCCATATCCTCGATCACTCTGAGCTGGTTGTTGGTACCAACCTGTCTTACGAGGAACAGCCTGTGTCTATTTTGGACCGAAGAGAGAAGATACTCAAGAACCGAACAATTAGTCTTGTCCGTGTTGCTTGGGGTCATCACTCATTGGGAGAGTCAACGTGGGAACGTGAGGATGATATCCGATCATGGTATCCACACCTGTTTGACTCACAAGGTGTATCTCTTTCTGTATACCTTGATTGTCCTGATTCTTCATGCTTATCACCTTATGGGTAGAACTACTTGATATCGTGGATTGATGAATTTACATATATAGTACTTGCTTTTTGATATGGTAAAATGATTGCTTGCTCACTAGAATTGCTTGTATTAGTTTAGCTCCGACATTTCTGTCCTGCTTGGATCTGAAATTTCGAGGACGGAATTTTTTAAGGAGGGCAGAGATGTCACTCCCCGTTCCCAGAATAAAGTATTTTATACGTGTACTTCTTGAATGTACTTATTCAATATTTAGCATGCATTTATTCTGTATTTAAATTCTTCAATTTTGCGCTTATTAATTTTTCTGTATTTTATTTTCTGCTTTTCTTGGCTCTTGGTTCATTTCGGTTCATGGGAAACCAACTTAGTTCGGTTTGGTTCAATATGGAAAGGAATGGATGGCTTGGATTTGGTGGAGAGAATAAATGGTGGAGATCCACTTGACCTTGATATAAAAGTTCTTCTTCCACTCTCTCTCTTCATTCATTCACATTTACTCCTCCACCAAACCCTAACCCATTTTGAGAGGCAAGTACATCTTGCACACCATGAGGGATTTCATGCATCCCTAATTATTTTTAGTTTATGTTATTCATCTTCTCTTCCTCTACAAGTTTAGGTCTTGAAGTTTTTGTTTTCCATGGATGGTTGGGTGTAGATCTAAGTTTTAAGTTTTAGTTTTCATAGTTTTAGTTTTCATATGAAATTTAGGGTTTTGATCTATCAAACATTGTTGTTTTCGAAATTAAGTGGTTCCATGTTGTAGAGAATTTAATTCTACTAAAGTTTTACTTTTGAAAAGTTAGATTTCGATTTATTTTGTGGAAGTTATGGCAAAAACTATTTTGGTTCGTTCCTATATTCATCTGCAGCACGCACAGCATGTCGCAGAAGGCGCATGTCGCAGTAGGCGCATGTTGCAATGAGGCACATGTCGCGGAAGGCACACAGCATGTCGCAGAAGGCGCATGTCGCAGTAGGCGCATGTTGCAATGAGGCGCATGTCGTAGAAGGCGCATGTCGCAGTAGGCGCATGTTGCAATGAGGTGCATGTCGCGGAAGGCACACAGCATGTCGCAGAAGGCGCATGTCGCAGTAGGCGCATGTTGCAATGAGGCACATGTCGCGAAAGACACACAGCATGTCGCAGAAGGCGCATGTCGCAGTAGCCGTATATCATGTCGCGCATGAGCCGCATTAAGGCGCATGTCGCAGTAGGCGCATGTTGCATGAGGCGCATGTCGCGGTAGGCGCATATCATGTCGCAGTTGAGCCACATCAGACGCATGTCACGATAGGCGCATATCATGTCGCAGTTGAGCCACATGAGGCGCATATCATGTCGCAGTAGGCGCATATGGTGTCGCAGTTGCATGCATGTCGCAGAATAGGCTGCATATGCATAATTTGGTTGTTTCTGACTGTTATATGTCCTAATTAACTGAATTGTGGCTAGAATTTCTTTCAACTCCCAACATGAATTTGTTGATCTTTTCCTTGGATTCAAGAATATATTACCAACTATTTTATACTAGTTATGGACTCGACCATGATTAATACTAATTTGACTTTTATGCCTTGTCATGAATTGACCCCGACTGTTACTTGACTAATAATTGATCATGCGTTCCTAGTTGGAACTAAGAGACTGGCTAGTCGTCTTATTGAATAAAATGAATGAGACACGTTCATGCAATGAACTATTATACTCGATTAGCCGATCCCGAATATTGGCATACAGGCACATGCAGGCTTCAAATTATTCATTTTTATTTATTTCTTTATCTTACAAAAACAGCATGTGTACTTTATGGTCAAGGCATGATTACTCCGTGGTTAGATTTGATTGTTGCATTACGCTATGTAAGACCTATAACATAGCCGCACGGGTATCGTTGTAGAGTTGCGCATATCGTACCACGTACGAAAGTACTCATTTGAATGACCATGATCCACGGCATGGAACTTCACTCAACGTAGAGACTATTAAGTTAAATAAAATAATGATGGCATGGAGAGAATGGATTCCCGAGTTCTTATATGGCAGCCCTCTTGGGACTATTAAGTGCCCGACAGGCCGGCTGGTTCCCACAGATACGGTAAATCTGTCACACGGGCAGGGAACGGTATCTGCTTATATTATTGTACATGCTATAACGGCGGGCGTCCCGCTGGGACTCGTCTAACTACATGATTGACGCAATTGATTGATTGGATAGACTAGCCTTGCTTGCACATAGTAAGAACTGAGGAATCCCTAATTGCATAATTCCAGGATAACTTGGGACTCACAATAGCAAGCCGTAGGAATTGATTGGCCGTTCAAAGATGATTTGTTTGTGTATTGTATCTACTCTGTTGCCTAACTAAGATGATCAGAATGTCAGGGCGTGACGGGCCAACTTCTGTCCTTGTTTGGTTGGGAGGTTGGTTCGAAGTGTCGTGATGTTATGTGAATCCTAGTGGAAAGCAGAGATGTATTATTATATTCTCTTATTACTGGTTTTAATTCCTCATATCGTGCTTCCTTGTGGTACTTGCTATTAGAGGTCTAACCTCTCTGGTTTTGCATGGCCAGATTTAGAGCCAGTCCTCGAAGATCCAACTTACTTCTACCTCCAAGATGGTCAATACTAGGGGAATGATCGCAGAAGGACTCGAGTGGGTTTCCTTACTTCACCGCTCGTTTTGTCATTTACCTTATACTTAGCCGTTTGGCACCGACATGTTAGTCGGATTGTCTTGCACTTACTTTTGCATAATTGTAACTAAAGTCAGACTGCAGCTGATAACAATTGTGTATATACTTGCTATACCATCTGGCTATGTTTTGTAAAGCCAGATCTCAAGAACATTTTGACTGAGCGTTTGGGACGCCTTACTGCTTTATCTTACATGTTCTCTATTTCTGTTTCTTGTTTTGAATGATTGAGACAATAGATGTGAAATGACCATAGTAAGACTTTCATATAGTATGCACCCCCTCGTCTGGTTAGACAGCATTGATCGTATTATACGGTATTCATCTACCCGTAATACGTAGCTGGCTGAGTCATTCCTCCGCTCTCCAGTATTCTGGTTCTGGGGCGTGACAGAACGACACGAAAGAGAATTGACACGTATGTGTCCAAGTCGAGCGGGCTGTTGGTGCGGCGACAGGGCGGAAGAAGCGTCGGCGTCGTGGCGCTGGGGTGGCGCTGCACTCGCCTGGCCTCGGCGAACTCGGTAGTGGCGGTTGTGGGTGGTGAATGTAGCTGTGGGGGTGGCGCTAGGGGTCGCAAGAGTTAGGGTTAGGGTTAGGGTTCTCGTCAGGGAAGAAAGAGTGAAGGCAGCGCTGTAGGGGTCGTGGTAGTGTGCTAGGGTTAGGGTTTGGTCTGGGGGAATTTATAGGGGAAAGGAGGTCGGTTGTGGGGCTGGGGCTGGCCGGGAAAGGCGGGTGAAGTCGGTGGTCATCGGGGCAGCTGGCCGATCATCGGGGGCAGTTGGGAGGAGAGAGAAAGAAACGTGGGGGGGTGATTGGCAAATTACAGCAAGGTCCCCCGAAGATTGGGGTCTTGTAAATTAACCCTAAGCCTAACAGTTTGCAAATTATTTTTTGCAAATCACATTTAAAACAATTTACTAATTTGCAAACTGATATAATAATAATTTGACAAATTGCATAATGATATTAAAATAAATTTAAATATTACAAAATAATATATTTTGATTTAAAAATTAATTAAAAATCATTTAAAAATTCTAGAAAAATTTCTAATAAGTATTATAAATCATTTTAAAGCTAAATAGGTCATTAACATCTAATTAACACTAATTAAACCAAATTTGAAAAACAGGGGCTGACATGTTGGTAGTAGATTTGTCTTCATCCAGCAACTTATACAATAAAAATACATTGATTTCTAATACATTTTTTACCTTATTTTTGTCGATGAGATTTAGTGTGCCATGATTATATACTGCATTTACAACTTACGTATATTTATTATACGGTTGGCATATTTAGGTACCTAGTCCTACCTATTTTGGGACTGGGGCGTTACATATTTTTGTGGTGGCCCATATGGGTCTCGAATATATTATTTGGTTACATCATTGTACCAGGCAAGCCTGCATATAGGATTAGAGTATATGATCTCATCCACATACTTGATCTACTTCCTTGATTCTATTTTCGAACTCTCGTTTGACCGCCTTGAATTGCTTCTTGCTTGATTCCTTTTCTACCGTAAATCTTATATCTCGTGCTTAATAGGTTAGGAAGATAACTCATATATAAGCCCCATTGTTCAATTATACTATTAGTTGAATTTTTCTAAGTTGGGTAGCTAGTATGCCTCACAACCTAGAATCCCATTGTCCTTATGACCCATTAATGAAGTATAAATTGAGTAATACTATGCTAGAGGTCCATACCCCATTTGGTCAACCCAAGCCTTAGACAAGACGATACTAGGACAACTGTAGAGGCACAAACACCGAACGAGTCATATACTTTGATTAACTTGAAGTATTTATACTTTCTTTCATCATAATCTTACATACTTATATTTTTGGACTATCTTGACTAATGCTGCTATTATAGCCTAGTTTTGCAAGTTTTTTCTTTTATCGATCTTGTTTAGGACATATATTTTATTGAGTACCCCCACTAACATATTGTCTAATTATAATCAGTGTATTATGGTCTGATCAACCTTAGTGCACTTGGTTCGCCCATCATGTGACTATTCTATATGGATTGAGATATAGTTGACTTAGCTTATAGACAAATGTACCCGTCCTCTAGACAGGTCCAAGCATAATGTATCGGTTATGTAACTATACTGATACGAGCCTGTAAATAGAAATCTACCAAAATAGGATCTCATCTGCAACTGCCTTGACAACTCTCTTTGAAATATTCAATCGCCTTTGAAATCCGTATTTGTATTCAATCACATCTTCCTTGAACTCTTTATTATTTTTTATCTTCTCCTATTTCAGAAAAGAAAACCCTCGTGCTTGAGGGAAGATAGACACGGAGTATTCCTATTAGTTTTCCATACCACATATGGCCATGATAGTTGTATACACACAAAGTGTAGCTAGCCATCGACCAAGCCATAAGACTATATCCTTATCTTGAGTTACTCGTCCTTTCCTTGACCCTAGAGCTATTATCATGACCTTCTAATCATTTGAAACTTGAGAATGATTACAACCATTCCTTTGATCGTACCCCAACCTAGGAGACTATCTTCACTCAAGGAACCAAGTCCATTAAGTCTCTACTTATTCTTATCTTGATTTGCTCAAACCCTTAATTTTTTTTTATTTTCGTGCGTTAACTAGCAACTCTCATTCATTGCCCAAACCATACCACGACCCTTGAACCTAACCATAATTTTCCTTCCGCTTTCCTTCTTGAGGATTTTTCATTTAACTCCTCCGTAATTCATGCAAAACTTGTTCTTATATGAATCCCTTATGCTTCAGTTAGAATCAGGCTGAATTAGAAAACCCCATGGAGGAAATTAGTGCTATAGTTGTGTTATTATGAGGCATAAGTTAAAATATACGGTAATCCCTATTAGATGAAATTAAGGAATGTGATTATTGTGTTTGATATGATGATATAATCAAGGTGAATATACTTCTCGATTGACAAAATTGGTACTTCAAGATAAATTAATTATTGAGGAAAACTTTCATGTGATGATATTGAGGTTATTAGTTTTTGAGGTTACTCAAATGTTGAAGATGGAAATTATTAAAAATTCTTGATAAGTTAAGGACTAAATTTCCATGAGGATTATTGATATGAATTTCATATTAAAAATGAGTTTGATTTTTTGCTTTTGTCTAAATTGATTGGAGATTTATTGAATTTTGATTTTTGAAGTGTTTCAATATTTTGAATAATTTTAAAATTTCATGGAATATAAATTTTGAGGAGAAATAATAAATTATATGAAGAGTTGAGTATAGAAAAATATTGATGATTGGTTGAAGCACCAATTCAAGGATTATGGCAATATCAAACGTGAATTTGAAAGTCCAAAAATTGAGTTATTGATCATATCTTGAGATCTAGGAAATTGTCACTTTTTTTTTAAGTTACACATTATAGATTGATGGTAATGTTGATCCAATTAGGCGCTGATGGGTTGTCATGTTTGCGATCATCCTCTAGATTATATCTATTGAATTTATATTTCTAGTTATTCAAATTGCCTGTTTCGGTAAAACACAGTTTCTATCTCCATGCTCAATTGTGGTTTCATATTAAGAAAAATTTCTACCTCCCAACCCTACCTACCCTAGTTATTTCTTAATTTCGAGAACAAATTTTTGTAAGTTAGTTAGTATGTAAACCACCTAAATTTTATAGTTTTTTATTTTTATTTTAGTATTTATACATCGAGTACGAATATGTATATTTGAATATTTAATTTTTTTTATATACAAAATTTATTATAAGTTTTAATGAAAATAAATATTATTGTTTCAAAATACATATAAGGTAAATATTTTCGTATATAAAATGTGTCCCGCTGAATTTTAGTCAAAACTTTAATTTAATTATATTATTATAAAAAAGCTATTTTTATTTTTATAGAAGTATAGATAATAATTTTGAAAATAATATTTTTCTTATTTACTATTTGCATATGATGTACATGAAAATAAATTCATGTATATTTGAAAATTTTGAATTTCGAAAACTATTTGTAATTATTTTTATTTATAAAAAAGTAATTTTAAATTTATTTAATATTATTGTTTAAATATTTATGTTAATTTAAACTGTGGTTAGATTTTATTAAATTGGTTTTAGATTAATTTAAATTAAATGTGAGAGTATCTAGTGGATATTTAAAGGACTACTAATCCTTATCTAACTGGGAGCCCACCTCCTATATAAGGAGAGCCCCTTTTGCTCTTTTCGCTAGGAACCCAAATGGTTCCATAGCCAGATCTCTATCATCGTATGGTACATCATGTCCATGTCCACCACTCCTCGTGGCAGCCACTGTGTTGACTTCTCTCCTGCGACCAACATCACCACCCGCCTAGCCACCCTCTCCGACTTTATATCCACCATCACCATCCACTCCCAAACGACCACCATGGCCGCGTGGAAAAGCATATCAGAGACACGCTACCATGTTCGAGCTCTCGAATGGAGTTCCACCACCACGAGGAACCACCATCTTCACCATCATTACGTACCACCAAACCCCTTTGGCCAAACCGACATCGCTATCACCACCATCTTCACCACAGTCTACTTCCACTCACCTTGCTTAAGTTGGTGACGACCGCGGCCATGCCATGGTGAGATTCTATCGCTAATCCCGACCCCGGCCAGTGCCTAGCCGTCTAGATCTGGTCCGAGCATCCATATCGCCTCCGATCACGAGCGCCTTCCAACACTCAACGCCGTGAGTCGTGCGCTGCTGCACCAGGATCGATAAGCCCCACTTCCCCTGGCTCCTTTCTCCCCCTCGTCTTCTTATTTCTCTCCCTCCCTAGCTCTCGGTCTCTCCTCCCTTCTCTCGATTTTTTTCTTTCTCTTTAAAACTCTCATTTCCTTGGGATGAGAACAACTGATCTCGTTTTTTTGTGTTTTTCTATTACTATTATTTTTATTTTTTATATTTGTTTTGTATTACAGTATTAAATATTAATTAATAATTTATTATTACTTCTATTAGAGTAAATATATACAATATTTATTAAGTGTATTATTATTGTTATGGATACTATTATCATTAGTTTTATTAAAATTATTATTTTTATCTATTTTTAATATATATAGTAAATATCCCTAAAAATGTATTTATAACAAAAATATAGTATTGGGTTTTGTGCCTACATGTAATTTCAAATTTTTGGATTAGAATTTTAAATATATTATTTCTAGCCATTTATAAATATTTTACCTAAAATTATACATTTTTTTACAAATTAGGGGTGTTAGCCATAAAATGTTTTACTAGAATTTCAAACATATTTTCCTAAAATATTTTTGACCAATGAAATATAGTTTTTTGAAATTATAAATCATTTCCTAAATATTCTAATAGTACTTAAAAAGGTTTTCAATATGAATAATGTTTTTGCATATTAAAATATTTTCTAAAGATAGTTAAATATTTATTTATCTTGATCGTGACTAATCCCATTATTCTTATTCCTTCTGCGAAATTATTCCTTAAGTCAACCCTAGCTAATCGGAATGTTCTGGACTCAATGGAGCAGTCTGTCCCATCATTAGAGGCCATCTTGTGAAGTTTTAACAGCAAAGACAATTTCGTGCAATAATGATCATCGTACCACTACCAGGCAAGTATACCTTACCTATTTGATTTACATTATTTATATGCTTTACTTTTACCAATCATTTACATGTTATATTGTTGCATATTTTTTCTATTCATTACCTACATGTTGTCCTGGCGATATATTCTTGATTATACTTTTTTCTGGTTGGTCATGTTGACACGTGAGATGAGATACACGGAGTATTGTGATGCATGCTAAGTGACCTTACATGTTCCTGTTTAGCCCTGTTCCTTGTTAGAAGACTAACTAGACGTGTCGCAGATACGAGACGAACAGTAACATTTGGGAGGGAAGGACGACTACTACTTGCGTGGGCCATGCTGAGCACTTACATTTTATATATATGTATCTATATTTATTCGGGGAGGAGCCATGTTTCCTGAGTTACAACCTCTCTTAGTTATCGTTGAGACTCCAGTACCAGAGCTACGACTATATGTATGCCAGACCCGGATGTCTTTTACTTTGGAGATGTCTGTGCTTGCAAACGTCGTCCTTAAATTATATTGCATATAAGTGGCTAGACATGATTAGTGTTAGTTGTCTCTGTAATTCCTGTTTATTCATGTTATTTACTGTATTTTGTTTTCGGCAAGTATATTATGTATCTTGCTACTTCCTTTTGAGGACCTGGTGATCTCTCCATGTGTGTGTTTTCTTGACTTTTTGTAGGAGTTTCAGCCAAGTTCGTAATCTTCTCTCTCTATCGAAGACAACTTGCTCTTGGATCATCCTTGCTGCTTATATTCTTTATTTTGCTATTTCCTTCTTTCTAGTTTTATGTTGGTAGTGGATTTGTCACCATCCAGCAACTTGTACAATGACAATACATATTGATTTATAATATCTTCATTACCTTATTTTGTCGATGAGATTTATTGTACCATGATTATATACTGCATTTACAACTTCGTATATTTATTATACGGCTGGCATATTTATGTACCTAGTCCTACCTATTTTGGGACTGGGACGTTATAACAACTCTTCAAAGGCTGCTTGGCATATATCAGTCCAAGTAAACTCCTCATCCTTCTGAGTAAGCTTGGTTATTGGCTCCGCGATTCTAGCAAAGTCTTGCACAAACTTCCTGTAGTAACCTACTAGTCCCAAAAAACTCTGAATCTCTGCTTGTAAAATCCCTAAATTTTTACTATTTTTTTATAAATTTGGTACTGATTTTTTTTATTTTGTATTGTACGTCGCGTAGTTGTATTGTACGTCGCGTGCGAAATTTTGTTTTTGTAATTGCTCGACGAGTGCGAATATGTGCGAGCGTACATATTTTTAGAAAAACATTTTTCTATTTTATAGTTTCAAAATAAGATATATTAATTACTTTTATTTACTTAAGGTTGTGAAAAGCGTCGCATCGAGATTTTAAAAACATTATTTAATTTTATTATTATAAAAAGACGAGTTTATTTTATTGACAATTTAGGAAACTATGTTTCATAAATATACCTTCTTCTCATGCAAATATGTAAGATGTAATTTATGTATAAATTGATTTTCAAAATTATTTATTAATTTTCTTAAATTATTGAAAAGGTATTTTTGAAGTAGTTTCTATTAATATTTAATTTGATTTTCAAAATTTATTAATATTAATATTTTATTATTCAAAAAGATATTTAAAAATATTTATTATTTTTGAAATTATTATTATTAGTATTTTGGAAAATATATTTTAAAATTATGGTGGCAATTTAAATCTCGATTTGATTTTATGGATTTGATTTAAATAGTTTAAATTTAAAGATAGAACTTATATTTAATTTGAGTTTCGATATCTAGATTTAAATTAATTTAGATTTGGATTTGAATTTATTTAATTGATTTAAATTAATAGATTGAATTATCTAATTGGGTTTAAATAAATTCTAATTCTTATCCAACTGGGAATTCCCACCTCCTATATAAGGAGAGGTACTCATCCACATTATTATTCCACAATTCCTCCACCACCACAACCAAAAATATGTGTATCGTGTCCGTGCCCGTATTTTTCTTCCCATCCACTATTCTTTTCTTCTACAGATACATTATTTTTGTCCCGTCCGACAAACCCGAACGTCCATCCATGTCGTGTCGGACAATCCCCCACACGATGACACCTCTCAAACGAATCCCTAAATCTAATCCCTAGTCTAAACCCTGTCCCCACTCGCGTCAGCCGCCTCCGCCCCGACTCCCAATCAGCACCCCTGCCAACTTCGGCAGCACCACCATCGCTGCCTCACCGTGGCCTCCTCCGCTTCCGACCCAAAACGGCACAGCCCAGAACCTCCTTCTCCCTGACCGACCCTCCGACCTAACACCATTAATGACCCAGCCCAACTCTCTCAACCACCCCGGCCAACGGCCGCAGACACGAACCCCTAATACTAGAAGAACCCCCACCGCCAGCCACCGTGGACCACCACCCGCTACCACCACCATCTCGCTGTGACCGCTGCCACCACCACGACCTACGTCGACCGATTTTCGGCCACCACAGCCACCGCAACCCAGCCATCAACATTATCGTGGCACCACAGCCAGTCTCCGTATCCGTCACGAACCACCACCGCCATACTCCTCCTTCCTGACACCACCCGTCGCAGCGCCACCCAAAAACCCCCAAAAATCAAGAAGAAAACCCAAATAAAACACATCTCCACCGCCGTACTCACCTCCGTCCTGGCCGTCGCGACCTCGTCCCCGCGCGGTGAGCGCTCCGCCGTGCCTGAGCTCCTGCGACCAGCGCCGCCCCGTGCGCGCGACACCGGTCAGCCCACCGTAGACCCAAACCTCCGCCGCCGGGAGACCTCCACCCCATCCTGCTTGGTCCACCGCCGTCCGTAGCTCTGGAGAGCGCCGGACGACCGTCCGTGCTCGTCCGCCGACTTCTTTCCCCCCGCGCCCTTCCTCCTTCTCCGGCCGCCGCTCACAGCCTCCGCCGCGCCTCTCCACGAGCTGCCGCCGCCCTGCGTCAGCCTCCGCCACCTCCGGCAAGCTCGCCATCTTCTCGTCGACGACCTCCGCACAGACCGGCGTCGCCTACCACCGGAAACCCCCTCCGCTCTCCCGATCGCCCCTTCCTCTCTCCTCCGCTTCTCTCCCGATCGCTCCTCTCTCCATCTCTGCTTCTTTCTCTCTCTCTGCTCCTCTCATTTGTGTAGTGATTTCTTTTTTATTTTATTGCTACTGGTGTTTGCTCTTCTCTCGAGGAGAAAAAATGTAGAGTTTTGTTTTTTTTGCTTTTGCTTTAATGTAACTGCTATACTTTTATATATTATTAATATTAGGATTATTAATATTATTACTATTGATTATTATTACTATTTTTGATTTTTGTTATATTGTATTATTATTGTTAACATCATATTTAATATTTATTATTATTATTATTATTATTATTATTATTATTATTATTATTATTATTATTATTATTATTATTATTATTATTATTATTATTATTATTATACCAGCCTTATTAATAATGTAGTGACTAATTATTATTATTATACTATTTTTAGTTTAATCTATATCTACATTAAGAATGTTTGTTAATAAAATAGTAGGTATATTTTTAGAATTTACTATTATCATTATTATTACTATTATCATTATTTTGTGGTTTTGTTAATAATATGATCTGTATTTTAGAAATTATGCAAATATTTTTCTAGCTAAATTCAAAGTTAAGATTTTAACACTAAAATATCTTTCTTGATTTATATGAATAAGTTTAGTTTTGGTCTAAAGGATTTAACATTTTTTTAAATATTTATCTAGGATATATTTTAATTAATGAAATATAGTTTCTACCAAAAATCATGTTTTACAACCTTAGAGTTTTTGTTTTCCTAAAAACGACTTTCGACTTTTGAGTATTTATTTTGAAAACATATTTTGACAAATAAATTATATTTTCAAGTATCATAAAATAATTTTCAAAAATCGTATATATTTATTGTTATCCATTTTTCTTTGATTTTTTCCTTCCATCCCTGACCAACCCCATTATTCCTATACTCTCTCAAATTTCGTAACTCCTGTGTCCACCCTAGCTAATTCGACCCTTCTGGACCCAATGGAACTGTCCGTGCCACCATCAGAGGTCACCTTGCATAGTTGTTACAACCGAAGTCGCAGTTCGTGCCACCTTGATCATTGCAGTACACCAGACGTCCTACCAGGCAAGATACCTTGCCACCTTACTCTGTGATTACTTTATTTTATCTTTCAGTTATTTATTTTCAGTTTCATATATATTTTTCTATGTTTTATATCACTGTGCGTCCGAGTCACACTTGGATGCAAGCGACCATATCGGTCGTTCATTTGCCTTATATTATTTACTTGCATTGACATAGCTTAGTGACCACCCATTGATGATGAGGTATTGGTATATCTTATACGGCCTTGACACGTACTTTACCACATATTATGAGTCACATATAGGACATGTACTCGTATAGTCAGCCGGCCACCGATACGTATGGGACGTGCGACGGTTAGGAGTAACTGCCAATAGAATTGCATGCTAGTGGACTTGGCAGTTACTAGATGGTCATATGAGTCATGGATTTGACTCCATTAGGCATTGGGAGGGAAGAACAGTTCCTTGATGTATGGGCCACATATTAATTGCTATTGTACCTGAAGCTCTGCTGGAGACGCAGGTTCACCTTACTATTACTGATTCCCTCTGACGTTCATGGAGCGTTATGGACGTTTTCTTACTGATTCCCTCTGACGTTCGCCGAATGTTATGGACGGATTATACTGATTCCCGATGAGAGGGACGATGCCACTGCTATACAGCCCGAGTGCCCATATATGAAGGATCGTTCTTTGCATATTCACTATAGTACGGTTAGGTACCCTATTGCATGCATCCTTTATTTTCTATTATAAATCACAGTTTATATGGCATGATATTATGTATCTTGTTACGTCCCTCTGAAGACCTGGTTATCTCGCCAGGTGTGTGCTCTTGTCTTTCGCAGGTGTTCTAGCTGTGGCCATGATCATCTCTATTTCTTCGAGGATAATTGCACTTAGATCGTCTTCGCTTTGCTCGCCAAACTCTTTCTTTTGTTATGTATTTCTTTTCATAGTTGGTAGTGGATTTGTCTCCGTCCAACTACATGTACCAAATGACAATTCATAGTTGATTATATGATATCTTTTATTCTTATGTTTTGTGGATAAGATTAGTTAGTTATGGTTTACTATATTTTACAGCTTATGTATTCATACGAGGCCCGTGTACTTCGTATGTATACAGCTGGCATGTCTACGTACCTAGTCCTACGTATTTTGGGACTGGGGCGTTACACTGCTACTGACTTGTGAGTAGCCCACAACTTCACTGCTTCAATCTTCTTCGGATCTACTGCTATCCCATCCCTGTCACCACATGTCCCAAAAATTCTACTCTATCTAGGAAAAACTTATATTTTAAGAATTTTCTATACAACTTTTCTTTTCTTAGGTTCTCCAATACTATATTTAAATGCTCTTCATGCTCCTCTGGGGTCTTGGAGTAAAATATCATCTATGAAAACCACTACAAACTTGTCTAGGTACTAGTAGAGAACCTTATTCATAAGATTCATGAAGACAGCTGGGGCAATACTGGTGAGTCCGAAGGACATAACCAGGAACTCATATTGTCCGTACCGGGTGTTAAAGGCAGTCTTCGGAATATCTTGTTCCCTAACTTTTGCCTGATGATACCGCATCGCAGGTCTATCTTGGAAAATAATTTTGCTCCACTCAACATATCAAAGAGCTCATTAATCATAGGCAAGGAATATGTATTCTTAATTGTGACATTGTTGAGGGCTCGATCGTCGATGCACATCCTAACGGTCTTGTCCTTCTTCGACACAAATAGGATTGGTGCTCCCCAAGGCACTAGATCGAATGAAACCTTTCCCTTATAACTCGTCGATATGTGCCTTTGTCACGACCCGCTCCCGAATAATTAGACACGAGTCGGACATGTCCAGCCTTTGTCATTAGACACGACGAAGTAAGCTGTCCAATCTAGGAAAACTACAAGGCAATATGAAAGTATATAATCACAACATCACTATAAACGATCCCAAAATTCAAAGTACAATTTTAAGATTTTATTATATTTTATCCAGTAAGGTAAAGTAAAGTCTGAGTCTCAGGTATGAAGAAGGTACACTGCCAAAGGTAAGGTAACTAGGCCTCATCGGCCTCTAAGTCCAATACAGCTCCAGCTGGCTCTAGCACGTCAGCAGGCTCACGCCAATAATACGTGCCACACATATCCTCTATAACACCTGCAACATATCTAGCCAGGAGCGGAGCTAAGTATATCCAAGAAAATGAACAAGAACATCATGATATGGAAATGAGTACAGGAGAACACAAAATATAAAGTATGGGAAATAAGAACATGAATGCTAAAAAATAAATACACGAAACATGAAATGAAGCCTGAACATGAAATGTACAAGGAACCTGACATGTGCAATATATCGAAATACATCAGAGTGTGTGATCGACTTGGGTAGAACATGGAACATGGCACAGGCATGAAGGTACGGCTTAGGGCCCGTGTGCACAGTGCGAGGCCTAAGCTATTAACATGAATTGTAACTCGGGTGTGATCACACATCTGTAGTATTTCCCCTCCCAGACACAAGCAAACTCATGGAACAAGACACAAGACAAGACAGTGTATGTAACTCCTCTTCCCAAAAAATTTAATTTTTTTTATTATTTATTTGTTTTAAATAGTGATTTTTAGACTTTCATAAATAATTAATTAGTTAATTATTACGGTAGATGACTTTAGCCATGGTTGAGTTTTGAAGTACAAGACGAACAGGAATTATGGCACGGATAGTGTAGTTGCATGCTTTGACTAGTGTTTAGCCATGGTAGGGGAATGCCAAGCCATAAGTGTGCCCTAACTAGGAAAACCAGGCCAAATTAGGACCTAACCCCTACAGATGATTTAAATATCTATTAATTAGGTTATTGACTTTTAGGAGACCCGGCCAGCCCAGACACAACCCAAACAAAGCCCAAGCCTATGAGGTGTTGCAGAGTGACCAGAGACGTCAGGGTAGACATATATTGTGTTGGTATTTTACCTTGGTGATTTTGGAGACAATTCTAGGAACAGTTGTTATATATATAAACATATTATATGTGCTTGTTATTAGAAATATTATTTTATTTGATAATATAGTAAATAATTTTCCTTAACAAATATGTTGGACTTTTGGGTTTAGCTAGATTTTATATATATATATATATATATATATATATATATATATATATATATATATATATATATATATATATATATATATATATATATATTTTATAAAAAAAAAAATTTATATATATTTTTTTATAAAATATATATATATATATATATATATATATATATATATATATATATATATATATATATATATATATATATATATATATATATAAATATCTATAAGAAAAAGAAATAAAAAAGAAAATGAAGAATGAGACAATCCCAGCCCATCCCAGGCTTGAACCCCCCCAAGCTTCCCAAAGCCCAGCCCAGCCAGCTCAACCCCGCAAAGAGAACCCCACACCCGACCCCAAATCAAAACGGAATTGGCAACAAAGTATAAGAGGATCGAGAGAGAGACCTCTCTTAAAAACCCTAGCAAACCCCTATACGCCAACACCCCTACCTCTAAGTGCACCCCGGCCACCGCAGAGCCGCCGCGCACGGCCTGAGTCGGCCAGGAACGCGTACGCGCGCGATAAAAGCAGAGCAGTTGCGACAGCAGGGTGAGATGGCAACACAACTTCGTCATTCGAATTCTTCGCACTCGCTGGTTTGTTTTACAAACCGTTTTCTTCCGGTACAATCCCAAACTATACTTCTATTTATGCCATCAATTAGTTTTAACTGAAATAGATTAAAACTTGTGATAAATCGATGCAAACATCGACAAAAACCTGTTTTATAAATAGCAAACATGTCAGCCCCGACCCCATTTTGGAAGACCAAAATTTGTCGACCCATTGAGAAATTTAGAAATCTATTTGTAGGCAGTCTTAGACAACCTATATGGCTCTGTAACCCAATTTACAGAAGTTGATTTCATCAACTACGTGCCGAGAAATCGGATTCCAAAGATTGGCAAAAAACTGTTTTATATTATTAAAAATCTAGAAAATTCCTCCGATACGACGTGCGTCCCACCAAACCGGGCGACGTGGTTATGAATCGAAAGCATCTAAAGGTACGTATCGACTTCGCAGATGTGTGTGCTTTGACGGAATTTAAATTGGTTGCGTGTGCGCGACGAATTTAATGTGTATCCATCGAAATTCACCGTATCGGCCTCTTTGCAAATTTCCCAATTACTTTGTGTACGTTTGTCCGATCGAGACGAAACTTGCGCCAATAGGAACATATCATTTTTTGGTCCTGTATGCCAAGTTTGGTCCGATTTTGAGACAGTTGATCGGATCGCCATTTCACGGGCCCTACGATCCGATTCAACAGGCGATTTTGTGCACGGCCTGCCGGAATCCAATTTTGGACATACGGTTGGGTTTGTATCCTTAAAACAAATCCACAGACATGTAGTTTAATGACTTTAGAGACCATGGACTCTGGCACACTTTTCTTTGCAAAACGGGTCCAACGGCAGATATCGTTTTAGCCCAAAATGACCGTTTTGCCCTTGTGTCCAGGATTGGACTTAAGGACAGGCAATCCTAGATAATTTAACTATTCTAAGAACGTTGGTAATGTCTATTTCAGCTTTCGAAGACAGTTATGAGATTTGGATTTTATGGCTTACTAGTTGACGGTATATTGTTGGTTCTTCGTGCTACCACCAGGCAAGTGTACCTTGCCTCCCTCTATAGTTTATTTCATGCTTATATTATTTCTTCTTTAGTTATATGTTATCATTTAGTTTTCTAGAGTTGATTTGGTTGACATGCCTCTTCTGCTTGTTGACATGCTTGCCACACGGAGATTAGTATCATTGATTTTGTTTATACTTCTTGACTGTCATTCATGTGATTTACCATGCTTGTGACCTGATTCCATGAGTACTAGCTGGACGGGGAAATATCTTAGTAGACATGTGAACTACCCAGAAATATCTCCAAAATATCTATTCTTGACTGATAGCAGCTACACACGACACGTACAAGGTGCCGGATTTACCCCCTAGCCGTTCACATATCGAAATCGATATTTCAACACACGTAGATAGTTCATGTTTTCTTGCTAGCAGATCATTTATGAGTACTTGTTCTCGTGTCCGTGTTCATAGTACTTGTCAGTTTCTGTCTCGTTTCTGGTTATTTTTTTATGCATGATAACTGTTAGATATGCATGTTTTATGTATCTTGCTAGTCCTCTGAGGACCTGATGATCTCTTCAGGTAGCTGGTTGCACGGAGTTAGTTAGCTGAGCATGTGGTAGTCGATTACATCTGCATGATTCAGGTATTTTGCTAGTGATATTGCTTTATTATCTTCTCGTGCTCTTATGATATATCCTGCTTGTTAGCCTAGTTTCATAGACTCATGTTATTCTTGGAGTCTAATCGGACAATATGCTAGGGGGCTGCAGACCATAACCCATAGTATTCATTCATGTTTTATTTTCTTATTATGGATTGAGATATAGTTATGCCATGCCTTGATTAGGCATGATACCTTAGTCCAGACAGCGTTTACGTATTCGAGATGGGTTGGACTCCACTCGATACGTAGCTGGCTTGCTCACGAGCTTGCATCCGAAAAGCAGGTACGAGTTGTGACAAGTTTTTTTGGTGGCCCATGCAGGTCAGAGCATATCGTATCGGTTACATAACTTTACTGATACTAGCCTGCGAATATGAATAAATCCTTACAAATCTTAATCCACTCTGCCTTGGAAATTCCCTTAGAAATTTATCTACCATCCTTGAACCTTCGTATTTGCTTTCAATTATTCCTTCTTGCCTTTCCGTACCATTGATTCTCGTCTCTTCCTATTTCAGGGTGACGAACGATCGTACTGTCTAAAATTTATCAGAAATTCTTAAGCTATAGTATAATATTGCTTGATTATTTAATTTTTGGTTGTTTGATAGATATGGGGGGATTATAGATGCCATGTCTTAGATATCTATGGGTAATGATTCTAACAACTAGATGGAAGGTTATAAAGTTTTAGTGACATACCTTTGAGGGAGTAGTGTGACCAAAGGTGGGTAGAAGTCCTCGAGATTTCGTAGTTACAAAATGGCTAGGAGAAGGATATAAACTATTTTGAAGAATTAAAATTTAAGGAGATTAAGGTAAAATTAGACTTTCTTTTTGAATTTTAAGAAATAGTTATGAATTAGAATTTGGAGGATGAAATTATTTTTAAGGTGGGTAGATTTGTAACTCCTCTTCTCGAAAATTTTGATATATTTTTTATTTATTTATTTATTTTAAATAGTGATTTTTAGACTTTCATAAATAATCAATTAGTTAATTATTACGGTAGATAACTTTAGCCATGGTTGAGTTTTGAAGTACAAGACGAACAGAAATCATGGCACGGATAGTGCAGTGGCATACTTTGACTAGTGTTTAGCCATGGTAGGGTAATGCCAAGCCATAAGTGTGTCCTACTAGGAAAACCAGGCCAAGTTGCGACCTAACCCCTACAGATAATTTAAATATCTATTAATTAGGTTGTTGACTTTTAGGAGACCCGGCCAGCCCAGACACAACCCAACCCAAGCCCAAGCCCATGAGGTGTTGCAGGGTGACCAGAAACGTCATGGTAGACATATATTGTGTTGGTATTTTACCTTGGTAATTTTGGAGAAAATTCTAGGCACAGTTGTTATATATATAAACATATTATATGTGCCTGTTATTAGAAATAATATTTTATTTGATAATATAGTAAATAATTTTTCTTAACAAATATGTTGGACTTTTAGGTTATATATATATATATATATATATATATATATATATATATATATATATTTATATATATATATATATATATATATATATATATATATATATATATATATATATATATATATATATATATATATTAAAGCTAATTTCATATACAATGAATATACTTGGGTATATATAGAAGTATATTCATTGTATATGAAATTAGCTTTAATATATATATATATATATATATATATATATATATATATATATATATATATATATATATATATATAAAATTTAGTTTTATTTGTATAGATTTTATTAAAAATATATATATATATATATATAACAATAGAATTTAGTTTTATTTGTATAGATTTTAGTATATAAAATTTAGGATTTCGTACTGCAAATATTGATATACTTAGAATATGTTACTGTTATACTTGTATTTATGGCATATATGTATATACCACTATATATATATATATATATATATATATATATATATATATATATATATATATATAGGGAATGGAAATGAATAAGAAATAGAAAGAAAAAAAAGAAAAAAAGAAAAGGAAGAATGAGAAAATCCCAGCCCATCCCAGGCTTGAGCCCCCCCCCCCCCCCCCCCAAGCTTTCCAAAGCCCAACCCAACCAGCTCAACCCCGCAAAGAGAACCCCACACCCGACCCCAAATCAGAACAGAATTGGCAACAAAGTATAAAGAGGATAGAGAGAGAGTCCTCTCTTAAAAACCCTAGCAAACCCCCACACGCCGACACCCCTACCTCTGTGCACGCACCCCGGCCACCGCAGCGCCGCCGCACGCGGCCGGAGTCGGCCAGGAATGCGTGCGCGCGATAAAAGCAGGGCTGTCGTGACAGCAGAGTGAGATGGCAACACAACTTCGTCATTCGAATTCTTCACACTCGCTGGTTCGTTTTACGAACCGTTTCTTCCGGTATAATCCCAAACTATACTTCTATTTATGCCATCATTTAGTTTTAATTGAAATAGATTAAAACCTTGTGATAAATCGATGCAAACATCGATAAAAACTTGTTTTATAAATAGCAAACAGGACAGCCCCGACACCGTTTTGGAAGACCAAAATTGGTCGACCCATTGAGCAATTTAGAAATCTATTTATAGGAAGTCCTAGACAACCTATAGGGCTCTGTAACCCAATTTACAGAAGTTGATTTCATCGACTACGTGCCGAGAAATTAGATTCCAAAGATTGGCGAAAAACTATTTTAAATTATTAAAAATCTAGGAAATTCCTCCGATACGACGTGCGTCCCGACAAACCGGGCGACATGGTCACGAACCGAAAGCATTGAAAGGTGCGTATCAACTTTTCGGATGTGTGTGCTTTGACGGAATTCAAATTGGTTGCGCGTGCGCGATGAATATGATGCATATCCGTCAAAATTTACCGTATCGGCCTCTTTGCAAATTTTTTAATTACTTTGTGCACATTTGTCAAATCGAGATAAAACTTACACCAACAGGACCGTATCATTTTTTTGGTCTTGTATGCCAAGTTTGGTCCGATTTTGAGACAGTTGATCGGATTACCATTTTACTGGCCCCACGATCCGATTCAACAGGCGATTTTATACACGGCCTGCCGGAATCCAATTTTGGACATACGGTTGGGTTCATATTCTTAAAAAAAATTGTAGACATATAGTTTGACGACTTTAGAGACCATTGACTCTGGCACGTTTTTTGCTGCAAAGCGGATCCAACGGCGAACATCGTTTTGGCCCAAAAGGACCGTTTTGCCCCTGTGTCCAGAATTGGATTTAAGGACAGGCAATCCTAGCTAATTTGACTATTCTGAGAACGTTGGTAATGTCTATTTCAGCTTTCAGAGACAGTTGTGAGATTTGGACTTTATGGCTTACTAGTTGACGGTATATTGTTAGTTCTTCGTGCTACCACCAGGCAAGTATACCTTGCTTCCCTCTATAGTTTATTTCATGCTTATATTATTTCTCCTTTAGTTATATGTTATCATTTAGTTTTCTAGAGTTGATTTGTTTGACATGCCTCTTCTACTTGTTGACACGCTTGCCACACGGAGATTAGTATCATGGATTTTGTTTATACTTCTTGACTGTCGTTCATGTGATTTACCACGCTTGTGACCTGATTCCATGAGTACTAGCTATGTAACGCCCCAGTCCCAAAATGCATAGGACCAAGTACGTGAACATGCCAGCTGCACATATACGAAGAATACTCCAATATATAGAATCCTCGCATATGCACATAAGCTGTAAATAAATAATCACATTCCAGAATAACATATCTAATCTCATCACAGCTCAACACAGAAGATAATGAAGTCCAAATAAATAAATAAGAGTATCAAAAGATAGCCGGGTGAACATACTCACTCCAAACAGCTATAAAAATTAGTCTCACAAGATCGGAGTCCGACCTCCGCAAAATAGAAAGAAAAAGAGGTGTAAAAT
Organism: Iris pallida; assembly: GCA_029216955.1. Taxonomy (NCBI): domain Eukaryota; kingdom Viridiplantae; phylum Streptophyta; class Magnoliopsida; order Asparagales; family Iridaceae; genus Iris; species Iris pallida. The sequence continues at coordinate 13,413,356 of JANAVB010016199.1, forward strand.
AATGTCTACAACTGTCTCAGATAAGAAATAGACTAGAAATCATAAGGCACTGCCTCGTCATCAATGTAAGATAGCTCCAAAGCCGCTCCGTACTCCTGTGGAAAATCGTCTAAACCTGGAGAGATAACCAGGTCCTCAGGGGACATAGCAAGATACAAAAAAATACCATGCCATATAAACTGTGATAATATAATAAGAGAAAAAGGTACGCATGCAATCGGGTTCCTGACCATTCTACTGTGAACATGCAGTTGAGATACATTCCTTCGACGCATGAGCCCTGGCTGAATATAGGATCCGGTATAGTCCCCTTTTGGGCACCAGTGACCAAGAGCATGTCGTTGAAAAACGACAGTGGCCAACCTGAGAGGCTTATACCCGTATCTCCAGCGGAGCTTTCGGGTTACAAGGGAAGTACAATCGAAGCCCATACGTCAGGTAATGTTCTTCCCACCCAATGCCTAGTATCATCATCTCCATGACTGACATGTACCTCTAATAACTGCCAAGTCTTCTAACATGCAATTCTATTGGCAGTTACCCCTATCCGTCGCACGCTCCATACGTATCGGTGGCCAGCCGACTACGCGGAAACGTATCCTACATGTGACTCACATCACGTGATACAACAAGTGTCAAGGCCGTATGAGATATACCAATACCTCAACATCAATGGGTGGTCAATAAGCTAAGTCAATGTAAGAGAATAAATAAAGCAAGGTAACGACCGATAGAGTCGCTTGCACCCAAGTGTGACTTGGACGCACAGTTTAAATAGCACGAAATAAAATGCTGAAAATAACAACTGAAAATAAGAATATAATAATCACAGAGTAAGGTGGCAAGGTATCTTGCCTGGTGGTGCAAAGTGGCAAGTCCAAGAGTAGCAAGTGTCAGCACCAAAACTCACAAATCTCAGATGACTCCAAACGCTGAAACAAACATCAAAAATGATCTCGGTGAAGAAGATATACCTAGGAAATGCCTGTCCAAAAGTCAAATTTTGGAACAGGGGCAAAATTATAATTTTGGGTCAAAACGATGTCCGCCGTTGGACCCGCTTTGCACCGAAACGCGTGCCAAAGTCTATAGTCTCTAAAGTCATCAAACTACATGTCTACAATTTTAGTTTGAGGAGAGGAACTCAATGGTATGTCCAGTTTTGGATTCCGAGGAGCCGTGTACAAAATCGCCCGTTTGAGTGGGTCGCGGGCCCGCCAAAATTGGATTCCGATTCGACCTTCTCAAAATCGAACCAAACTTGGCATGCAGGACTAGAATTTCGATCCGGACCTGTTGGCTCAAGTTTCGTCTCGATCCGACGACTGTACACGAAGTTATGGACAAATTTACAAAACGCCGATACGGGGTATCTCGACGGATACGCGTTGATTTCGTCGCGCACACGCAACAAAATCGAGTCCCGTCAGTTCCCACACGTCGGTAACATCCATACGCGCCTTTCAATGCGTATAGTGCACGACCATATCGCACGGTTTGTCGGGGCGTACGTCGTATCGGAGAAAATTCTAAAATTTTATATAAATTAACACAGGTTTTTCTCCAACTTCAACACTGATTTAATACTCGCACAGAAAACAAAATTCAGATCTACAAAATACGTTTTAATCGTGGTTATGTCGTCTTCACACTTGTTTCGTTAGTTTTGTAAAACTGTCGAGGGATCGCCAAGAATTTGGCTTCCAAATATGGGTTTGGGACTGCCCTGAAACTGTTCTGTTTCGACAGTTTTTTGGAAAGTTTGGGTTCGAATACCGAGCGATATATGGGGTTTCGCTCGATTCTACCAAAAAGGGTTTTGAGAGGGTTATGTCTACTATGCATAGCATTCGATAGATCGAACTTTCGTCGAACAGATTGAAAGAAATCGGAATTGGAAGATGGGTACCTGAGTTTTTCGAAATCAGAGTATTCTCTGATTTCTGTCGACTTCCGAGCGGTTAGACGGCGAACCGGACGTCGGAGACGGCGGACAGGAGATCAACGGTGAGCGTGGGGTGTGGGGGAAGGTTGGCGGCCTTGGGGTCGAGAGGTTTTGATTATGAGAGGGGTTAGGGTTTTATTTAGATGAGCGGATGCAGTATATATACTGCCGCCACTCTTCTTCCGAATAGGAATAGGCCAAGGCTCGGGTTCCTACTCTTAGCAGCATTTACTGCTATGCCAATACCGGGTGTGGGGTCGGTTAATTCCCAATAGCAGCTGAGCTGCTTCGGTGCTAAAGGAGTGGGGCCGAGTGCCATGCATTAGCAGCTGAGCTGCTATGTTAGGCGGGGTATCAAGGAATGGTGGGGTCGGGTCCCACTGCAGCTGCTGCTGCGGTTGGTGGGGCTCGGCCACCACTGAAGAATATATTTTTTTTAACAAACTAACAATAAATATAAATATAGTTATATATATATATATATATATATATATATATATATATATATATATATATATATATATATATATATATAACTATATACATCTAAATAAAAATCTAAAAATCCTATAAATTATTAATACGTAACAAAATAGTTTTTAATAATTGAAAACTATATTAATAACAATTAAAAATATCTAGCACAATCATACATTTACTATATATCTATAGTTACGAATATACCAATTACCACATTAATTCCTAATGATATCGAAAAATAATTTTTAAAACACTAAAATATTTAGAAAATATTGGAGGTTTACAAGCTGGGTGGGGAAATATCTTAGTAGACATGTGAACTACCCAGAAATATCTCCAAAATGTCTATTTTTGACTGATAGCAGCTACACACGACACGTGCAAGGTGCCGGATTTACCCCCTAGCCGTTCACATATCGAAACCGATATTTCAACACACGTAGATAGTTCATGTTTTCTTGCTAGCAGATCATTTATGAGTACTTGTTCTCGTGTCCGTGTTCATAGTACTTGTCAGTTTCTGTCTCGTTTCTGGTTATTTTTTATGCATGATAACTGTTAGATATGCATGTTTTATGTATCTTGCTAGTCCTCTGAGGACCTGATGATCTCTTCAGGTAGCTGGTTGCACGGAGTTAGTTAGCTGAGCATCTGGTAGTCGATTACATCTGCATGATTCAGGTATTTTGCTAGTGATATTGCTTTATTATCTTCTCGTGCTCTTATGATATATCCTGCTTGTTAGCCTAGTTTCATAGACTCATGTTATTCTTGGAGTCTAATCGGACAATATTCTATTGGGCTGCAGACCACGACCCATAGTATTCATTCATGTTTTATATTCTTATTGTGGATTGAGATATAGTTATGCCTTGCCTTGATTGGGCATGATGTCTTAGTCCAGACAGCGTTTACGTATTCGAGACAGCCTTAGTCCAGACAGCATGAAATAGATACACAAGACATGAAGTAAATGAGCAAATCCGATGAGTATACTTGCCTTGCTCAGGGTGATCGAGGGTAGGCAGTAAGCCTGGAAGTTCTCCTGTTTAGTGATTATAAGTTGGTTAAAATTCTAAACAATTATCAAGTTAGCTATCTCCATCATCCAGTCAAGCCTAACTATAGAGTAGTTATGAAAAGAATTGTTATACTCTAAACCCACTAAGAATAGTAAGTAAGGTTATATTTACACACATGCACTAGGTAAATCTATCTATTAAATAGAATTACAACTACTATTTATTAAGCACATGGATTAGGAAATGTTGGTACTAGGTCTTGGTTCAGTCTAATTAAGTCTCAACTTAATGATTTAACTCTTTGAAGTATAATAGAGAGATCAAATGAAATTACAAAAGCTCACTCCTACAGTCCTCTCTCAAAGGAAACCTACTGATTCTACTACTCTAAGCTATGAATTAGAACACTCCTCTGATACTGAAATAACTTAAGGATACCTGTATATATTAACTAAAATGATAGCAGAGTCCAAAAGAAAATAAACTTCAAGTTTCTACAGAGCTTAACAGTCGCTAGTAGAGCACAAGCAAACCCATAGGCTTCCTCCACCAACAAATCAAGAACTAAAACACATTGTTCTCACAAATTGGTTCCATTCTTCCACCAGCAAGGATGTAGACTAAATAAAATGGATCCTTCTAACGCAAATCAACCTCCCCATAATATCTACACCATACAGATCTTATAACATAAATGCAGCCTTTATGCATTAAATCAACACACTCAACAACTCAGGATCCTCAAAAAATATACATAACTTAGCAAAAGATTAACTTTAAATTTATACAACTCTATTGCAAAAATATCTACAAGTATCAATAGAAATTTAGTAAATAAACCCAGCCAAGTGTCAACACACATTCTTGCAATAATAGCCGGATCCTCCCCCTACCGAACTGGTCCAGTCTCCCTTCCCCATACCCGGACACGAACAGGGAGGACACATACCCAGGTCCGGACACAACTCAAGAGACACGAACTCACGAACATCACGAACACCACGAACCCACAACAAACTCCCTGGCGAGTGATGCTTCCATGCCACGCGGACCAATGGAATAGATTGATTCCGTAACACCTTCACTCGACGATCGAGGATACCTACTGGTTGCTCTTCGTACGACAAGCTCGGTCCAACTGTGATCTCGGAGTGATCAAGCACATGATTGCTGTCCGCCACGTACCTCCTCAGCTGAGATACATGGAATACGTTATGTACTTCCTCTAGTGACGGTGGCAATGCCAATCTGTAGGCAACCTCTCCAATACGTTCCAAGACATCGAAAGGGCCGATGTACCTCGGACTCAACTTGCCACATCCTCCGAATCGAATCATGCCTCTAGTGGGGGATATCTTCAAGAACACATGGTCACCCTCTTTGAACTCCAAGGGTCGACGACGATTATCTGCCCACTGCTTCTGACGATCCTGCGCTGCTCGCAGTTGGTCCTGAATCTTCTTCACTGTTTCTACTGTGCTCAAGACCAACTCGGGATCCAATAGCTGTCGCTCTCCTATGTCGCTCCAACAAACAGGATACCGACACTTCCTACCATACAGTGCTTCAAACGGAGCCATCTGAATGCTCGCTTGATAGCTATTATTGTAGGAAAACTCAACAAGATGAAGATGGTCCTCCCACGAACCGCCAAAATCAAGCATACACGCTCTCAACATATCCTCTAGCGTCTGAATGGTACGCTCCGACTGGCCGTCTGTCTGCGGATGATACGATGTGCTAAACTTCAATCGAGTGCCCAAACTCTTTTGCATGCTCCTCCAAAAGTACGAGGTGAATCTCGAGTCACGGTCCGACACAATACTAATAGGCACACCGTGCAATCTCACAATCTGCTCCATATACATCTCCGCCAATACCTCTGTCGACTGGCCCACTCTAAAAGGTAAGAAATGGGCCGACTTCGTAAGTCTATCAACAATCACCCACACTGTATCACGTCCTCTAGGACTCCGAGGAAAACCCGTGACGAAATCTATAGTAATGTGCTCCCACTTCCACTCGGGAATGGGTAGCGGCTGCAATAATCCGGCCGTCCTCTGGTGCTCCGCCTTCACTTGTTGACATACCAAGAACTTGGCAACGAAACGAGCTATCTCTCGCTTCATTCCATGCCACCAATAATACTGTCGTAAGTCACGATACATCTTGGTCCCTCCGGGGTGAATAGAGTAAGTCGAACTGTGAGCCTCTGCCATCAGCTCCTGCCGTAGCTCTCTATTGGGAACATAAATGCGATCACCACATCACAATGTCCCATCGGTGTGGATCCTCAAACCTGTCTACTCTCTTGCTTCAGTCCTCTCTTTCAACCGTCGAAATCTAGCATCATTAGGCAATGCTGCCTTGATGCGCTCTACCAATGATGATTACACTTGAAGGTTGGCTAATACGCCGTCTGCTCCCGATAATACTACCTCAATACCAAGCTGTTCCAAGTCTCTAATCAATTCCTTCTGTGTAGTCAAAAAGTGTGCCATGGGCTTACGGCTTAATGCGTCTGCCACGACATTAGCCTTGCCCGGATGATAATGAAGCTCAATCTCATAATCCTTCATCAACTTCAACCAACGTCACTGTCACATATTCAACTCCTTTTGTGTGAACACGTACTTGAGGCTCTTATGATCAGTGTAGATATCAACCTTCTCGCCATACAAGTAGTGTCTCCATAGCTTCAAAGCAAAGATAACCGCTGCGAGCTCTAGATCGTGGGTCGAATAATTCTTCTCGTGCACTCTCAACTGTCGCGATACATAAGCTACTACACGACCGTGTTGCATCAATACACATCCTAATCCCTTCCCGGATGCGTCGCTGTAGATCACAAATCCTCCTGGGCCCGATGGTAGTGTCAAGATCGGTGCTGTAGTCAATCGCTTTTTCAACTCGTTAAAAGCGGCTTGACACTCGTCTGTCCATACAAACTCCTGATCCTTGCAAGTCAATCGAGTCATAGGCCCCGCTATTCGAGAGAAATCTTCTACGAACCGTCGGTAGTAACCCACAAGTCCGAGGAAACTTCTTACTTCAAAAGCTGTTGTGGGAGCGGGCCATGATTTGACTGCTGTGATCTTCTCTGGGTCTACTGATATACCATCGCCCGTAACAATATGACCAAGGAATGATACCTCCTTGAGAAAGAAATCACACTTGCTAAGCTTCGCAAAGAGTCTCTCGTTCCTCAATGTTCCCAAAACTATTCGTAAATGCTGCTCATGCTCCTCTTGATTCTTGGAGTAAATTAAGATATCGTCTATAAAGACTACTGCAAATTTGTCCAAGTATTGGTGAAAGATCTTGTTCATTAAATTCATGAAAACTGCAGGAGCATTGGTCAAACCGAAAGGCATGACCAAGAACTCGTAGTGTCCATACCTCGAACGAAAGGCCGTCTTTGCAATGTCTTCCTTCCGAACCTTCAATTGGTGATAGCCCGATCGTAAGTCAATCTTGGAGAATACTTTTGCTCCACTCAGTTGATCGAATAAATCGTCTATACGTGGCAAGGGATACTTGTTCTTCACCGTCACTGCATTCAATGCTCTATAGTCGATGCACATGCGCACTGTCCTGTCCTTCTTAGGCACAAAAAGAATGGATGCTCCCCATGGTGACGCACTGGCACGAATAAATCCCTTCTCTAATAAGTCATCAATCTGCGTCGTCATCTCTACCAACTCCTTGGGTGCCAGACGATATACTCGAGATAAAATAGGCTCAGCTCCGGGAATAAGCTCCATAGAAAACTCAATATCTCGGTCAGGTGGTAGTCCTGGCAACTCCTCGGGGAATACATCCTCGAACTCGGTGATAATAGGGTGCTGAGGGGTGTCATGTATCATCATATGAGTTCCCGATGTGGGTGCCTCACAACTATCTCCGTCTTCTTTGGTGAACTCAAACTCTGCCGCATTCGGTGGTCTAAAGATAATACTGCTCCTATGGCAGTCTATGAGAGCAAAATGCTGGCTCAACCAGTCCATTCCAAGAACCACATCAAATGTCGGCATAGGAAATACAAGAAGTCGTGCCACCATCTCTCTACCATTTATCACTACAGGACAAAGTCTACAAACACCACTAACAGGTACAACTCCTCCTCCAGTGAGGATTTTAACATTCTTAACTAAGGGTGTGATGGAATGCTGTGTCTAGTGGCAAAACTAGTGGCTATAAATGAATGTGTGGCTCCAATATCAAATAATATAATAGGAGGAAAAGATGCTACTAAAACCATACCTGCTATGACCTCTGTCTCTGTCTCTACATTCTCAACAGCTAGAGAGAATGCCTTTCCTTGGTTCTGTCCTGGGCCTTGAGCTCTGGCCTTGTTGTACTGTGCTGTCTGTGGGGGTAATGGTGGACGAGGTGCTGGGGCTGTGGGCCTCTGGGACTGATGTGCCTGAACTAGAGCCTGCTGCTCAGGACAATCTCTGGCCAAGTGCTGTCCTGATCCACATCTCATACATAAGCCCAAACGAAGTCGACAATCATCTCTAATATGCCCCTGCTTCCCGCAAAAGTTACAGGTGGGCTTCTGATAAGGTGTGTGCCTCTGCTGGTAATATCCTGTAGTCCTCCTGATAGGTCCACTCTGAGTAGCTCGGGCTGGTGTAGCTGCTGGGGTATGGCGCCTCGATGTCTGCTGCTGTTCTTTGCAAAGAATCTCCTGAGCACGAGCTTCTTCCAAGACAGCCGAATGGGAGACTCGAGACTGAGTAGTCGTATAGGACTTGAACTCTGGTGCAAGCCCCTAGTGAAATCTCCTCGCCTTCTCTAACTCTGTCGGAATCAATCCCGCACCAAATCGACTCAGACGATTGAACTCTGAGTCATACTCATCAATTGTCATATTCCCTTGCTTCAGATGGAGGAGCTGATCGTAGAGACCATCTCGAACATGAATAGGGAAGAATCTCTCATAAAATACATCATAGAACTGCTTTCAAGTGATCCCAGTGCCTAATCGTCTCTCTTCTGCCTTCCACCAGTGGTGAGCATTGTCTTCTAACAGTAAGTCCACTGCTGTCATCCAATCTCGAGCTGGCAACTGGGATGCCTTCAGTAGCTTCTCGGTACTAATAAGCCACTGTGATACCTCTAATGGCTTCTCCGTCCCTCTAAAGGCCTTGGGGTTCATATCTGTGAAATTCATGATAGAGCCTTCATAGGGATGCAGAGCCGGTGCTGGTGCTGGTACTGGAGGTGGTGGTGGAGGTCTAGCCATGGATGCCATCATCGTCTGTCTCATCAGCTCAGTCTACTGCCACTGAGCCTACATCATGGCGTACATAAACTGAGTAGTAGGGCTCCCATCTGTCGGGGGTGGAGGCATCTGGGGCCCCGACTGTGGGGGAAACTGCTGAGGGAATGGTGGTGGAGGAGGCAGTGGTATATTCCCTCCCAGTGGCATGGTAGTAGTCTGTCCAGCCTGGCTGCCTGGGGGTGCTGCGATATCCGGGTACTCCGTCGTCGGTGTCGTAGTAGGCTGCGACAGTCCTGGCTGGTAGGGTGTCGCTGGAGTCATGGGAGGATTCTGTCCCTCCGAAGTAGTCTCTTCACCAGATGTGAGTGCCAAAGCAGAAGTGCATCCGCTTCGTAGATTCATACTGTTGGCACGATGAAGATAAGTTGATATTAGGAAAGATTAGATATGGGATAATTCAAATAATCAAGGAAGTTTCAAAAAGATTGGAAGTCAAGAGATAGTAGTAGTTCTAGATGAGATATTCCTATTCCTATATGCAGGATTGTTGGGCACAGTCATGTAACCCAACAATATTAGATCGACCTGCATGGGCCACCACAAAAACATGTAACGCCCCAGTCCCAAAATACATAGGACCAAGTACGTGAACATGCCAGCTGTACATATACGAAGAATACTCCAATATATAGAATCCTTGCATATGCACATAAGCTATAAATAAATAATCACAGGCCAGAATAACATATCTAATCTCATCACAGCTCCACATAGAAGATAATGAAGTCCAAATAAATAAATATGAGTATCAAAAGATAGCCGGGTAAACATACTCACTCCAAACAGCTATGAAAATTAGTCTCACAAGATCGGAGTCCGACCTCCGTAAAATAGAAAGAAAAAGAGGTGTAAAATAATGTCTACAACTGTCTCAGATAAGAAATAGACTAGAAATCATAAGGCACTGCCTCATCATCAATGTAAGATAGCTCCAAAGCCGCTCCATACTCCTGTGGAAAATCGTCTAAACCTGGAGAGATAACCAGGTCCTCAGGGGACATAGCAAGATACAAGAAAACACTATGCCATATAAACTGTGATAATATAATAAGAGAAAAAGGTATGCATGCAATCGGGTTCCTGACCATTCTACTGTGAACATGCAGTTGAGATACATTCCTTCGACGCATGAGCCCTGGCTGAATATATGATCCGGTATAGTCCCCTCTTGGGCACCAGTGACCAAGAGCATGTCGTTGAAAAATGACAGTGGCCAACCTGAGAGGCTCATACCCGTATCTCCAGCGGAGCTTCCGGGTTACAAGAGAAGTGCAATCGAAGCCCATACGTCAGGTAATGTTCTCCCCACCCAATGCCCAGTATCATCATCTCCATGACTGACATGTACCTCTAATAACCGCCAAGTCTTCTAACATGCAATTCTATTGGCAGTTACCCCTATCCGTCGCACGCTCCATACGTATCGGTGGCCAGCCGACTACGCGGAAACGTGTCCTATATGTGACTCACATCACATGATACAACAAGTGTCAAGGCCGTATGAGATATACCAATACCTCAACATCAATGGGTGGTCAATAAGCTAAGTCAATGCAAGAGAATAAATAAAACAAGGTAACGACCGATAGAGTCGCTTGCACCCAAGTGTGACTTGGACGCACAGTTTAAATGACACGAAATAAAATGCTAAAAATAACAACTAAAAATAAGAATATAATAATCACAGAGTAAGGTGGCAAGGTATCTTGCCTGGTGGTGCAAAGTGGCAAGTCCAAGAGTAGCAAGTGTCAGCACCAAAACTCACAAATCTCAGATGACTCCAAACGCTGAAACAAACATCAAAAATGATCTCGGTGAAGAAGATATACCTAGGAAACGCCTGTCCAAAAGTCAAATTCTGGAACAGGTGCAAAATCGTAATTTCGGGTCAAAACGATGTCCGCCGTTGGACTCGCTTTGCACCAAAACGTGTGCCAAAGTCTACGGTCTCTAAAATCGTCAAACTACATGTCTACGGTTTCAGTTTGAGGAGAGGAACTCAATGGTATGTCCAGTTTTGGATTCCGAGGAACCGTGTACAAAATCGCCCGTTTGAGTGGGTCGCGGGCCCGCCAAAATTGGGTTCCGATTCGACCTTCTCAGATTCGAACCAAACTTGGCATGCAGGACCAGAATTTTGATCTGGACCTGTTGGCGCAATTTTTGTCTCGATCCGACGACTGTACACGAAGTTATGGTCAAATTTGCAAAATGCCAATACGGGGTATCTCGACGGATACGAGTTGATTTCGTCGTGCACACGCAACGAAATCGAGTCCCGCCAGTTCCCACACGTCGGTAACATCTATACGCGCCTTTCGATGCATATAGTGCACGACCACGTCGCCCGGTTTGTCGGGGCGTACGTCGTATCGGAGAAAATTCTAAAATTTTATATAAATTAACACAGGTTTTTCTCCAACTTCAACACTGATTTAATACTCGCATAGAAAACGAAATTCAGATCTACAAAATGCGTTTTAATCGTGGTTATGTCGTCTTCACACCTGTTCAGTTAGTTTTGAAAACTGTCGAGGGATCGCCAAGAATTTGGCTTCCAAATATGGGTTTGGGACTGCCCTGAAACTGTTCTGTTTCGACAGTTTTTCGGGAAGTTTGGGTTTGAATATCGAGCGATATATGGGGTTTCGCTCGATTCTACCAAAAAGGGTTTTGAGAGGGTTATGTCTACAACGCACAGCATTCGATAGATCGAACTTTCGTCGAACAGATTGAAAGAAATCGGAATTGGAAGATGGGTACCTAAGTTTTTCAAAATCAGAGTATTCTCTGATTTCTGTCGACTTCCGAGCGGTTGGACGGCGAACCGGACGTCGGCGACGGTGGGCAGGAGATCAACGGTGAGCGCGGGGTGTGGGGGAAGGTTGGCGGCCTTGGGGTCGAGAGGTTTTGATTATGAGAGGGGTTAGGGTTTTATTTAGATGAGCGGATGCAGTATATATACTGCCGCCACTCTTCTTCCGAATAGGAATAGGCCAAGGCTCGGGTTCCTACTCTTAGCAGCATTTGCTGCTATGCCAATACGGGGTGTGGGGTCGGTTAATTCCCAATAGCAGCTGAGCTGCTTCGATGCTAAAGGAGTGGGGCCGGGTGCCATGCATTAGCAGCTGAGCTGCTATATTAGGTAGGGTATCAAGGAATGGTGGGGTCGAGTCCCACTGCAGCTGCTGCTGCGGTTGGTGGGGCTCGGCCACCACTGAAGAATTTTTTTTTTTAACAAACTAACAATAAATATAAATATAGTTATATATATATATATATATATATATATATATATATATATACATATATATATATATATATATATATATATATAACTATATACATCTAAATAAAAATCTAAAAATCCTATAAATTATTAATACGTAACAAAATAGTTTTTAATAATTGAAAACTATATTAATAACAATTAAAAATATCTAGCACAATCATACATTTACTATATATCTATAGTTACGAATATACCAATTACCACATTAATTCCTAATGATATCGAAAAATAATTTTTAAAACACTAAAATATTTAGAAAATATTGGGGGTTTACAAGCTGGGTGGGGAAATATCTTAGTAGACATGTGAACTACCCAGAAATATCTCCAAAATGTCTATTCTTGACTGATAGCAGCTACACACGACACGTGCAAGGTGTAACACCCAGTTTTTCAGAAGAGGATAATTTTAAAATTTTGTAATTATAATTATTATTTAATGGTATTTATTTTATGTTATGATTTTTAGTGATTTTTAATTATTTTTAAACTATTTAAACTCACGACTTATGATTTGGTGCCTTGCTAGTGTTCATTTCCAGACTGAGGGGTATTTTAGTCATTTTTGTAATTTTAAGAATTATTTGGGATTATTAATTATTATTTAAATTTATTAGTATTAATTCGAATTTATGGGAATTTTTAGAATTTATTTTGGGTTTATTTGGACTAGTTTGATTTTTGGCTAGTTTTGACCCATGTAGACCAACCTAGGAACTAACCATGGTTAGTTGGGCTTGGTTAGGTCAAGTGACCCTAGTCTAACCTAGTGTGACTCAAGTTAGTGGTTAGTGATTCATAGAACTAGAATTAGAAATTTAGAAATCATTTGATTTGGTGAATGGCTTGTGGTTTCACAAGTCATTATGTGACTTAGCTAGATTGGACTCAAACCTAGCTCAAACCTAACCCAAAGCCAAGTGGTCAGCCATCCCTAGCGAACCTAGGGATTCCCCCATTATAAATATCCTCCTAGTTTTTAGGGCTAGCCTCTTTTAGGGTTCTAGCAAATTTCTAAGGAAGGAGGTGAGTTCCATCTTTCAAAAATCATAAGAAATCCATTTCAAACCCTTTTTCCTTCAAACCAATTCCTTTAGGACCTAATTTTCTCCCTCTTGCTGCTGGTATATTTTATTTGTAGGGAAATAACAATTTGTGGAGCTTGGAGGCTTGAGGAGTTTCTTCCATTTGAGGACTTTTCTATTCATTGTGCACCAATAGGTAACTTCCCCATTTCTCAATGGATTTCCATTTTGTCTTCACCAATAGGAAGCCCTAAGGGTCCCCCTAAGGTCTGGATAGGTTTCGTGTCCTGTGTCATTGGATTCGTGTCCGTTCAGGACACGTATCAGTCCCGTATGCAATGTGTTTGATGAAATGCCAATGAGGAGTTGTGTTTATTATTTTCGAATAATTTTTGAATAGGAAACTATGTTTTGATGTGACTTATATGTTTATGCTCGACTGAGGTGTTATTCGCGTCGTGTCGTGTCACTTTGGACATGGGTACATGCGGGATGCATTGCACGCGCGCACAGTGTCACTTTCCCTGCTACTCGGGGTCAATTTTGCGCTGTACACGTCACGTGGACGCGTATAAATTGACATGTGGGTGCAGGCTGTATCTGACACGAGACTCCTAAAGTTTTGTGGGTCTTCGTGTCATGTCGGACACGGACTAGTGTGTGCACGGGGCGTGCACTGTGCGTGTACAGTCTATTATTTTTTATTCACTGTTTATTCCCATTTTAAATGGTTTAATTCATGTTTTAAATGCTAATTAGATCCTATACATGTCTAATGATCTCTGGTAGATTGATTTACCTATTAGTTTAGGTTTTGTTATGTGAAATTTTGGATTCGAACATATGCATTCTACTGTTATTGGTTGATACAATGTGTTCCAGTTTTCCTATTGTTAATCCATTTTTTTTTATCCATTAACTGATGTTTAACTGCCAAATGAACCTCACATAATTTTTAGTCCTTTATCAAATTGATTTATACATTAGGTTGGTTTTGGATTCGTATATGAGCACATGGACAGTAAATTGCATTGACTGATACCTGATACCTCAAATTTCTGAGTTTTAAATCCCATTTTTATTAATGTTTTCAGGTGTCAATGATCCCCACAAAATTTAGTTTCATGTTTTAATTCATGATTACATTCGATTTTAGACTTTGGTTATGATTTGGAGATTTGAATATGGGATTTGGCTTGGTTGTTTTCTTTCACTGTCATGAAGTTATAAAACCTAAGATTAGTTTCCTTTTTCCCTGTAAACTGAGACTTGATGTGTACAAACCTGGGATTGAGTACATTACTGCATTCCTGTATTCCTGCATACATATTCCTGCATACATATTGCCACTAATATCCTGTCACTTGAGTTGAAACCTGGGTTCAATTCTGAAATCCTGGGGTTTCCTACCATTCACTGAATGTTACTGTCATTTGGTTATTATGTAATTCATGAGTTGGAGGAACTATTTTAGTAGGTTTTAATTGATGTTGTGAGTAGCATGGACTGTCCAGTTGAGAGTTCATCTGAGTCTGTGTTGTTGATAGAAATCTGGAGTATGGGGTCATGTTGCAAGTATGTACACTATTTGATTTGGGTTCCTAAGTTCAAATTAAAACCTGAGAATTCTCAGTGTCCTCTTTCCCCTTTTGACTGAAAACTAACCTTCATTACATTGAGAGCAAATCTGAAATTTGATTTTATGTTGACTAGCCTGTCACCTAGCTGGTTTGACACTTTAAGTTTACACACAAGTTTCAGCCCTTCACCCAACACTGTCACTTTGTAACAGTCACTCACACACTCATGTTGCACGCACACATGCTCTCTCACACATACATATACACTTTTGCACTTGAATGCCCTCTCTATATTGTATATACTTTTAGGTATTATCATATATGGTCATGTAGTGTATACCCATTAGCCTATGGGTTGTCTTCTAAGCTAATTCCCTAGTACACATATGTGTGTATCATATATATGTATATATATATATATATATATATTTCTCTTGTAGATGTGTGATTGCATATAAATATCATTATGTAGGCCTATGGATATACTAGCCTATATGTATATATGGATATTCATATACCTTCATATGTGATATGGTATGGGTATATATGTGCTTTTGGCCTATGGTATGTCTATTAGACTAGTTAAGCCTAGTTAGACTTGTTAGACCTAGGTTTGACTTCTTGGTTGACCAGGGTTGACCAAGAGTTGACTTTGACCTAGTTAGACCTAGACTCATGTAGAATACCTAGCAGAGCTTCATTTTATCATTTTAGACTTGTTGTGACTTGTGCTGTTCTGTTTAGGAGCCAGACACCACTCCTTGGACAGTACGATTCATATCGGACACTCAGATACAGGCGAGTACATTCTCTGATCATTTCATATCCTGCTTATAATTATTTCCTGCAGTAGATTACTTTACTTGTACTGGCACGTTGGTCACACGGATTGGTACTATATGGATCCCTTTTTGAGATGTTATCCTTAGGGAGCATCGGGTACTCTATGTTCTGTGCGTTTCACCTACATAGCGTATCACTATGCTTCGTTGATTCTTCGATCACTTGTGACATATACTCTTATGATCACAGAGTCTTCCTAGAATCCTTATCCCATTTATGGGACTACTATGTATCACCTTCGGGGTCTACCACCTTCGGGGTCTGTTACATAGCATCATATAACATAACCTGGCTGGATCCTTGTGTATTGATTGGAGGTACGGGGGAGTATAAATAGACATGTGAATAATACACCAGTAGTGTAGCATCAGAATCATTCCATAGTGTAGCATCAGAATCATCCCAGGCCATTTACATGTTCATATTGTACTCTGACTCACTAGCCACATGTTAGCTCTCTATTTATATTAGATATTTCTATTACAGCTTTCTCTCTCTGTTTACATACTGCACTTCTTTCAGTACTTGTATCTTACTTTACTGCATGTTCATATTTTCTAACCTGCTATGAATTGTTGAAATGTACTGTGCTCGCTCCTGTCCTGACTGGACCTGTTGAAAATATTACAGAGGACGAGGTGGAGGTTGGCCTGGACACCTACTACGGGGCAGCCCTAGATGACACCTGTGAGCTGGACTCCCAGGAGGACCCAGCTCTAGCTGAGGAGATCACCCCGACTGCCTAGACTAGACTAGTTAGGCTTATCTTACTTTTGCAGTCTTGAGACATGTCCTAGTTAGACTTTTGGAGTTATGAGTTGTATATATTCTTGTATCTGAGACCTTGTTCTGTTGGATATTGCTGGGATTATCTTAGTCTACTTTTATCTATTTCATTTCCTTGAGTTCTATTTCATATCGTGCTATCTCTTCCTTAGTTGTGATTGAGTTTACTATTGCTATTGTCACCCCTATTTCGGGGAGTATAAACTGTTTAGATAGATATTGTTAGATGTATGTTGACCTAGGACAGCGTTCTACCACCGACACTGCGGCGTAGGCTGGGCGTTGTTACGTTCTCGTACCCTCACAGTGGGTGCGGGTCGTGACACGTTTTTAGTGGTGGCCCATGCAGGTCGAGACTAGAAGTGTAGTGGTATTCGAATTAGAGTATCACTACAGCCTGCAGTAGGATATAAGACATTAATTTTAAGGTACTCAATCACTTTAGGAAAATTTCTTTTATTGCCATCTAAATCCTCTTGTCAGCTGATCCTTTGAATTATAATTGTCCGCCCTTGTTATATCGCTTCCTTCTCAGAAATTGATACTCTTGTTTGTCTATCTTCAGGATGGTAGAGACTCGATCACAGCGTGCCATTCATGAGGATGCTATAGAGGGGACTGCTACCTCTCAGCCAGCACGGCGAGGCCAGGGGACTGCAGCTCCTGCCACCTCAGCTCGTGTTGAGACCTCGGCAGTCGCAGCAGGGGACATGCATCCACCGGCTCGGAGACAGGACCCAGATTTTCCAGAGGATCCTTACCAGCAGCCACCTCCAGGGACGATAGACGCAGTACAGCTGCTAGCCTTCTTCAGGCAGTACATGGAGGGTCAGCAGGGACAGCAGCAGAGGCAGACGGCAGAGCTCACTCGAGGCATTGAGCTGGCAGTGACAGCAGTGGAGAGAGTAGCGGCTCAGCCAGCAGCAGTCCAGCAGCCGCACCAGCCACGGGAGAAAGGCATCCAAGACTTCCAGAAGATACACCCGAGGGACTTTCGCGGGACAGAGGGGATCCTGTATGCCGATGAGTGGATCGAGCATATGGAGGAGATCTTCAGGCTGGCCGAGATTCCGACAAGGCTCCAGATAGAGGCAGCAGCCAGCATGATGCAGGATCTGGCTCGAACATGGTACCAGACCGACCCGAGGGTCGGCACAGCAGGACAGACTTGGACAGCATTCAAGAAGCTGTTCAAGGAGAAGTTCTTCCCAGAGGCAGCGCTGGGAGCCCTCGAGACTCAGTTCGAGGCCCTAGTCCAGGGGAGTCAGTCCGTGGAGGAGTATGCAGGAGAGTTCTGCCGCCTGGACAGATTTGAAGAGGACTTGTCGGAGGCGACGAAGGCCCGGAGGTTCCGGAAGGGCTTGGTAAAGGAGGTCAAGTCCTACACCAAGAACGCCCGCAGTACTGCATTTGAGGAGATACTGGTGGACGCACTAGCTGCAGAGGATGACCTTGAGCTTAGGCTCAAGAGAGGGAGAGACCCAGTTGGGGGTAGTAGCAGCAGCGGAGGCCAGGCCAAGAGGCCTCACTTTCAGCACCAGCAGCCGATGCAGTTCTAGCCTCAGCCGATCCAGCAGAGGCCAGTTCATCATCAGCAGCAGCCGAGGCAGCATCAGCAGGGCCAGAAGCAGGTTACCATTTGTGGCTACTGTAGGAGGTCTGGACATATTACCAGTGAGTGCAGGAAGACGCTGGGCCTGTGCCTAGTGTGTGGTTCAGCAGACCACCAGATGAGGGAGTGTCGCATGGGACGAGCAGTCCAGGAAGGAGGAGTCAGAGCTCCAGCAGGCCAGCAGAGAGTACCAGCATTGCTGACTCAGCAACAGAGGTTCGTACAGCATCAGCAGGAGGCCAGGGGAGGCCAGCAAGGACGAGCTTACGCCATGACACTTGAGGATGCTCAGGCAGTAGGAAGGATGCTAGCAGGTTCTGATCTTCTCGATTCCATTCTACCTCACTACCAAAATGACCAACTTTAGCGACGGCCACATCCGTCGCTCATCCGTCGGTAACATAAATTACCGACGGAATAGCGACGAATATTTGATGAAAATGGCCGTCGGGAAAAACGTCGTCGCTAAAATTTGTCCGTCGCTAAGCCGTCGGACAAATGATTAACCGACGGACTAGCGACTGATTACCGACGGTTGCCTTTCAATGGTTTAGTGACGGATTAGCGACATATTCCCGTCGGTTTACATGCCATATAATATTAAAATATCTGTCGCTAAGCCGTCGTAAATAGGTCGGTAAAAGCGTATCAGAGAGGTTCCTGATACGCAAAATCAGTCGCTATTCCGTCGCCATTCCGTCGTTAACCTCGACGTTATAGCGACGGATTAGCGACGGGTAGGGCGTCGGCCTGGTTCTGGAAAGCTTCCATATTTCCAGAACCATGTCGACGGATAATGGGTCGCTAAGCCGTCGCTAGTCCGTCGTCATCCTCGACAGATTAGCGACGGATTAGCGACCCACTATCCGTCGCTAAGTCTCTGGAAACCTACCATATTTCCAGAACCATGTCGACGGATTTGCCGTCGCTAGGTAGTCGATATTCCGTCGCTAATATTCCAGTTAGCGACGGAAGTTCCGTCGCTAGTTCGTCGCTAGCTCGTCGCTACCTGCAAATTTATTTCAACCAGTTAGCGACGGATTCGCCGTCGCTAGGTAGTCGCTAGGTGGTCGCTAACTGCAAAATATTTATATCACCCAGTTAGCGACGGATATTCCGTCGCTCGTCCGTCGGTAACTGCAAATATTTATATAACCCAGTTAGCGACGGATTTGCCGTCGCTAGTTAGTCGCTCATCGGTCGCTGAAAGATATATCCGTCGCTAGTTAGTCGCTAGTCCGTCGCTAAATGCAACATTAATTAAAAAAAATTACAGAAACATTCTATTTCCTTTTCGTAAATATTACACATATTCATAATATCCAATATCCAAACATCTATGTACGATCAACAAATATCCAAATATCCAAATTCATAATATCCAATATCAAACAGAAATATCCAAACATCTATGTACAAATATCCAAACACAAATACACAAATTCATAATATCCAAACATTCATGTACGCTTCCAAAATATCCAGAATTCAAAATCCAAAAACAGTACAAATATCCAAAAACAGTACAAATATCATTGAGATGGATCGCGTCGTCGTCTCGGCGCCGCCTCGGCTCTGCGGATGTACTCTTCCACCATGTACGCCGGCACCTGGGACAACACATGCTCTGGAAGCGTGCGGAGCTGCTCTGGCGACATCAAGTCCATGAGCCCAATGAGCGCAGTATCCGGTACCAGGCGGACCTCGGCAGAACGGTCAAATGAATAACGTCCAGGGTCGGAAGGACCGGCAACCGCACTAGACGTACCGGGAGCAGACGGATCTGGACCGGGAGCAGAAGAAGGACGCGGAAGGCGCTCCAGCACATCCGACATTAGACTCCGCATTTCCGACATATCGGAGGTGAGAGTCGCAAGCTGCGCCCTCATATCGTCCGACGGGGGCGCGGGAGGAGGCGGGGGCGGTGGATATCTCGGAGTCGCGCCCTGCAACGACGCCGCCATGGAACCTACGTCGTAGACGCGCCCTTTATTAAAGCCGCCGACAGACTCTACGAACACGTCGTCGTAGCGAGCGGCCATAGAAGAGGGCGTCTGGGTGGGCGTCGTTTCGCCGACAACCTCGGCAGGGGGCTCAATCTGACTAAGGGCCTCACGATATGCAGCCTATCCAATGAATGTGTTTATACTATAAGTTTTCCTAAGTTATAATCTAAATCCTATGTTTCCCTAAGTTATAATTTGAATCCTACGTTCACCTAATTAAGTTAACAATAATTATATTTCTAATATAAATCTCATAAACGTAATTACTTACATCAGTCGCCTGGGCCCTCGCGTCGACGAAGCTCCCGTCTGCCCGCCTCTTGTGTGTATGCAGGAATACATCGTAGGCGGTGACCGACTCCGGCTCTCTTCCCTCCTTTACCGCCCGTTGTGCCTGCATACGAAATATACGTCGAATTTAATTAACTACGTATATTAATAGTACCGAATTTAATAGTGAAATAAATTTGCGGTATCTCACCAAATCTGTACGCGTCGCTGCGTGGGGCTTTGAACCTCCCGTATACTGACCAGCGGCCTGTCTGCTCGCCTTCGCTTTCTCTGATTTCTTCCTGTACTGAGCAGTATTCATCTTATCCAACATCTGCTCGTAGTACTCCTCCCGGAGCCACTTCTTCCTCGAATGCGCCGTACGAACGTCGTACACCGCATCCCGTATCTTCTTCCCGGCGGCGGCTTTATAGGCCTTGCGAATCAACTCCTCGCGATGGGGGGGCCACCAGAACGTCGTCTGACATACAAATTAAATTATCACGTAATTAAAAAATTAGTGGATTAAAGAATAATTAATAATTAACCAAAAGATATATATATACCTTCATCTCCTCGAGCCAGACGTACTGCATGTTCTGAGGCACCTCAGAAAAATTGAGGTAGGGGCCATGGTAGTTTTCCCGGATAATTTGCCCGAGTATCCGGGCAGCATCATACGGGAAAAACCTACAAAGAAGCAAAGACTGGATTATTAACTTGAATAAATGAAACAAATTTAATAAATTAACTTAAATTTACTTACGTATCACCCGCGGGCCATAGCTCTCGTCGGTTCTCGCCTATCGGCCTCTCTGGAGGCGTCGGAGGATCCGCGGGTCCGCGGATGTACTCATCGGTAGCAGGATAAAGCTGAATCCGGGGGTACTCCGGAGCCTACCCTGCAGTAACTGATGGTGTACCCGCTGGTGCATCCGAGGGCGGAACGGATCCTCTAGCGGATGGAGTCTCAGGCCTCGATGAAGATGAAGGTAGCGCAGAGATAGATCGACGGCGGGAAGAGTCTGTGGCCGGGCTCTCCAGGTCGGGATCGGAGGACTCTATATCAGGGGAATGTGGAAGGCGACCACGACCGCTACCACCACGACCGCTACCACCACGTCCACGGCCAGTGCCGCTACCACCACGCCCACCACGGCCAGTGCCGCTACCACCACGCCCACCACGGCCAGTACCACCACCACCAGCACCACCACGGCCATGGCCACTGCCGCTACCAGCAGCACGAGTGGTAGTGACCATGACCTGTAAATAGAACACATAAATATAATTAACAATATAGAAGTATAAATGAATATAAAACTGAACTAAAATATATATACCAGCAGCAGGGCGGCGAGTGCCGTCAAGACAATGAGAACTAAGAGTGCCATCTGTAAAAAAAAAATCATACAATAAGTAGATGATCGAACGACAAAAACATAAACTGAAATAAGAATATGTCCGTCTAAACTGAATTCACTAAGTTAGTTGTAAGTGCTTCTAATATATACCGATATTTAATCTAATCATCGTTATCGTCCTCGTCCTCATCGTCATCGTCATCGTTCTCATCCTCATTCTCATCGTCGACTTCATCTATATCATCATCCTCATCGTCGACTTCATCTGTATCATCATCCTCATCCTCATCCTCATCCTCTTCTTCTTCTTCTTCTTCTTCTTCTTCTTTTTCTACTTCTTCTTCAGGCTCAATACTTGGGACAAGACGCCTCTTTCTCCCCTGGTTGACAGCTAAGTCTTGTATATCAACCTCTTCCTCCCCTCTATTTTCCTCAGCATGAGGTATATCGACATCTTCCACGTCCATGGTATCCGACTGTTGTCCTATGTATTGGGGCTTCTCGATCTGGTCCTCTTGGTATGCTGGGTCTACAACGTTGAATGTATTTCTAGATTTAATCTTGCATACTGCCCACCAGTCAAATCGATCTCTACGACGCCTTGGGTAGCTTGTATAGTAGACTTGAACAGCCTGACTTGCTATCGCAAACGTGTCGGACCCTCTATACCTCCTGCGATGATTTATATCGACGAATCCAAATTGTTTATCGATTCTCCAACCGATATTTGGTCTCGTATCGAACCACTCACATTTGAACATCACAATATGCATATCATATGGGGCACTATATTGTAAATCTACAATCTCCCGAAGCACTCCATAATAGTCAAAGTCCGGCTCGTCGTCATAGATGGTGCCTCTTATGCAAACACCAGAATTTTTGGTATCGAAGCCGTCATTGAGAAATTCGGCATTTATAGCATGCTGAGTTGACTTAAACTTGAAGCCATTAACGACATAGCCTGACAAAGTCTTTGCATGCTTCTTCGGTCCCAATGCCAAATAACGAATGCTCTCATTTATGAGTGTTGTTTCAGGCAATAAAACCTGTAAACATGTATTGATAATTTAAATATTTTAGCTGCATATATTTTAATGGTAGCCGCATAACATATTATCTCAGTTACTTACGTATTTACGAAACCAGGACGGAAAGGTACAATCAACCTCTCTTTGAAGTCCCTCATCTGTAATATATGGTGTCCTCATTTTGACTTCACCTCTAAATATACTGTTAGAGAGAATAAAAATAAGTGTAGTCACTTAATTCACCAAATTAGAGATTATAACGAGGCGTAGTCACTTACTTCTCCAAATCTCTAACTTCTTGTATGTCACAATTTAACAAGACATATCGGTGAGCGGTATCATACTCATCGTCGGTCAACCACCGTTTCTTACTAGCCCCAATAGGCTTGCCCCTTAAATTGAATATACCTCCATCCTCAACGTCTTCTTCATTCCTTTGAGGTCTATTTCGATTTGTCTCGACATGAGTATCGAAATAAATGGAGCAGAAATTTGACACCTCCTCGATAAGATATGATTCGCATATCGAAGCCTCTATATGAGCCTTGTTGCCGACTTTCTTCTTTAGATGGTGTAGGTACCTAAAGAGACAAATTATCTTGAGAATTAACAATGAATTGTAAAATCCACTTAAATTTCACTTAAATTATATCGATTTTTATTTACCTCTCAAAGGGGTACATCCATCGATAATGAACAGATGCACCGATACGGGCTTCGTATGCTAGATGAATCGGTAGATGCTCCATGCTGTCGAAAAAGCCCGGTGGAAATATTTTCTCTAACTTACAGATTGTTAAGACAATCTTCTCCTCAAGTTGTACCATATGTTGCACCGTCAGCTTAGTTGAACAGATATCCCTGAAGAATGTAGACAGCTCGGCCAACGGAACCCATACAGCAGAAGGCAACAACTCTCTCAAAGCAATGGGCAGTAATCTTTCCATAAACACGTGGCAGTCGTGACTCTTCATTCCCGTTAGCTTGCGTTCATTGAGATCAACGCATCTAGACAAATTCGAAACATAGCCGTCGGGAAATCTTAAATTAGATATCCACTTGCAGATTATTAATCTATCTTCCTTGCTCAATGTGTATGGCGCTATAGGCTTACTTAATTGTCCACCAGCACCCCTTTGTATCAAGTTCAGATGAGGACGCTTGCATATCTCGGCTATGTCTTGTCTTGCTTTTGGATTGTCCTTCGTCTTTCCTTTAATATCCATGACGGTATTGAAGACATTATCGAACACGTTCTTTTCGATATGCATGACATCAAGATTATGCCTTATAAGATTATCTTTCCAATAAGGCAAGTCCCAGAAGATACTCCGTTTGGTCCAGTTATGGCTTTGTCCGAACCCCTCGACACGATGGTTCGATGGATCTTCCATTGCGGTGGGCAATTCCTTTATAGCTTCCCAAATATCGTATCCCGAAAATCTGGCAGGAGGTTGAGAAAATTCTTGTTTTCCATATCTGAACGCGTCCTTATTCTTTCTCCAAGGATGGGTCGCGGGCAGAAATTGACGGTGACAGTCAAAGAAAGAAGTTTTTCCTCTATGCCTAAGGCGGAACGCCTTACTATTTTCCATGCATATCGGACAAGACATGTTGCCGTGCGTACTCCATCCCGACAGCATACCGTATGCTGGAAAATCATTGATTGTCCACATGAGTGAAGCTCTCATCTGAAAGTTCTGTTTCCTGGAAATATCATAGGTCGTGACGCCGATCTCCCACAGCTGTTTCAGCTCATCCACCAACGGCTGTAAATATATATCGATGTTCTTCGTCGGATTTTTAGGACCGGGTATGATAGCTGTCAGAAACATATAAGGAGTCTTCATACACATCCATGGTGGCAGATTGTAAGGGATAAGAATGACCGGCCAGCATGAGTACTGAGATCCCGACTGTCCGAAAGGGGCGAAGCCATCAGCACATAGTGCCAGGCGTACATTTCTAGGCTCTGCAGCAAAATCTGGATGACACAAATCAAAATGTTTCCACGCCTCTCCATCCGAAGGATGTGACAATTCTCCTTCGTCCTTTATGCGTTCTTCGCTGTGCCACGTCATGTGTTCTGCTGTATTTAGAGACATATACATCCTCTGCAAGCGCTTCGTGATCGACAAGTAATGCATATACTTGTAAGGACGTCGTTTTCTAGTCGACTTTTCTTTTCCCTGTACTGGCTTGTAACGATCCGCATTACAGAAGCTGCAACTTTCTGATACGCAATTCTCTTTGTAGTACAACATGCATCCGTTGCGACAACAATCTATCTTCTCGTACCCCAGTCCCAGTTGTCGGACCATCATCTTTGACTTGTAGAAGTTTTTTGGTAGCTCTTTTGATTCCTTCGGTAACACCTCCTTGATTACTTCTGTGATCCGATTATAGCAAGCTTGTGGCAAGTTAAAATCAGACTTTATGTTCAACAACCGCATCGTCACTGACAGTGCGGAATGAGTCTCACAACCAGGATATAGAGAAGTATCTGCGTCCTGAAACATGTCATAGAACTCCTTCGCCTCGGGATTAGGATCCTCCAGATCAAAATTAGGCCCTGCCGCATCATACACCATATCTCGTGCAAGGTTCTGCAGATCTCCATAATCAACAGAGCATCCGTGGTCTTCGATGACATCCGTTGCAGCATTATCATCAAAAGCATAAGTAGCAGCTTCCGCAGCCTGTCTTTCCGAATATAGTTCACCTTGCGATGACCACAGGCCGTAATTACGTACGAAACCCTTACGGGTCAAATGATCTCTCACAGTCACCACTTCTTCGTAACGTCTATTATGACATTTAACACATGGATACTTAATTTTGTTACCGTCCATGTACTGAGCTTTGCTCATTGCATAATTATGAAATACTTCCACGCCTGCCTGAAAATCGTCACTCACACCAATTCTACTCTCGTGTTGCCGTTTGTACATCCATGTACGATCAACAAAATAACGACTCATCCTCAATTTGGATGTGAAAATCTGTATCGTAAGACAAACTAAACATAAGAATAGCCCGATACCGATACTCATAAATTTGGATTAGGGTTAGGATGTTAGATATAAGTGAACTAGGTGATGTAGAGTACAATATAGGGAACTGTGAATGGACTGAAAGTTGCACATGAGAAGGTTCAATGAAGGGCCCATAAATGGGTTCACATGATAAGTTAGTAAGAATCCACATCACTATACATACTCCCCCGTCTCAGGAGTGTGTCTGGCTCCTATTTAGAACAGCACAGGTCACAACATGTCCAGAATAGCAAAACAGAGCTCTACAATGTATATCGGTATCGGACTATTCCTACGAGTATTGGTATCGGCGATATCAATACTCGTGTGAATAGGAGATTGCAATATAAGTCTAAGCTATCTAGCTAACATGTATACTTGCATTTACATTGTATCATAACTTGTATCTAGTTACCTTGCTAATCATGTATATACTCTTAACATATATGTGAAGACACTATACTAACATGTATTTAAATCAAGGTTCAAAGTATCGGTATCAGAATCGGTATCGAACTATATATTCCTACGAGTATTGGCATCGGCGATATCAATACTCGTGTGAATAGGAGATTGCAATATAAGTCTAAGCTATCTAGCTAACATGTATACTTACATTTACATTGTATCATAACTTGTATCTAGTTACCTTGCTAATCATGTATATACTCTTAACATATATGTGAAGACACTATACTAACATGTATTTAAATCAAGGTTCAAAGTATCGGTATCGGAATCGGTATCGGACTATATATTCCTACGAGTATTGGCATCGGCGATATCAATACTCGTGTGAATAGGAGATTGCAATATAAGTCTAAGCTATCTAGCTAACATGTATACTTGCATTTACATTGTATCATAACTTGTATCTAGTTACCTTGCTAATCATGTATATACTCTTAACATATATGTGAAGATACTATACTAACATGTATTTAAATCAAGGTTCAAAGTATCGGTATCGGAATCGGTATCGGACTATATATTCCTACGAGTATTGGCATCGGCGATATCAATACTCGTGTGAATAGGAGATTGCAATATAAGTCTAAGCTATCTAGCTAACATGTATACTTGCATTTACATTGTATCATAACTTGTATCTAGTTACCTTGCAATATAAGTCTAAGCAATCTAGTATTGGTATCGGCGATATCGGTAGTATCGGCGGTATCGGATCGAAGTATCGGATTTTTTTGGTATTGGAAAACAAATAATTATTAATAAATTATTTACATTTAAAAACATATAATTTATACATTTAGGCATAATTTTAAGTGTTTTAAGTATTATTTCTTAGTAGTTTTGAAATTAAATGAAATTAAATTAAATGAAATAGTATTATTTCTTAGGATCGGGACATGCCAAACCGTATCCGTATCGGGGAATGCAACCCATTCCCCACCCCCCCGACCCCCCTGTCCCCATTCAACACCCCCCCCCCCCCCGACCCCCCTGCCCTCTCCATTACCCACCCCCCCCCCCCGACCCCCCTGCCCCCATTCCCTACCCCCCCGACCCCCCTGTCCTCTCCACCCCCCCACCCCCCGCCCCCCGACCCCCCTGCCCCCATTCCCGACCCCCCCCCGACCCCCCTGCCCTCTCCACCCCCCCACCCCCCGACCCCCCTGCCCCCATTCCCCACCCCCCCGACCCCCCCGACCCTCATTCCCCACCCCCCCCCACCCCCTGCCCCCATTCCCCACACCCCCTCGACCCCCTGACCCCATTCACCACCCCCCCCCGCCCTCTCCACCCCCCGCGAAGCAGACCCCCCCCCACTACCCTCCCCCGGCCCCAAAACCCAAAATTAGAGAAAGAGAGAGAGAGAGAGATACCTGGTAGAGAGAGAGAGAGCCGCGAGAGAGAGAGAGAGAGAGCCGCGCGCGAGAGAGAGAGAGCCGCGAGAGAGAGAGAGAGTTTTGGGGGGAATGAAAAATTCCTCCCCGTCGGTTCAATTTAAGTTAGGGCACAGAACCTAGCGACGGAATAGCGACGGAATAAATTAGTCGCTAAACCGTCGCCAATTAAAAGGTGTTTTCCGACGGATATATCCGTCGCCAGTTAGTCGCTAAAGTTCCCGCCAATGTTTTAAAGATTTTGCCGCCAACATTTGCGACGAATAAGCGACAAAAAAGAATCCGTCGCTAACGTTCGTCGACTTAGCGACGGAAACCCGACAAATTTTTACATTTAAAATTGGAAAAAATTATGTTATGTTGTCTGTCGCTTATCCGTCGCTAAGATGTCGGAAACTGGTCGCTATTAGCGACGGAATCCGTCCGTCGCTAAACTTCCGTCGGTAAAGTGGGGTATTTTAGTAGTGCCTTGTCTCATTATACCTATCCTGAAATTCTATTCCATCTATTTCTATCTGTTTCCTCATTGTTGATAAGTTTGATCTGGTGTTTCGTTATGTTTGTTTTTCTTCTGAGAAAATCATATGGGCTAGGTCACCTCAGATATGGGATCTAGAATCTTTGATGGTCGTGTTAGTTGGCATAGTGAGGACATATAGTCAGATTTTGGATGTATTTTTCGGGTATGGGAATTTAAGGTTTTTGCCGTCGCATGCGGCAATACAAAAATTTTAAATACCATGAACCTAAGGATACGTACCTTAGTCAAGGACTCTGTGATTATCGTAGCCATGCTCACTAGCACGACGAAGATTCTGAGTATCATGATTTTGGACAGACGCATATGATTATCTGACGGTATGTTTGAGACTTTGATTGTGGGGTGTATGACCTAGAAGGACTACTACCATTTTAATTTCGAGGACGAAATTTTTTGTAAGATGGGTAGGATTGTAACACCCCGTTTTTCAGAAGAGGGTAATTTTAAAATTTTGTAATTATAATTATTATTTAATGGTATTTATTTTATGTTATGATTTTTAGTGATTTTTAATTATTTTTAAACTATTTAAACTCACGACTTATGATTTGGTGCCTTGCTAGTGTTCATTTCCAGACTGAGGGGTATTTTAGTCATTTTTGTAATTTTAAGAATTATTTAGGATTATTAATTATTATTTAAATTTATTAGTATTAATTAGAATTTATGGAAATTTTTAGAATTTATTTTGGGTTTATTTGGACTAGTTTGATTTTTGGCCAGTTTTGACCCATGTAGACCAACCTAGGAACTAACCATGGTTAGTTGGGCTTGGTTAGGTCAAGTGACCCTAGTCTAACCTAGTGTGACTCAAGTTAGTGGTTAGTGATTCATAGAACTAGAATTAGAAATTTAGAAATCATTTGATTTGGTGAATGGCTTGTGGTTTCACAAGTCATTATGTGACTTAGCTAGATTGGACTCAAACCTAGCTCAAACCTAACCCAAAGCCAAGTGGTCAGCCATCCCTAGCTGAACCTAGGGATTCCCCTATTATAAATATCCTTCTAGTTTTTAGGGCTAGCCTCTTTTAGGGTTCTAGCAAATTTCTAAGGAAGGAGGTGAGTTCCATCTTTCAAAAATCATAAGAAATCCATTTCAAACCCTTTTTCCTTCAAACCAATTCCTTTAGGACCTAATTTTCTCCCTCTTGCTGCTGGTATATTTTATTTGTAGGGAAATAACAATTTGTGGAGCTTGGAGGCTTGAAGAGTTTCTTCCATTTGAGGACTTTTCTATTCATTGTGCACCAATAGGTAACTTCCCCATTTCTCAATGGATTTCCATTTTGTCTTCACCAATAGGAAGCCCTAAGGGTCCCCCTAAGGTCTGGATAGGTTTCGTGTCCTGTGTCATTGGATTCGTGTCCGTTCAGGACACGTATCAGTCCCGTATGCAATATGTTTGATGAAATGCCAATGAGGAGTTGTGTTTATTATTTTCGAATAATTTTTGAATAGGAAACTGTGTTTTGATGTGGCTTATATGTTTATGCTCGACTGAGGTGTTATTCGCGTCGTGTCGTGTCGCTTTGGACACGGGTACACGCGGGATGCATTGCACGCGCGCACAGTGTCACTTCTCCTGCTACTCGGGGTCGATTTTGCGCTGTACACGTCACGTGGACGCGTATAAATTGACATGTGGGTGCAGGCTGTGTCTGACACGAGACTCCTAAAGTTTTGTGGGTCTTCGTGTCGTGTCGGACACGGACTAGTGTGTGCACGGGGCGTGCACTGTGCGTGTACAGTCTATTATTTTTTATTCACTGTTTATTCCCATTTTAAATGGTTTAATTCATGTTTTAAATGCTAATTAGATCCTATACATGTCTAATGATCTCTGGTAGATTGATTTACCTATTAGTTTAGGTTTTGTTATGTGAAATTTTGGATTCGAACATATGCATTCTACTGTTATTGGTTGATACAATGTGTTCCAG
Organism: Iris pallida; assembly: GCA_029216955.1. Lineage (NCBI taxonomy): Eukaryota > Viridiplantae > Streptophyta > Magnoliopsida > Asparagales > Iridaceae > Iris > Iris pallida. The sequence continues at coordinate 13,443,284 of JANAVB010016199.1, forward strand.
TTTTCCTATTGTTAATCCATTTTTTTTTATCCATTAACTGATGTTTAACTGCCAAATGACCCTCACATAATTTTTAGTCCTTTATCAAATTGATTTATACATTAGGTTGGTTTTGGATTCGTATATGAGCACATGGACAGTAAATTGCATTGACTGATACCTGATACCTCAAATTTCTGAGTTTTAAATCCCATTTTTATTAATGTTTTCAGGTGTCAATGATCCCCACAAAATTTAGTTTCATGTTTTAATTCATGATTACATTTGATTTTAGACTTTGGTTATGATTTGGAGATTTGAATATGGGATTTGGCTTGGTTGTTTTCTTTCACTGTCATGAAGTTATAAAACCTAAGATTAGTTTCCTTTTTCCCTGTAAACTGAGACTTGATGAGTACAAACCTGGGATTGAGTACATTACTGCATTCCTGTATTCCTGCATACATATTCCTGCATACATATTGCCACTAATATCCTGTCACTTGAGTTGAAACCTGGGTTCAATTCTGAAATCCTGGGGTTTCCTACCATTCACTGAATGTTACTGTCATTTGGTTATTATGTAATTCATGAGTTGGGGGAACTATTTTAGTAGGTTTTAATTGATGTTGTGAGTAGCATGGACTGTCCAGTTGAGAGTTCATCTGAGTCTGTGTTGTTGATAGAAATCTGGAGTATGGGGTCATGTTGCAAGTATGTACACTATTTGATTTGGGTTCCTAAGTTCAAATTAAAACCTGAGAATTCTCAGTGTCCTCTTTCCCCTTTTGACTGAAAACTAACCTTCATTACATTGAGAGCAAATCTGAAATTTGATTTTATGTTGACTAGCCTGTCACCTAGCTGGTTTGACACTTTAAGTTTACACACAAGTTTCAGCCCTTCACCCAACACTGTCACTTTGTAACAGTCACTCACACACTCATGTTGCACGCACACATGCTCTCTCACACATACACATACACTTTTGCACTTGAATGCCCTCTCTATATTGTATATACTTTTAGGTATTATCATATATGGTCATGTAGTGTATACCCATTAGCCTATGGGTTGTCTTCTAAGCTAATTCCCTAGTACACATATGTGTGTATCATATATATGTATATATATATATATATTTTTCTCTTGTAGATGTGTGATTGCATATAAATATCATTATGTAGGCCTATGGATATACTAGCCTATATGTATATATGGATATTCATATACCTTCATATGTGATATGGTATGGGTATATATGTGCTTTTGGCCTATGGTATGTCTATTAGACTAGTTAAGCCTAGTTAGACTTGTTAGACCTAGGTTTGACTTCTTGGTTGACCAGGGTTGACCAAGAGTTGACTTTGACCTAGTTAGACCTAGACTCATGTAGAATACCTAGCAGAGCTTCATTTTATCATTTTAGACTTGTTGTGACTTGTGTTGTTCTGTTTAGGAGCCAGACACCACTCCTTGGACAGTACGATTCATATCGGACACTCAGATACAGGCGAGTACATTCTCTGATCATTTCATATCCTGCTTAGAATTATTTCCTGCAGTAGATTACTTTACTTATACTGGCACGTTGGTCACACGGATTGGTACTATATGGATCCCTTCTTGAGATGTTATCCTTAGGGAGCATCGGGTACTCTATGTTCTGTGCGTTTCACCTACATAGCGTATCACTATGCTTCGTTGATTCTTCGATCACTTGTGACATATACTCTTATGATCACAGAGTCTTCCTAGAATCCTTATCCCATTTATGGGACTACTATGTATCACCTTCGGGGTCTACCACCTTCGGGGTCTGTTACATAGCATCATATAACATAACCTGGCTGGATCCTTGTGTATTGATTGGGGGTACGGGGGAGCATAAATGGACATGTGAATAATACCCCAGTAGTGTAGCATCAGAATCATTCCATAGTGTAGCATCAGAATCATCCCAGGCCATTTACATGTTCATATTGTACTCTGACTCACTAGCCACATGTTAGCTCTCTATTTATATTAGATATTTCTATTACAGCTTTCTCTCTCTGTTTACATACTGCACTTCTTTCAGTACTTGTATCTTACTTTACTGCATGTTCATATTTTCTAACCTGCTATGAATTGTTGAGATGTACTGTGCTCGCTCCTGTCCTGACTGGACCTGTTGAAAATATTACAGAGGACGAGGAGGAGGCTGGCCTGGACACCTACTACGGGGCAGCCCTAGATGACACCTGTGAGCTGGACTCCCAGGAGGACCCAGCTCTAGCTGAGGAGATCACCCCGACTGCCTAGACTAGACTAGTTAGGCTTATCTTACTTTTGCAGTCTTGAGACATGTCCTAGTTAGACTTTTGGAGTTATGAGTTGTATATATTCTTGTATCTGAGACCTTGTTCTGTTGGATATTGCTGGGATTATCTTAGTCTACTTTTATCTATTTCATTTTCTTGAGTTCTATTTCATATCGTGCTATCTCTTCCTTAGTTGTGATTGAGTTTACTATTGCTATTGTCACCCCCATTTCGGGGAGTATAAACTGTTTAGATAGATATTGTTAGATGTATGTTGACCTAGGACAGCGTTCTACCGCCGACACTGCGGCGTAGGCTGGGCGTTGTTACGTTCTCGTACCCTCACAGTGGGTGCGGGTCGTGACACGTTTTTAGTGGTGGCCCATGCAGGTCGAGACTAGAAGTGTAGTGGTATTCGAATTAGAGTATCACTACAGCCTGCAGTAGGATATAAGACATTAATTTTAAGGTACTCAATCACTTTAGGAAAATTTCTTTTATTGCCATCTAAATCCTCTTGTCAGCTGATCCTTTGAATTATAATTGTCCGCCCTTGTTATATCGCTTCCTTCTCAGAAATTGATACTCTTGTTTGTCTATCTTCAGGATGGTAGAGACTCGATCACAGCGTGCCATTCATGAGGATGCTATAGAGGGGACTGCTACCTCTCAGCCAGCACGGCGAGGCCAGGGGACTGCAGCTCCTGCCACCTCAGCTCGTGTTGAGACCTCGGCAGTCGCAGCAGGGGACATGCATCCACCGGCTCGGAGACAGGACCCGGATTTTCCAGAGGATCCTTACCAGCAGCCACCTCCAGGGACGATAGACGCAGTGCAGCTGCTAGCCTTCTTCAGGCAGTACATGGAGGGTCAGCAGGGACAGCAGCAGAGGCAGACGACAGAGCTCACTCGAGGCATTGAGCTGGCAGTGACAGCAGTGGAGAGAGTAGCGGCTCAGCCAGCAGCAGTCCAGCAGCCGCACCAGCCACGGGAGAAAGGCATCCAAGACTTCCAGAAGATGCACCCGAGGGACTTTCGCGGGACAGAGGGGATCCTGTATGCCGATGAGTGGATCGAGCATATGGAGGAGATCTTCAGGCTGGCCAAGATTTCGACAAGGCTCCAGATAGAGGCAGCAGCCAGCATGATGCAGGATCTGGCTCGGACATGGTACCAGACCGACCCGAGGGTCGGCACAGCAGGACAGACTTGGACAGCATTCAAGAAGCTGTTCAAGGAGAAGTTCTTTCCAGAGGCAGCGCTGGGAGCCCTCGAGACTCAGTTCGAGGCCCTAGTCCAGGGGAGTCAGTCCGTGGAGGAGTATGCAGGAGAGTTCTGCCGCCTGGGCAGATTTGTAGAGGACTTGTCGGAGGCGACGAAGGCCCGGAGGTTCCGGAAGGGCTTGGTAAAGGAGGTCAAGTCCTACACCAAGAACGCCCGCAGTACTACATTATGTCCCGTATAAGTCTTTACTCTATGCAGCCGCACGCTTCGAATCGCCAAGGAATTCCATGCCTCGACGCATCCAAGCGAGCTCCACGCCACGAGCTTCTACCTGTGCCTGCACATGTAAACTATGTCGGTGTCAGTACTCAACTATACTGGTGGAAAGAGCTCCTCGTCCACCCATACAAAACTGACACGTTGATTTTACTTTGTGCAATATAAGCCCCTTTACGATTGTCTTTCTAGTCTTGCCTTAGGATCGATTTTAGGACCGACGCCTTGGTCTATTTTGTGTCTTTAGACCGTCACTGTGCCTTGCACTCATAATGAACTCATACTCGCCGTTAGACCTTTCTCGTGCTCGCAACGTCAACGTATCGCCTCGTGTATGCAATGTCAACGCACCGACTCATACTTGTCTCTCGTGCCATACTCTGGGACGTAACGACTCGGTCGTGTCAAATACTTGGCCGTGCCTCAAACATCGAGGCCATACCTCATAGCGTAACCTAACTTATCCAAACTTGCCTTACGGCCCTTCCAGACTTAACTCGAAACGTCTAACACAACTTGTGGAACCGGTGTTGAGAACTCAAGTACGACGCCATATCTCGTGGCGAAACACATGTCTCTACCTATAACCAAATCTTAGGCTCCATAATACCTTGGGTGCATACCGTGCACACTTTCCACAACACATCACATACCGTGCTTACGCTTTTTTTGTTACGATCGACACCGTACATGCGGATTCGTCGCGTAGCATGCCAATTATCAATATGAAAGGCCACTGGCATGACAAGCCATCGCAAACATAGCTCGGATAGGCGGCGGGTCTTTCGATGCAAGGTTGCGAGCCCTATGGAAAGCTCCCGACTACCCTCATGCAATGAATCGTGCGCTGCTATAACGTCTACCCCCTAGGATGACTGGGCCCGGTGACCCGGCGTATAACCAGTCTAGGCAGAAATCCTTATCGACAAGGTGTCCAATGACCACGCACCTACGAGACATCTAGACTCACGTAAATGCATAGCCTAATTTGTTGGTACGACTGGAACTATACTTAGCAACTCGTGCTCTGAATCACACTTGGCATAACGTGCCTCGGGACCGTGAGACTCCCAACCGAGGGACCGTCTCGTACATTTTAACGTGGATAGGAACGCGAGACTCCCAACCGAGGGACCGCCTCCAACTTCTTAACGTGGATAGAAACGCAAGACTCCCAACCGAGGGACCGCCTCGAACTTCTTAACGTGGATAGGAACGCGAGACTCCCAACCGAGGGACCGCCTCCAACTTCTTAACGTGGATAGGAACGCTAGACTCCCAACCGAGGGACCGCCTCGTACATCTTAACGTGGATAGGAATGCTAGACTCCCAACTGAGGGACAGTCTCGTACTTCTTAACATGGATAGGAACGCAAGACTCCCAACCGAGGGACCGTATCGTACATCTTAACGTGGATAAGAACGCGAGACTCCCAACCGAGGAACCGCCTCGTACATCGTAACATGGATAGGAACGCGAGACTCCCAACCGAAGGACCGCCTCGAACATCTTAACGTGGATAGGAACGCGAGACTCCCAACCGAGGGACCGTCTCGAACTTCTTAACGTGACGAGCCTTAATACCATGGGAACGAATGGCTATATGCAGCCGTAGAACCGTGGGACCGTCCATACGCTCAACTTGAACAACCAAATTCTTTGGGTACCTAACTCATGTCATAAGCCGTGCGATACAACTTAGCTCGTGGGACGATCAAGGCTTCGTCGAGCCTTGTATTCGAGGAAACGTGCATGCTTTATCGAGCATCTACGCGGGCGATGCCTATGACTTAGGCTAACTCATAGTTTGTGACGAATACCAACTTTCCTTCTTCCAAGCCATGGGACGAAGGACCGAGTGTCATTTTCAAAGCATACCGTACACCAACTCTAATCCGACCGTTAGACCTTTCCATATTCTATCTCAATTTGACCCGTCGGGATTACTCCCTTTAGCTATGTGGATTCATCTATTTTATTATTAAGCCTACTTGTGCAAGTTGAAAACATGCAATTTATTATGTGAAGGCAAAGATGAGGCGAGTTCACCGAAACTACCCCACCTGTGCGAGGATTTGCCTCGACCGAGCGAGCCTTCGAGCAGTCGTTGTAAGGCTAAGTCCGAACGCCGTCGGCGTTTCGATTCCTCCGATTGACTTTGCGGGACGGGGCACTACAACATACACCACTCAGAACAAGTCTCGTCCTTGAGACTTTCCTGGAGGCAAGCCATCCTACCATTTCTATGGCCAGGACTTAATCGTACACACTCCCCCTACGCGTTTCTTCGATTCCGAGCCACGCTCGTACTACTATCATTCTTTCCCTTAACACGATTTCAAGTTCCAAGACACTTTCCCGTTCCTCAAGTCTCATTTGAATTCACCGTATCACTTGGTTGGATCGTGCACGCATTCCAGACGTCCCTAAAATACATGCATTCAGCCAAGCCGTATGATAGAGAATTCTTCATTCTCACTCGAGTCGCATCGTGCACATACTCAGGCGTCCCTGAAATATATACATGTCAGCCGAGTCTTGTGAGCAGGGTTTTCTATCCTTGAATCATTCCATCAATCCATACCAATCCTCGAAATCAATCTTTCGATTGTTAACAATTGAAACATGTGCGTCTCGCCTAACCGCTAGGCCATTTCTCAAGGCTAAAGTCAATGTCAGGATTGGAATCATAGTTCTCCAACAATAATGCCAATACTGACCCTAATCCTAGGGTCAGACCAAAGTCAATAATACGGTATTTTCTACCCACGCTCGTATCACTCCGATTTCTAAACTTCGAGCATAGATTTCCTACACACATCCCAACATTCGTCGTACGGGGTCCGAGTCATTCAGCAAAGCCATCCTACGATAACTCACGTTTCAACCAATTCCTTGACGTATCGATATCACTCGTTCATCAAGCCATTTCGTATAGTCTATCTCTTTGAACACGTTCGACATAGTTTGCCTATTAATCTTTCTCAATTCAAGCACGCTACGACACAATTCATCGCTAATCCATAATTCATATTTCATATTCCCTAAGTCATTCATCCCAATTCACGTATTCGATCATGAGGCCATCTAGCTCGACAGTACGTTGCGTCCTAATCTCACGCGAGTCCGATTATCCACGGTGGTTCATGAATCACCATGCAACACTCCCGCGGAATAATCATTCTCATCGGGGCGTAACTCTTATTTGAGTCTAGGCTGATTCATTCTCGATACGCGGATTGGACCTACGTAATCCTCAAATTCAACCGTGACGCACGCTAAGTCATTCTCGAGTCCACCTTCGCGTCAAACCACAAGTCGAAGCACACAAATTGCCATGCCATACAAGTTCTATCACCCCCGCTGTATGAATCACCGTACCAGCGCTCACGCGGAGTGATTGCCCTAATCGGTACGACGCATGTGCGAGGCTGGAGTTGCGCTCGTATAGGACAAGAATGTCAAAGGTGTGGTTATCGACGAAGCAAATCCAAACATTTTATTTCCATCCGAGTCAAGATTTTAATTCGATAGTCTAACCGTCATTCGTTCAACTAGAAAATCCTCGAGCCAAGTTTATCTTTTCCTCGACACACTTCAACATCCCGAGCATAGCATCCATCGGGACAATGACACTTGCACGATCGTCATTCGCCGAGTCAGAGTACCCCCGAGTTATCGCATATCGATCTTTGATACGCCTCAATACCATCGACGATATGCATAACCTGACGATCTTCCTTTGCAACCAAATTTCGAGTCGTGCGACTGATGCTATTGTTCGAACTAGATATACCACAATTCCATTCGATTCAATCCAAAATCACACGTGCAATCCTCGAGCTTCCTCGATCAAGTTATTCACTTTTATTCAACGTTTTCGAATCATTTTCTAACTCGCGTTGCTCATTCACACGTTGTCTGAACGACATCTCATTCGAGACACATGAAGTCACGATCAATTAGGCGTGACGCGTTCTAAGGCTCTGCGCGATCGCATCGCCTCACCGACGTACTCGTTATTATTTTTAATCCTCAATCTTCGTTCGAATGATTTCCAAGAAAAATCCATACACCACTCGGATTCGAGCCATCCGATCTAGTCCTCAATCACGTTCGCGTCATTCGCTAAGACATCCTTCTGATTCGTTCGACGAATCCCTAGTGTAATCGCTCACGTCGTCTCGACGTACTAAGTCGTTCGTACTATTTCCTCAAAATCCAAGTCAATCTTCTGTGTACGCCTAAGCGTTAACTTGATAGCGTTCTTATCGATAGACACTCTAAGGGTATCTCCGTTTTCGATCGAGCGGTACTTGATATCGTTCGCAACTCGTTTGCACCAAAAGGTCGAGGTACGCGACACGCATCACAACTTAGCCAAAAGGCCGTGTGCATAGCTATCCCGTACGGACTATATTCGAGTTTGCACGCTCACTTGCTAAGGTCGACGTAGGACTATTCGGGTACACGCGCGACTTGTTAACTTTAGCATGTGTCTTCTATCGAGTTATGTTTGACACCGTTCGGCACAAAGGCCTATCGATGCGTTCGGCTGAACGCTTGTACGAGCTTTTAAAAATATTAGACTTATTGTATGGACATCCCGTGGGACAATTGAGAGAGAGCGCACCAACGATATCAACTTGCGGAAGCAACACTTCAGAGTTTGCAGAAACAACGGAGTTAAAGAATTCAATCGGTAGTCCAAGGACGTAAAGCCGTGCTTTGATACCATTATGTCATGCCCCACTCCCGCAGGAGCGATCGTCCTCGCTAAGGCATGATGCCGCACGAGCCTAGATTGTGCTCGTACAAGGCGGGTTCCATAACGGCCGATTTCAGCGGCTGCGACGGGGTCGTCGCACAGAAGTCCCATGCAGAGACATTAAACATGCAGCGGAAATTTAGAACAAAACACAAGTTATTCAAAGAAGCTCTTTTTATTGATATTGAACAAGGTTACAACGGGGGCGCAAGGCCAAGATTACAATCACTCAAATACACTCATCTCACATTACAAATCACTCAGCTCTCTCTCATCTCTCAATTACAAGTCTTGAGCCAGTGGATGCTTTGGAAGGCGACGTCCCTACATTATGTCCTGTATAAGTCTTTACTCCATGCGGCCGTACGCTTCGAATCGCCAAGGAACTCTATGCCTCGACGCATCCAAGCGAACTCCGCGCCACGAGCTTCTACCTGTGCCTGCACATGTAAACTATGTGGGTGTCAGTACTCAACTGTACTGGTGGAATGGGCTCCTCGCCCACCCATACAAAACTGACACATTTATTTTACTTTGTGCAATATAAGCCCCTTTACGATTGTCTTTCTAGTCTTGCCTTAGGATCGATTTTAGGACCGACGCCTTGGTCTATTTTGTGTCTTTAGACCGCCACTGTGCCTTGCACTCATAATGAACTCATACTCGCCGCTAGACCTTTCTCGTGCTCGCAACGTCAACGTATCGCCTCGTGCATGTAATGTCAACGTACCGACTCATACTTGTCTCTCGTGCCATACTCTAGGACGTAACGACTCGGTCGTGTCAAATACTTGCCCGTGCCTCAAACATCGAGGCCGTGCCTCACAGCGTAACCTGACTTATCCAAACTTGCCTTACGGCCCTTCCGGACTTAACTCGAAACGTCTAACACAACTTGTGGAACCGGTGTTGAGAACTCAAGTACGACACCATATCTCGTGGCGAAACACATGTCTCTACCTATAACCAAATCTTAGGCTCCATAATACTTTGGGTGCATACCGTGCACGCTTTCCACAACACATCACATACCGTGCTTATGCTTCTTTTATTACGATCGACACCGTGCATGCGGATTCGCTGCGTAGCACGCCAATTATCTATATAAAAGGCCACTGGCATGACAAGCCATCGCAGACATAGCTCGGGTAGGCAGCGGGTCTTTCAATGCAAGGTTGCGAGCCCCATGGAAAGCCCCCGACTACCCTCACGTAATGAATCGTGCGTTGCTATAATGTCTACCCCCTAGGATGACTAGGCCCGGTGCCCCGACGTATAACCAGTCTAGGTAGAAATCCTTGTCGACTAGGTGTCCAATGACCATGCACCTACGAGATATCTAGACTCACGTAAATGCATGGCCTAATTTGTTGGTATGACTGGAACTATACTTAGCAACTTGTGCTCTGAATCACACTTGGCATAACGTGCCTCGGGACCGCGAGACTCCCAACCGAGGGACCGCCTCGTACATTTTAACGTAGATAGAAATGCGAGACTCCCAACCGAGGGACCGCCTCGAACTTCTTAACGTGGATAGGAACGCGAGACTCCCAACCGAGGGACTGCTTCGAACTTCTTAACGTGGATAGGAACGCGAGACTCCCAACCGAGGGACCGCCTTGAACTTTTTAACGTGGATAGGAACGCGAGACTCCCAACCGAGGGACCGCCTCGAACTTCTTAACATGGATAGGAACGCGAGACTCCCAACCGAGGGACCGCCTCGTACATCTTAACGTGGATAGAAATGCAAGACTCCCAACCGAGGGACCGTCTCGTACTTCTTAACGTGGATAGGAATGCGAAACTCCCAACCGAGGGACCGCCTCGTACATCTTAACGTGGATAGGAACGCGAGACTCCCAACCGAGGACCGCCTCGAACTTCTTAACGTGACGAGCCTTAATACCGTGGGAACGAATGGCTATATGCAACTGTAGAACCGTGGGACCGTGCATACACTCAACTTGAACAACCAAATTCTTTGGGTACCTAACTCATGCCATAAGCCGTGCGATACAACTTAGCTCGTGGGACGATCAAGGCTTCGCCGAGCCTTGCATTCGAGGAAACGTGCATGCTTTATTGAGCATCTACGCGGGCGATGCCGATGACTTAGGCTAACTCATAGTTTGTGATGAACACCAACTTTCCTTCTCCCAAGCCACGGGACGAAAGACCGAGTATCATTTTCAAAGCATGTCGTGCACCAACTCTAATCCGGCCGTTGGACCTTTCCATATTCTATCTCAATTCAACCCATCGGGATTACTCCCTTTAGCTATGTGGATTTATCTTTTTATTATTAAGCCTACTTGCAAGTTGAAAACATGCAATTTATTATGTGAAGGCAAAGATGAGGCGAGTTCACCGAAACTACCCCACCTGAGCGAGGAGTCGCCTCAACCGAGCGAGCCTTCGAGAAGTCGTTGTAAGGCTAAGTCCGAATGCCGTTGGCGTTTCGATTCCTCCGATTGACTTTGCGGGACGGGGCACTACACAAATTATGGCACAAGTTATTTTTTTATTTAATTAATTTGTTAAGAAAGCCTTTATGACTTTTTAGGAGACCCGGTTGCACCAAACCTTCCCAAACCTCTTCCAAGCCAAACCCAACCCTATGTAGACATATTGGGCATTAATAAATATTAATAATTATATTTATTTGTATTTAATTCAGATTTTGTAGTGCAATTATGTAGATAGAATTAAATAGTTCTATATTAGGAAACCCCTTTTTAAATCTTCAATCCAATCAACTTGCCAACTCACCAAACAACCAAATCATGCCAAGTGGACCCCCACCATAGTAATTTAGGCTAAGCAACCCCCCCCCCCCCCCCCCCCCATGGCCAAATGCATCAAATTAAATAGGATTTAAATCCTAGATTGTTTAAAATTTATTTAAGGATATGCTTAAATATACCAACTTATCCCAAACCTTAACCAAATCCTAATCTTTCTCTCCCTCACCTTTCGCCGACCAAAACCCCTCTCCCTCTCCATAATTTTCAGCAGCAACAAACTCCCCATATCATCTATACATCATCTCCTCCATTGCACATCTCTCCATCCTTCACAAAAACTCATCTCCTCCACTATACATCCCCGAAATCCCTCAAAACAAACCCTAAAAACTCCATCTTCCCCATCCAATCCTCTATAGCCATTATCAACTCTCCCATAATCACCAAGAGAGGATTAGCAAGCGAGGATAGTGGAAAAGATTGGAGCTTTGGTGAAGAAAAGTCATCATCACCCTTTCTAGCAAGGATCTTTGGTAAGAACCCAAATCTTTTCTTCTAAAAATTTTTACTAAAATTCTGTAGAAAATATATTATTAATTCTTTAGAAATCATATTTTGATGAATTTTGTTAGGTATAATCATCCATAAAGGTTTCATGAAATATATGCGTAATATTCATGTGTCTGTAGGATCAAAATTAACCCTATTGTAAAGAAACTATGAGTTATTGGTGCCTATTTTCAAAACTGAATTTTATGTGTGTTTATATACATAAATTAGGATTTTTAAGTATTTTTTCACGATTTTAGCAACTCACATCTGGTCGAGAAAATTATAGGTCAAAACTCGCTAATTTCGGGTAACTAGCTGACCTAGAATGTCCCAAACTTGTAGTATAACTCAACCCTTGTACCTCTGATATTATTCTATGAAATAAATTATTTTATTAATGTTTAAAATATATTTTTGGTTATTTTAGCAATTTTGAGTCATTATCTATGTTCCGGGCGAGTTTCGGGTAGACTAGCTGACTTATTAATCAACTAGTCATAAATGTCTTTAGAAATATTAATTCTGGAATTTTAGAGATAAATATATAGAAAATTAGTTTAAATATTATTTTTATGATTTTTAAGTATGTTATTGAAGTAGGGACATAACCGACTAATTAAAAGTTAGAAACCCTAAAACTGTGTTTCGATGTCTCGTGGAACCTGTGTGTGATTGTATGGATCTAAATGGTTTCACGAGAGATTGAATATAATTTTAACATATTATTTTGACCTATTAAGTCGTATCATAAGTTTCATAAGTAGTGACTTAATTTAGTTAATTAATTATCTAGGAGCGTCGAATTTCGGAGGCGTGGATACGGGAGCGGCATTTCATATTTACAGCACGGAATCAGGCAAGATACCTTGTCATAATTACTGCTTACATTTAGTTGCATTTTATTATTCTGTTAATATTTTGCTGCACTTTTATTTTCTGTTATTTATTTTTCTTCTTACTTGTGGACCTAGAGTTAAGAGACTTCCGTCAATAGAATGCATGTCATTGACTTTGTCACGATTGTATCACGAGTTGTGTGTGAGTTGTGAGTATCATGTAGTGGTCACTTGCGTGTTGGCTGGTCATCCGTGCGCATACGTAGGAATAACTGTCAATAGATGCATGTTAGAAGACTTTACAGTTATTGAATATAAACCGTATTGTGGAAACGACACGTGTTGGTGTGTCGTAGTTACGATGCATGTATAGTATCATTGGAGGGAGGGGACAGCTACTAGCATAGGGAATACATTTACTTTTTACACACATTATGGGTGATAGTGACTCGGATGAGCACTACATGATGCCCGGCCGATAGTGTCTCGGATGAGCGCTACTTGACGGCCACTCTTTATTACTTGCTTGCGTGAATCCGTTACAGCCCCTGCGTAGAACGTTGTCCTCAAAGTACATATCATATAGATGGTTAGGTACCCTGTTGTGTTGTAGTTTATAGTATTTTTTTACTTATGCAGTTACATGGCATGTTCTTCCTGTATCTTGTTACGTCCCTCTGAGGACTTGGTTATCTCTCCAGGTGTATGCTTTCATGATTTACTGCAGGTGTTCTAGCCAAGGCCATGATCTTCTCCCTTCCTTCGAAGAGAATTGCGCTTGGTTCGTTTGATATTTTATCGATTCACTTCTTGTACATTTTATTTTGAGATAGTTGGTAGTGGACTTTGTCTACGCCCAACGTTTGTACAAATGACTTTAATAAGTTGATTTTATGATATATTGGTTTGTGGATGAGATTAGCTTCATGGTTACTACATTTTACAGCTTATGTATACATACGAGATATCCATATATTGGAGTATACTTCGTATGTAGACAGCTGGCATGATACGTTTCTAGTCCTACGTATTTTAGGACTGGAGCGTTACATATTTTTGTGGTGGTCCATACAGGTCGAGTTTGTCACATCGGTTACGCTACTGTACCAATGTGAACCTGTATATAGGATTAGGATATAGGAATCTCATCCACAAGCTTGACTTCCTCCCTCAATTCCAAATTTCGAACTCTCGTCCGATTATCTTGACTTCCTTCTGCTTGATTCCTTTTACTGCAAATCTTATCTTCTTTCGTGCTGAATAGGGAGGTTAGGAGATAACTCATACGAGTATACGTGTTATATTCCTCAATTACTCCATTAGTTGACTTTATAAGTTGAGTAGTATGACTACAACCTACCACCCGTATCCTTTTAACCTAGTATTAAAGTGTAACAGAGTGATAATGAATATATGCTAGTGTAGGAAAGATGTTTACCTAGAATATAGAGATTTCGTAGCCCATACCCATTGGTCAACTAAGGCCTGATACAAGAACCAGTAGGACGACTGTATACGCAAGCACACCGGATAAGACTTAGATCCTTGTGAAACTCGAACGATTTATTACTGCTTTCAACGTATTCTCCCGTACTTATACTTTAAACTACCATGAATAATGACGTTATTTATAGCCTAGTTTTGCAAGCTTATTCTTTGTCGAGCTTGTTCAGGACATATGTATACTGGGGACGCCCATAAGCATATTGTCTAATTAGAATCAATGTATTATGGTCTGGTCAACCATAGTGCACTTGGTTCGCTCTTCATATGATTGTCCCACGCGGATTGAGATATAGAGGTATCTAGGATCTCATCCGCAACTGCATTGACAATTTCTCTTGAATTACATATTCGTCTTTGAATTACGTAATTGTATTCAATGACATCTTTCTTGAACTCTTTATTGCTTTTGTCTTTCACTGATTGGAAAGACGAACGCTCGTATTTGATAGATAAATACAGAGTATCCCCATGGACATGGTAGTTATATGCATAAGTATAGCAACCATCGGCCAAGCCATATAACTACAACCTTACCTAAAGTTGCTCGTCCTTCCCTCGACCCTAATAGTAATATCGTGACCTTCTAGTCATTTGAGCTTGAAAGATGAGTAAGATCTTACCCTTGGGTAAGCCACAAACCTATGAGACTATCTAATCTCTAGGAATCATTTATTATGAGTCTCCAAATATTCATCTTGATTCTTGGCTTAACTAGCAACCCGTATGCCTTAACTCAAACCTTACTTGACTAGGCCCCCACAGTTTAGACAGAGAAGAATAGACCAAAACAAGGACAAGCATTGCAAGGACCATGGTAGACACCCATTCCAAGATTAGAGATTCAGCAGATGTTACTCTAGGTACAAAATTCTATTATCAAAGAAGTGACATAATATTAGAACAACACATTCACCAACTTAGCCAAAATCTGTAGCATGATGTCCCGTCATTATGTTTTATTAGTAATCAACAAGTGATGCATGAGCACTACATTTAATACCTCTAGAACACTTGTGACTATAGTCTGGCAGGTTTGACACAAATAGAAATTTACGACTTAGTAGATAGGGATCTTTCCCATGACGTGCTTTAGAGTTCGTTATTCCACCGATAGACTCTCGTATACCATGGACAAGCGGGTCATTCCATCTTATCGACTCAGGTACCACTGTACGCAATCATTTCCATTTATTAGGACTCGAGGTACAATCCTCGAAACTGATTCACAACTACCCTATCATGTTATCGATCACATCGTGACTTATTATTACCAAATATCAAGGTACGATATCGTGACTCAAATATTCCTAACCTCATTATTCCTAAAACCATATCCTAGTCTCTAGAGTAAATAGATTGTAAGCCATTCTTACTTTTAGGAATTTGGGGATCACCGATTGATTGAGGTAAATTGGTTCTCACTATGATGATAAATTAGTGACTCGTGAACTCCCAATTTCTTTTAGATCTTTTGGTGTCCCTTACCGTGACTTTGATATTTGAAGTGTAATACTAGCTGTTACCTTCCACCAAAATTTATATGCAAAACTTAAACGAGTCCACCTTCAAGTAGACATATTATGTCCCACACAAACACATCTCCTTGGACTCTATTATTATGATACGACTTTCAGGTCAAAAGGGACTAGCGATAACCCTTACCATAACACCGATGTACTTTCGGACTGCAGTTAGAGATCCAACCTTGACTCAAATCTTTTGGCCCAATATATGGTTGTGGTCTACTTGAAGCCCACTACGCACATACCACTAGTGTGCCACTCAATAGAGGCCTTGTGTGCTACTAAAACACAAAAGTCACGGAAGGTGCATCTCACGACTTACAGAACCTATTCTACCAACCAGACGGGAAATTTGCCCAACCACTTGAATTTGAGCCTATTCTACATTACCCTAACCTAATAGGGATGGTTTAAAATTCCACAAAATTTTGTCCAGCCACTATAGATTAAAATCTAAAGTTTATGCAATCAAAGATTGAAGTCCAATTAGGGAACCTATTGAGACTCAGTTAAACCCGTCATAGCCGAACGCCATATTGGGACTATAAAACCAAACTTGATGAAATAGACCCTCACCCCTATTATGTAGGTCCCACCTCTTGGCTCACTATTCTCCTTCCATAGATTTCGTAACTGCATCTCTTCGTAGCCTATGCTATGCATCTCTCCGTACCAACTTGCTTCCGGATATACTTGACCAAGACCTCTCATACTGTCTTGACCAAACATAATTAATATATGGGCCATATTAAATAGATAATACCTAGACTTCCTATAGAGTCTGTGACTATGATTGGAAATACCTCATACTTTCTATACCTCCTTGAAATTTGACCTTCTTAGAAGCCCTATTACTGTGCTTTCCCCGATTAACCAACTTCTATAAGTTGGGTAGAACGTTAAACTTATTATACTCTACCTCTCAGAATGGGATTACAATCGTGACCGTTCTTCCGTCTGTATGAAATTTATGAAACGATCTTTTATTTTGCATTTTATATCCATTTGCTCGTGCGTTTAGATAACTACGGTAACAGATTGCAACCTAAATTCTTCAAGTCAATCATAGAATCATTTTTGTTTAAATCAATGGCAAAAATTTTTGAGGTAAATAAATCGCAAGCCTCTCTAAGGAACATAAGATTTTGGAATTAATAAGTGGTTGGAAATGATTGGTTCCAATTAGACTAATAATTCAATGGTTCATAATGTCGACCCATATTCGTATCATGTGATACCCTCGACCGTGATTTTGATAATTGAAGCACAACGCTAGCCTTTCCTTTCTACAAAGTTCACACTCACGAACTAGACTAGTCATGCTACTCACATGACATACATGTCCCAAGCAAACGAACTTTCAAGTGCTCCATTTAAAAATTATACCACGTGTATGACACATTGTTTCCTCAAAACAAACCATAGAGACCCAAATTCGACCTATTCGATTTCACCCATGCAAATATCGACCCATTCCCTTAACTAAACTGAATACTCAAGATCTATGCAAGACGCACTCCTATGACGTATGCCTTCCAACAAGCAAGCGCATGCCTCCTACACAACACCAAACATCAGTCCACACATATTAGTCGTTTTGACTTAGAGTTTTTAAAACACTTACCTAATTATATTCTATAGCCTGGGTTCTTTAATTATCATCTATTCTCATCACTTGGCCATAAATTCTTTTTTCCTAAGTTTTCAAGCTCACTTCTTAGTTTTCCATGTTAGACGTAGAACGAATCCTTCTGAACAGACACACCTTAGTATATTCCAACAAGAGGTCGCTACCAACTTGTCAGAAGCATGACCCCTAGAGTGAAAATATTTGATTATAGTAACTTTCTTATAGTTGTTATTGACCAAGAACGTTATGGTGTTATCGAGGCTCACTTAGAATCCAAGACAACGGTCAGAAGTGTCTATTATTCTCGTTCCCCTCCCTAGAAATTGTCCTCCTCAAGGTCTTGTAATGACGACGATCTTTACGGGTGGCCAACTTCTATAAGTTGGGTAGAGTCTGGAAGGAAGCATACCCCATCTTGTAGAATAGGAGGTCAATTGGGATTCCTATGACAACCATCCCTCCATCCTTTCAAAAATTGAGCTAAGATTTGACGTACCTACTCTCCCTCCGTACAAAACCTCGCAATTCTTGATATTATGATTATTTTTAATTTCGATGACGAAATTGTCATAAGTTGGGTAGGATGTAAAACTTCTTATAATTTAAAGGAATATTTAAATTATTTTTGGATTTTATTTAATTCTAATTTATTTTTATCTTATTTATATTATATAAAAGGACTATGCCATGGTTGAGTTTGAATATGCAAGACGACTAGAAAGTATGGCATGCCTAGCGTAGTCGGGTGCTTTAACTAGTATGCTAGCCATATTAGGAATGCCATGGTCATATTGTAATATCTTGCATGTTAACCATTCAAATTATGGCACAAGTTATATTTTTATTTAATTAATTTGTTAAGAAAGCCTTTATGACTTTTTAGGAGACCCGGTTGCACCAAACCTTCCCAAACCTCTTCCAAGCCAAACCCAATCCTATGTAGACATGTTGGGCATTAATAAATATTAATAATTATATTTATTTGTATTTAATTCAGATTTTGTAGTGTAATAACATAGATAGAATTAAATAGTTCTATATTAGGAAACCCCTTTTTAAATCCTCAATCCAATCAACTTGCCAACTCACCAAACAACCAAATCATGCCAAGTGGACCCCACCATGCTAATTTCAGCCAAGCAACCTCCCATGGCTAAATGCATCAAATTAAATAGAATTTAAATTCTAGATTGCTTAAAATTCATTTAAGGATATGCTTAAATATACCAACTTATCCCAAACCTTAACCAAATCCTAATCTTTCTCTCCCTCACCTTTGGCCGACCAAAACCCCTCTTCCTCTCCATAATTTCAGCAGCAACAAACTCCCCATAGCATTTATACATCATCTCCTCCATTGCACATCTCTTCATCCTTCATAAAAACTCATCTCCTCCACTATACATCCCCGAAACCCCTCAAAACAAACCCTAAAAACTCCATCTCCCCCATCCAATCCTCTATAGCCATTATCAACTCTTCCATACTCACCAAGAGAGGATTAGCAAGCGAGGATAGCGGAAAAGATTGGAGCTTTGTTAAAGAGAAGTCATCACCACCCTTTCTAGCAAGGATCTTTGGTAAGAACCCAAATCTTTTCTTCTAAAAACCTTTACTAAAATTCTGTAGAAAATATGTTATTAATTCTGTAGAAATCATATTTTGATGAATTTTGTTAGGTATAATCATCCATAAAGATTTCATGAAATATATGCGTAATATTCATGTGTCTGTAGGATCAAAATTAACCCCATTGTAAAGGAACTATGAGTTATTGGTGCCTATTTTAAAAACTGAATTTTATGTGTGTTCATATACATAAATTAGGATTTTTAAGTATTTTTCCACGATTTTAGCAACTCAAATCAGGTCGAAAAAATTATAGGTCAAAACTAGCTAATTTCGGGTAACCGACTGACCTAGAATGTTCCAAACTTGTAGTATAACTCAAACCTTGTACCTCTGATATTATTCTATGAAATAAATTATTTTATTGCTATTTAAAATATATTTTTGGTTATTTTAGCAATTTTGAGTCATTATCTATGTTTCGGGCGAGTTTCGGGTAGACTAGCTGACTTATTAATCAACTAGTCATAAATGTCTTTAGAAATATTAATTCTAGAATTTCAGAGATAAATATATAGAAAATTAGTTTAAATATTATTTTTATGATTTTTAAGTATGTTATTGAAGTAGGGGCATAACCGACTAATTAAAAGTTAGAAACCCTAAAACTGTGTTTCGATGTCTCGTGGAACCTGTGTGTGATTGTATGGATCTAAATTGTTTCACGAGAGATTGAATATAATTTTAAAATATTTTTTTGACTAATTAAGTCGTATCGTAAGTTTCATAAGTAGTGACTTAATTTAGTTAATTAATTATCTAGGAGCGTCGGATTCCGGAGGCGTGGACGCGGGAGCGGCGTTTCATATTTACAGCACGGAATCAGGCAAGATACCTTGTCATAATTACTGCTTACATTTAGTTGTATTTTATTATTCTGTTATTATTTTCTGTACTTTTATTTTCAGTTATTTATTTTTTTTCTTGCTTGTGGACCTAGAGTTAAGAGACTTCCGTCAATAGAATGCATGTCATTGACTTTGTCACGATTGTATCACGAGTTGTGTGTGAGTTGTGAGTATCATGTAGTGGTCACTTGCGTGTTAGCTGATCACCCGTACACATGCGTAGGAATAACTGTCAATAGATGCATGTTAGAAGACTTGACAGTTATTGAATATAAACCGGGTTGTGAAAACGACACATGTTGGTGTGTCGTGGTTACGATGCATGTATAGTATCATTGGAGGGAGGGGACACCTACTAGCGTAGGGGCTACATTTACTTTTTACACACATTATGGGTGATAGTGACTCGGATGAGCACTACATGCTGTCCGGCCGATAGTATCTCGGATGAGCGCTACTTGACGGCCACTCTTTATTACTTGCTTGCGTGAATCCGTTACAGCCCCTACGTAGAACGTTGTCCTCAAAGTGCATATCACATAGATGGTTAGGTACCCTGTTGTGTTGTAGTTTATAGTATTTTTTACTTATGCAGTTACATGGCATGTTCTTCATGTATCTTGTTACGTCCCTATGAGGACCTGGTTATCTCTCCAGGTGTATGCTTTCATGATTTACTGCAGGTGTTCTAGCCAAGGCCGTGATCTTCTCCCTTCCTTCGAAGAGAATTGCGCTTGGTTCGTTTGATATTTTATCGATTCACTTCTTGTACATTTTATTTTGAGATAGTTGGTAGTGGACTTTGTCTCCGCCCAACGTTTGTACAAATGATTTTAATAAATTGATTTTATGATATATTGGTTTGTCTTCATGGTTACTACATTTTACAGCTTATGTGTACATACGAGATATCCATATATTGGAGTATACTTCGTATGTAGACAGCTGGCATGATACGTTTCTAGTCCTACGTATTTTGGGACTAGGGCGTTACAGTCATACATGATCAACCCTAAGATTTGTCAATCATGTTACAGTCCGTAGGCAGACAGTAAGTAAATTTGCAAACGAGCTAACACTTGCTCGGCGGCTAAACGCCTCAAATGAATATTTTACAAGAGAGTGGGAGAGCAAAATAAGAACCCACTCGTTGCCAGGGTTTGGTCACCATCTGGTTGGAAAGCTGGAGAATCCTCGGGTCCTACTCCAAAATCTGGCCATACAAAATCAGCTGGGTCAGGCCCCAGAAAGAGCAAGTGCCACAAGGGAGGCTTCACTTAAGAACTAAAACCAACACATTAGCAGATGAGAACATAAATAAAATAACAAAAGACATGAATTAGAGAAAACAGGGTGATAAATGATAAGATAACTAAAGGGCTATTCCGGTAACCAAGTTACAATCCGTAATCCAAACAAGGACCGGGGTTGTAACCCTTCACCTGAACAGAGCTTAGTCTCAAACCAATTATTGACAAGAGTAAAGCATGAACAAGCATGTGCTAAAATAATCATAGACTGGCATTGCTTAGACAAGACTAGACTGGACAACATCCATCAATCACGGCCAAGCAAAGAGTACGGCTTAATACTTTAACTAGCTAGGGTTATCACAATCCTAGTTACTAGCAAGATGCAATGAGATGTTCCAGCAGTCACAGGCCCTGCAACTATCCAGGTTATCCAGGCGAGGTTGATTATCAAAGTTATCCAGAATTATTAGATGGCTTAGAGTGCAACACATGACAGTGTGCCTTGTACTTGTTTCATGAAGTGCCCCACATGACAGTGGACTGGAAATGTGCCCTACTCGACGGCAGGCTACAAGTCCCTCAGGTGTGGCCGGAATAACGGGATCACCTGTAACTAGAAACATCTCTCTATATGAACTACTTGATCAATCTAGTCATTAACCTTAGTCAGATTCAGTATGAATCCCTGACCGTGGTAACCAGGGACTTATGTCCTAGACATGATGCAAGACGAGATTAGACTGTAGCTTGTACCAACAAGTTTCAAGTAAGCACCCACGGTGTCAAGACTAGAATTTACTTAGCGAGTCGAGGTAGCTGTCACACAACATTCAAGGTTACATGTCAAGATTACTTAGCAGGTCAAGATAACCATCGCAACGGTGTTCGTGAGTTCATGTTAGGATTACTTGTCAGGGGTGTACCACAACGGGTCACCATCATGTCATGTTACTTGTACTTGTTACTTATTAGGAGCGTGACACGACAGGCCACTATCATGAGTTGTCACAAAATTATGCCGTGTACAGATTATCATTACAATATTAACATATCATGATTATATCGAGTTCATGTCAAAAAGGCGTAAGGATATAATAAGGGGTGTCACGCGCCCAATAAAGGGAAATATAGGGCAATGGATGCCAGAGCCATACTGCGCCGGGCAAGGGGGTAAGATACGCTAGTGCTAAGAAGCCTCCGGGCAGGGGAGTATGCCAAAAGAGTACGCCAAGGGAAGTACGCATAAAGGAGGTACGCATAAGGAAGTATGCGTAAATAAAGTACGCGTGAATGAGTACGCACGTAAACGAAGTACGCGTAAATGAGTACGCGTGAAAGAAGTACGCGTAAAAGAGTACGCGTGAAGGAAGTACGCATAAAATAGAATACGCGTAAAAGAGTACGCGTGAAGCTTGTACGCGTAAAATAGAATACGCGTAAAAGAGTACGCGTGAAGCTTGTACGCGTAAAATAGAATACGCGTAAAAGAGTACACGTGAAGCTTGTTTTACGCCAAGGCAGGTAGACTTTGTTTTACGCACAAAACAGATTCACGCTGACACGAATAAACGTAGGTGTAGAGTTGATATAACACGAGCATGTATAAACGTGTGCGTAGAGCTTAATATTACGCGGGCACGTATAAACGTGGGCGTAGGGAATCTCCAGAACTCAAAACTCCATGAAACCTTCAATCTAAGCCAAAAATAGGACTTACATAGATCAAAATGGGGTAGAACGAAATTCTCTACAACATGGAACAACCAAAACTTGAAAATAATAAAGTTTGATAGATCAAAACCTAAAAAATCCGAAAATACAACAAACTTAGATCTATAAGAAATAAATCATGGAAATTAAAAATGCTAAGTACTAAAGTATCTTAGAATCTCGTGAGGAAGACAATGGAACAACAAAAATGGAGTTCCTCCATGAAATAAGTTGTACTTGCCTAAGCCTCTCTCTTGGTAGGTGGAGAGAGTTATGAGGAAGAAGGAGTAAATGAGAAAGTAAGAAAGTAATGAAGAGAGAGAAAGGGTTGGACTTTAAATGGAGATGGTGGTAGGTAGAGGGTTGGGTTCATGATGAACCACCCTAAACCAAAACAACCAACCCAAGCCGAACCCAAGTCAAAATAAACCAAGTCATGCAAGATTAAGCTAGACAAGTCTGATTATGGGTCAGAATTCCGTATACGTATACTGAAAATACGTATAACAAAAATAGAGGTGACAAAAGTAGACCCAGAGCAACCCTCCATTGAATTTCCAGAGTTCGTTGACTCATTCGGTAGAACACTCAACACCGAAAAGTCGCTGGTAGCGACATAGTGCAATGTCTTTTAAATATGTTGCTAATTTCCATGATATTAGCGACGACGTCTTCCAAAGTTGCTAAATTTGTCGCTGATTTGACTTAATTTAGTAGTGACATGTCAGGATGCACCATTGTCTACCTACCAATCAATGTTGACACAAGTTGAGTCAACCTGCACAATTATAGCAACCAAATTAGCCTCACATTGCTCTTTCGGTTTGGGTTTGGATCGACAGTTCTTCTTGTGTGACCCTTTTCGCCATAATTGAAGCAAGTCACATCAGACTTGGGCCTTCGCTTGAAGGAAGGCGACTTCACCTTTAACTGACTGAAGTCCTTTTTGTTATGAGAAACCTTCTGCTTTCCTTTGGAGTCTCCAGCATGCACCATATTGGCCTTAGCCAACTATTTAGACATAGTATCCACCTTGAGTTTGTGGATCGTGAGGCAACTCTAGAGGGGGTGAATATAGTACAGCAAAATAATTATCCCTTATTTAAAATTTAAAGGCACAATATCAACTAATAAAGCAATAAGCACATATATGAAAATTAAAATTATAAGTTCAGAGAGAGCAAACGCAAACACCGAGGTTTATACTAATTTTCCTTTGAGAGGACAAGTCCAGTCTCAAGAACTTTAGCTCGATGTTGAATCAACTATAAAGTGAAATATAAGCTTTGATCTGAAGCGCTTGCGACTTCTTACAAACTCGTGCTTTTCATCTAAAGCGCACGACTACTTCAACTTCAAGCTTTTGAGAAAGCTTACTTGGATTTTTCCAAGTATGTACAACTCTTACAAATAAACTTCTAGCCAAGATTGCACTTCACCAACTAGAAGCACATGAAGTTTGTTTTTGAGTAGGTAAGAAGATTAATGCTCATTGAAATAGATGAGAAAGTGAATGGATCAATGAATGATTGAGTGAATGAGTGATTGGAAATGGAGGAAAGCTCATCCATTTATAGGTTTTTATGAGACCGAGTTCGGGCCAAGTTTGGTCTTCAAACATTCAAAAATTTGACCGTTGTAAGCCGAGTCACCAGGAGAGGAGGCTGACTAGGGTTTTTGTTTCGTTAACCAAATTCAGTACGAGTTCGGGCAAAACTCGGTCCAAGTTCATTTTCCCAATTTCTAGAAAGTTTTTGGTTTATTTTGTGGCTTGTTTGGGTTTAGAATGAACTTGGTTTTGGGATTGGAATCGTGTCAGAAGTGAATGATAGATTTGGGTAGACTTTTTAAATGGACTTGAGTGCTACTGAAAATCGTTGAAGTGCAATACGATTCACAATAAGTCCTAGACTCAATAAAGAAAAATACATAGCAAAAAGTATAAATGTATCTGACTTCTTTGTGATGTAGCATCTTGTAAGCAGCCTTCTGTTTATCTATGTTGCTATTTACCGAAATGTAGTTTTGTTAATTGTCGAAATCAGATCGACCATGTCCAATGGGCCAACAGAGTTGAGCCCTCAACTCACCTTCAACGTGAATCCAATGCAACATGAGTTCTAGATCGATCTCCATCTTCTTCTGATATATATCAGACTTGAACTTGAACGAGCTCGGAGGAAGTTTGGAGAAGATGACTCATAACATGAATTTGTCTTCTTGCTTCGTACCTTCCTCTTCAAGTTTCTGCTATAACTTTAGCAGTTCTTTTATTTGCGGAAGCATGACCTTATCATCTTAAAATCTCATCGTCATGAATTTATCGATGATATAGATCTTGGACCTCTTATCGTTAGACTTCTAGTGCTTCTCGCGAGACTACCGTATGTCCTTAGCATGATCTTAGACTACCGTATGTCCTTAGCATGATCTTTCTTACTGTATGATTCTTCCAATAAATTATCCATAGCATTCAAAATCAATAATTTGCAGAGGTTGTTGTCTCTTCTCCACTTATGTTGCAAAGTAGTGGCTTCAGCAATCTTCCAAGCATTATCATTTTTCGGAAGAGTCGGTTCAGGATCTGTCAACACGTAATCGACGTTTATGAGTTGAAGATTAAGACTGATCTTTCTCTTCTAAATATTGAAGTGCTCTCTGTCAAACTTCTCAAATTTGTTAAAACTTGTATAGAGAATGTTTGTACGGTTATCCATTTTTATCGGATCTTGCTTTGAGATTGTTAGTCCCGAGGTAGATAAAAGATGAATTTTAGAAGTGAAAGACATGAATAGATATCCACGCAAAACTTTACAGTCTTCTCTCTGTTTGATACAGAAGTTGTTGTCGTGATTCACACAAACTAAGTTTGCTTTTTGAAGGAACTCAACTCCAATGAAAAACCTTAAACCCAAATTACAAACTGACAATACACTTGCAACAACGAAATCAAACACGTTCTTCCTTGAAAACATAACTACAATATTGAGATAGAACCTTTACAACTTTAGAAGAAGAGGGAAAATAAGATAGAATAAAAAAAATTATTTATTGCTGGGGTGATGAAGACCACCATTGCTCAAAATAAGATTCGTCATTGCTTCCAGGAACCAACAAGTTCACAAGAGAACTTCTAGAACGCTCGTAGTCACTTTGAGCACGACTCGAATGGACTCATATGACTTCTCTTTTTTGTATGTTCCCAAAAGGAGGCATGTAGAGTCAATTTATAGGGAAGGATATAATCCCCATCTCTAGTTCTGGCTGATGTAGGACTAAAATATCAACTCACAAAAATTCAGAATTGATAATCCAAATCGTGTAATATGCGTAGCATGCGCATACGCGCAACAGCCCATGCGCATAGCAGAGCAACAACCCATGCGCACAACAACACACGCGCGCATACAAGCATAGCCTGCACAGCGCTCGCACATGCACCCGCGCACGAGTGCAACAAATGAATTGCAAAGTATGTCATCAAAGCGCCACTTTGCGCCATTCGTCCGAGTCCGAGTCAGGCTTAGCTCCTAAAGGGATTCTCCCCAACGAGAGTGACAAAACAAAGATGGTTCCTTTGAGATTTAAACTTAAAACTCTCTAGAAAAATCATCCTACATGGGCCACCACATCCCATATGCATATGCCAATACAGATCATGGCTATATATTGAGATATACATTAGGGTGGTTTTCTAATGTAGGATTAAAGTTCCAAAAGCTAAGTTAGAAAATATAAACAATACCAAAGTGATATTGACTTATTACTAATATAAACACTTTATTCACAAATATGTCATGGGTTTTTCTAAGGGAACCACACTTTTTACTGGGGCTAGCCCAAAAAATGTTCAAAAAAATTACAAGTTTGTCATCCATTTTTTACTTGGGGCTAGCCCAATTTTTTCCAGCAAGTGGGACTGCCAACTTAGTGGCAGTCCTCGGAGAGGAAGGAGGCAGAGGCGGTGGACATATGTTAGGACTGCCAACAAGTTGGCAGTCCTCGGAGAGGGAGATGGAGGATGCTGAGGGAGAGGAAGGAGGCGGAGGAGGAGGAAGGAAATGAGGCAGAGGAAGGAGGAGGAAGGAGGCGGAGGAAGGAGGGGGGAATCACTCACCAGGCGGAGGCAGAGGAAGGAGGCAGAGGCGGTGGCTGCTGGTAGTGGTGGTGGCGCCGCCGCTGGAGGAGGAGGGAGGAGGAGGAGGAGGAAGGAGGAAGGAGGAGGAGAAGGAAAGAGAAGAGGAAAAACTCTAATTTTTGGACTAGCTCCAAGCAAATTATGGACAGCCCCTAGCAAAATCTTTACCTGCTTGGGCTGCCCCCAAGTAAAAAATGTGGTGTCCTTAGAAAAAATCATATGTCATTAGGTATGTTCCAATTGTACCTAAGTTACTTTTGGGTATATTCCGAAGTACTAGTAAGGATATTTTCAAACTATCAAGTGACCGAGTACTACCGACTGGAGAGACACGCGGAGGGCCCAGTCTGTCAAGAAGAAAAATTGTAGGGGGCTATCCGATATTATGCACTGCAGCTGCTTTTTCACTCTTTTTTTATTCATTTTAGTTTCATCCAACTGTAAATTTGCAAATTTGCATCCGATCCCCACCACTATAGAATCCGAAGAAGAAGACACCAAGCAAGCAAAAACAAAAAAAAGGTCGAGAGAGAGAGAGAGAGAGAGAGAGAGAGAGAGAGAGAGATTGTTGTTGTTGATCGTTCTCCAATACGTTCGGATCTGAATCCGAGGGTTTTGTCAAGAATTTCGGGTTGCATTTTTTGGATTTTTTTATAGAATTTTTTTCCTCCGATTTTAGAGCTGTAATGGCGGGGGTAGGGAAGGATCGGATGTCCTCGTAGAGGGACTCGATGGCGGCGGCGGATAATGGACGGACCGGCCCGGTGGAGAGAGACATCGAGCAGGTGATTCTCATCTCTATCATTAGAATATTGTCTCTTATTGTTATTGTTCGTAATTTAGTATTTTTTAACGACTTATTAATTTGAAGATTTTGATCTGTTCGTGTTGGAAGAGATTTTGAGATTCGGAAGAAAAAAAATGATAAAAAAATGCAGGTGTTAGTTTGAGATTTTTAGTTGTGGAACTGAGTTTTATGAGGAATTAGGTTTCGGGAGGATCACCTGTGGAGTACTTCAACTGGTGGGCGATTGCGGAAATGTAGGTGCTAGTTAGTTTCTATATTAGTGCGAAATTTTACTAAAATAAAGGTCAGGGAAGTTTCTTCTTCTTCTTTGCCGAGGACAGTTAGTTCTCGGAAAATTTCTCTTCCTGGCTTTAGAATTTGGCTCCTATTGAGGAGTAAGTTTGGTTTACGTGGTTTAGACCGTTTGACTGGCTGAATCCTCGGAGCCCTAAGCTTGGCATATCTGATATTGATGACAGTTAATTAACATGTTAATACAAACCTTGGGATAACTCATCCTAAAAGCTAGCCGTTAAGAGGAGAACCCAAGGTTATATGATATAACAACCCGCATAGTGTTCCCCATATAACCGTTGTGGGACTATAGGATCGTAGCACGTGTCTAGTTGAATCGGAGGGATATAATGTAACATTGATGTCGTTGTTTAGGGAATCGTGTAATGTGCGAATCTCTTTTCCATATTGTATGGTGGGAAGTAGGGAAGGAGTCAGCTTGGGAGATTTCAACTAACCATCATTCATACCGAAGTGTCTCCGGAAGAGTTATTGTGGCTAACCAAGCTATAACTCCACTGTTTTCTGAAAGGTTGTGACCACTACGAAGGATAAGTTTGAAGCCTAATGTATGTATTCCAATCTGGAAGTGGGCTGAACCACATTGCTAGCTTCAGATGTTCCTGATGTTGCATTTATCCATTTGGTCCACCGGATTATCCGGGAGCAAATATGTAAGTTTGGTAGATACAACACCTGTAATATATAAGAAAAAACTGTAGGGGAGCGTGGTTATTGAATACAATGTGATGGGAACATGACAAAGGTAGTATATGCCTCTTCAACAAAGAGCAGGGGCGGAGCTTGACTAAATTTTTTTGGGGGGCAATTATATTTATAGAGGGGCAATTTACATTTTTGGAGGGGCTAGATTGCATTTTTGAAGGTGTTAATATCTAAAATTTGAATTTTTATAAGAAAAAAAAGATATGATTAGAGCACATTGGAGCCTGGTGGGAAGATGTGATTAGATATGTTTCACAAACTCAGGAATGACGAGGATCAGTTCAAAGCTAACTTGGATTGACATCAGAAAGAAGGGATTTAGAGAAGCTTTTTTTGACATCAGATATTACACTAAGTAGATCTTTTCCCAGAGAAAATTTGGAAAATCCGATGGCTTAGTGATATGGATTGCAAATGAATGAAGAGTAAGATGAGTAAATTGCAATTCCCTAGTTAAGGGAGATACTACTGCTTATTCATCAATCTGGATCAAGCAAAACCTTGAGAAACCCTATAATACATTTTTTTTTCTGTGGATGAAATTTAGGACAGCAAGGAGATCCTTTGCATGAGAAGTGCAGAGCCTATGGGATGGTGAAAACTTGCTTGATGGTTGTAAGTCATTAAGGCATTACTGCCATATTTAAAGTGTGCCCATCCTCGTCTGGCATGACCCACATGACCCATTTACCCCTATGCATGGAGACTTCCAAAGGTGCAAAAAAAAAAAATCCTCTAAGTATGCTGTATTTTTTTGGTAAAATTTCAAAATATGAACTGGTTTTTTCATTGTCTTGTGTTTCCGCGTACAAACTCAAGAATACATAAACATAATCAGAACATATGTATTCTTAGAAACAAACCCATACAAAGCTGAATTCTTGTAGTTGAATATTGATAAAAACTTGTGTCAGACATGCCATGCCCATTTTGGAAGATCAGGCTCAGGTCTGTGTCTACTGTGTACATTGCACAACTTTGAGTGATAAGCAAGATTAGTAAATTCTAGTTCCAGGACATGCGGCCTGGGAGTGCCTATGTTGATTCTTAGGAAAAAGGACTATGGTGCTAGCTTGTATGTTTGCATAGTTGCACTAGAGCTACTTCTTTTAAATGTGGCTTGCACTGATAAGGTTATGTCGGAATGATAAAAAGTAGATCCCTCAACTCTCACCAGAATTCTGGACTTTTGGTGTGGCGGCATGGACTTTAACATGGTATACCACACCAACCTAGGTTCAAATAACATATGCCGCACATTTATGCAAAATTCAAATAAATAAAAAAAAAACTGTGCAAATCCATCCCTTAACCCATAAAAAAGGGTGTTCAACGTGCGGGGGCATGTTGGAGTAATACAAAAATCTCTCTCAAGTCTCAACCGTCATGAGAACTTGGGAGTTTTGTTGTAGATGTAGTGCAGGGACTGTCAATTAAGTGGTGTAATGCGAGTAATAGGTTCCATGTTCCATATAATTGGACATCTATTTTTAGATAAGCTAGATTTGCATTTTGGTATTAGTGATGAACGGATGATAAAAATGATTCTTGAACAATGACAACCAAGCCTGATGGGAAGGACAACAAACCTGTTCCAGTGGCGCCTGCAGTATTATGTAGAAAATCCGAAGATTTTATCACTTTTGTATCAAGTGTCCCTTTGCACAGTTGCTATGAGAGGGACATTACTAACATCGGTGATTGCCACCACCATAGTGCACCGACAAATTTAAAATTTGGACAGTGGGAAAGATGAGGGTTTTCATTTACTTTTGGAATTTCTTTACTCATTCATTTTATTGTTTTTCTTAACAATGTCTCTGTTTTGGGGTAAGGTATGAGAAAATAACAAGAATATTTGTTGATAATTGTGGAAATTTTAAGAGGTATCCTGTAAATTTTCATTAATATGCTACAATAACAATATCTAGTTATTTAAGAAAACTCATGATATGTTCATTTAGATGACGAACATGAATACATTATTCCACAACAATTGGTGACAAATTTGGACCGAGCTTGTTTATCCTCAAAAAATCTAACCCGAAATGTTTGAGATTGAATTTATGCCTCACTGTAGTTCAGGGAAATATTCTGGATAAGTTGCTCGCAACAAACACGAGTGTCGGTGTTAGACACCTTTACAATGTGTACATTTCTTGAAACCCCAAAAAATAGGATTGGACACATGGCACATGTGCGTTAGCATCACAATTATGGGCTTCAAATTTCAGAACATCCACTGTTAAACACTTCTAGATCTATGGCACAACAAGAGGCTTGTTTATTAGGAGTTCTTGAACTTCCTAACAAGTCTAAAGTATCATTTATTGCCATCCATAAATTCACTGGTAATAGGAAATAGATTATAAAAGAGAGAATTGTAGGGTACTGGAGATGGATTCCGAATTTTCCCTCTTTAAGTATCTGGAATTCTGCATAAGGAAAAATCTGGGAGAACTGTTGGGCATATCATGAGTGCCAATCAGTTACCAATGTCCAAATGTCTAACAAGGGTTCTTCACCCGTATGGAAGAATCCTTGTAACATGAATTAGATGTTTGGGGGTGCCTGAGTGAACCCATTTCATATTCTCATCTTACCCAGTTTACAGAAGTCCAATATCTTCTTAAGCTGCATTTATATCCCCAGTATCTCTTGTATGAAGCTGAAATAATTCTTTCAAAATGTTTTGGATAATTCCAACTTCTTTGACGACTTGAGAAAAATGTAGGTGTAGAAAATGCACTGCTATTGGTAGCGAGGGATGAAGTATGTGATGCCAGTACATTCCCGACTGTTGCATCTATGAATGTGTTTATTAAGATTCACTGATTCAGGAAGAAATACATTTGGTCCCAGACAGTCAATAAGTGTAGTATACAATTGTTAGAATAAAGTATTCATTAGCCTATAAGTTTGTTCTTCATGTGATATTTGTTTGTTACCAAAGTAAACACTGTCCTGCGACACTAACGATAACTTTTCACTGTATTTTCTCTATTTTGTTTCATGTTACTGTGTTTAACAAGTTAAACACTGTCTTTCTATATTCTCTATTTCTGATATCCAAATATATTTCCACTTGTAGAAAATGATTTGGGTAGTTAACAGAAAATGATTTGGGTAGTTAACAGAAAATTTTCAATTTTACAGGCTATCACTGCTCTTAAAAAAGGAGCATATTTACTCAAGTATGGGCGCAGAGGAAAGCCAAAATTCTGCCCATTCAGGCTGTCCAATGTATGGTCTTCCAAATGTTTGAATATTCAAATTGTTATTTCCAGAGGATATCTTACCAGAAGCATTCATCAAAACTTTGTTATGTTTTATTGTTAAAACCATTATTAGTATTTGCACTGTTCTGAATTGTCTTTTTTACGATTGCATGGGAGCTTATTTCAGATCTTTTCAAACTTAGTGAACTACCCTTGTAGCTAGAATAAGCACTTTGAAATGGGCTGCATGTCTGACAGACATGGACATGCCTTGGACGGTGCTCGAGTCAGATATGGCTGAGCAATGCTTTAGCTCGAAAAGGTCCTGTAAAGAGAAATAATGGGATAACATATTATTGATGAGATAGTTACATATATATAGGAGAGGCTAACCCCTCTCACTATTATTATATCCAATGGGACTAAAGTCCAATACTACTAATACTAATATTAATACTTCACACCCTCCCTCAAGCTGGAGCATAGATATCAATCATGCGCAGCTTGTTACACATAAATTGAACCCGAGGATCCAAAAGAGACTTCGTGAAGATATCCGTTATCTGATCACCGATTCTCACGTAGTTAAACTTTATCATCTCCTTTTTATACTCATCACGGACAAAGTGAATGTCGATTTCAATGTGCTTTGTCCTTTCATGAAATACATGATTGGTAGCAATATAAATAGCAGACTGGTTATTACACTACATATATGCTGCTTTATATCCTGCTTCTTCTCCCAGCTCTTGTAGAAGATGCTTTAGATATAACACCTCTGCTGTGCCATGAGCAATAGCTCGATATTCTGCTTTCGAACTCGATCGTGCTATCACACTCTGCTTCTTGCTTTTCCACGATACCAAGATTCCACCAATAAATACCGAGTAGTCAGATGTAGACCGTCGATCTCTCATGCTTGCATCCCAGTCAGCATCGGTAAAGCACTCAACATGAGTATGTCCATGATTCTCCATCTGAATTTTTTTTTCTAGATTATGGACTAAATAGTCCAGAATTCTGAGAACTGCATGCCAGTGTAGAACTCATGGAGAAGCCATCAACCTACTTGCGACACTCACGGCGAAGGAAATGTCCGTGCGAGTCATGACCACCAAGTAGTTGAGTTTTTCAATCACTCGACGATACTGATCCTGATTGGTCATCAGGACTCCCTAGTCTGGGAGTAATTTTGCTCATGGATCCATGGGTGAGGTAGCTCCCTTGGCTTGTATCATTCCTGCATCATTTAGTATGAGATAATACAATATCCCGTTTATTCGTGTGACTTCAATGTCCAAGAAGTAGTTCAACGATCCTATATCATTGGTCTGAAATTGTTCTCCTAGAAACTTCTTTAGTCCTGTAAAACCCTTGCTGTCGTCTCCCGTAATCACAATATCGTCAACATAGACACAAAGTATTATCCTTCCAGCTGATGACAGTCGGTAGAATACCGAATGATCCTTTTTTGATTGACACATGCCAAACTGAGTAACAACCTATGTAATTCCACCAAACCACGCACGAGGTGATAGTTTTAGACCGTAGAGAACCTTCTGCAGATGACACACTTTATCCTTCCTTGCAACGAACCCGGGAGATTGCACCACATATACTTCTTTAATATCCCCGTGAAGAAATGCATTCTTGATATTCAGCTGAAGCAATGGCCAGTAATAGCGAACAGCTAAGGCCAAGAGTACGCGCACATATGTCATCCTGGCAACTGGAGATAAGGTCTCAAAATAATCCTCACTATAGGTCTGAGAATATTCTTTAATTACCAGACGAGCCTTTAGGCGATTAAGAGTGCCATCCTGTTTCACCTTGATCGTGAACACTCATTTGCATCCTACTGCCTGCTTTCCAGTAGGCAAATCTACCAAGTCCTAAATATGGTTCTCGCGGAGCGCTTTCATCTGTTCATCCATAGCAGCATGCCAACCGGGATGTTTGAGACCCTCTTCGGCAGTATTGGGAATCTGAAATCCATCGATAGTAGCTACCAAGGACTGAGTGTGGCTTGCGAGTCCTTTGTAGTTGTCTACATATAAGGGATGATAATGACAGGCACGATGGGGTCGAGCTGGTGGAACAGACGAAGGCGAACGAGTGGAGCTAGAGGAGGATGACGACTCTGTGATCCTAGGCACTATCTGCGATGATCGTTCGGACGACGTTGGCACTGACTGACCCGGTGTTTGCAGATCGTCGGACTGAGATACTGGCTCGGTAGGGGAGGGCACCCTTACGGGGGACTGTTGTCTTTGAACCGGAAACAATAAGAAATCCTCGTCTGGGTAAACTTGGGGAACTGGATTCGTAGTTTGTGGAAGTGGAGGAAACTCAGTTTCAACGAAGGTAACATCCCGAGAGAAAAAATATCTCTACACTGATACCCTTTTTGATCCTTAAGATACCCAAGGAAAACACTTTGGATTGTCTTAGGATCTAATTTAGAAAGAGCCGATCGGGGTCTCCCGGACATAGCACAAGCAACCAAAAATCTTGAGAGGTAGAGGGAACGACTCTCGGTCGGGATATAACCAGAAAAAGGAAGTAGTACCATCAAAAACTGACGATAGCATGCGATTAATCAAAGAGCAAGCTGTAAGAACAGCATCGGAACAAACTCTCTTGGGAATACATGCTTTAAACATAAGAGCACGTGTTGTTTCCAAGAGATGACGATTCTTGCGCTCTGTCACATCATTCTGTTGTAGTGTGTAAGGACGTGAAGTTTGGTGGATGATGTCATTGTCGGACAGATAAGTATTGAACTCACGAGATAAATACTCACGACTATTGTCACTTCGAAAGCATTTAATCGGAACACCAAATTGTATTTTGATTTCAGCATAAAAATTGCACTAAATTTTAAATAATTCAGAGCAATTTTTCATCAGATAACAAAAGTGACACACGAGTAATCATCAACAAATATAACAACATAATTGAAATCCATTATTGATTCAATCGAACAAGGTCTCTATATATCAGAATGCACAAACTCGAAAGGAGCGGATGCAAATTTATGAGGACTCACTGGATAGGGAACTAGGTGATGCTTAGCCAAACGACACGACTCACAATGAAAAGAAGCAGGATATCCAAAAATGGATACATTTTCTGGAGAGCTTGGATTGATGGATGGCCTAACTGACAATATAACTCGAAAGGATCGAGTTTTACGTCGGCACAGATAACAGAGGAAGATACGTCAAACAGGTACAAGCCTTCAGCCACATGCCCCTTACTAATAGTCTTTCTAGTCTTTAGGTCCTGAAAAACACAGCCATCAGGAAAAAAATATTACCGTGCAATGCAAATCGCGAGTAAGCTGACTAATTGAAAGCAAACTAAACGGGTTTTCCGGTGTATGTAATATGAAATTAAGTGACAATCCGGAAGAAAGACGAGCACTTCCTCGTCCACGGACTGTTAGTGAACCACCGTTGGCAACAGTAATATTGAAAATACGTCCCACCGATACATAATTGCGTATTATACCTGCGTCGCTGGTCATGTGAGCAGACGCACCATAATCAATCACCTACTGCTTCGACCTCACTACTTATGCCGCTAAGTACCCGGCCGTGGATCCAGATGTGGATGTTTCACCACGACGTTAAGCTTGAAAGTTAAGAAAATCTGTATATATGACTCTGCGGTTATTTGAACAGAACGAACGCCATCATCATGAGCATCTGATGTAACATTGACGGTAGGAGCTTTAGGATACTGCCACTAGAAATAGTCTTGCAGACCACAGTTGAAGCATGTGCGCGGTTTACTCCTATCACGACCGTCATTGCCTCGTCCGCCATTACGGCCACCATTTCGGCAACCACGATCACCACGAAATCCAACACGAGCAGCACCAAGAGCAGATCGATCAGCAGGAGGATCATCCGGAGTGGTCCCAACGACTTTTGCTGTCCGTAGGATACGAAAGTGAGCTTCCATCAGAGATGGAACATCAGATTCAACAATGATCTGAGAGCGAGCATAATTCGCATCAGGATGCTGAGAGACAATATATGCCATGACATGAAGCTACTAACGTTGAGTCCGCTTCATTGATATCCGTCATCAGAGGTAATACACGGTCGATTTCATTAGTCATGGCCTTAAAGGTCCGGAAGTGATCCTTATGAGATTTGTCTTCCTGATTTGCTCGGTAGACGCTAACGATCGAGTCGTAGATACGAGACAAATCATATTTTCCATCAAACGTCGCCGCTAAAACCTCCCACAGTTCTTTCACCATATTCCTATTCTGAATCATGTCTTCCACCGATAGTTCCATTGAATTCATCAACTGTGTGAACAGTTTACTGTTAATGTTTCCCACTGCTCAAATATAGAATCAGTATCTACTCGAGGGTTTTCAGTTAGATGTGCGGGCAATCGTATTTTTCGAAGCGTCTTCTCGACCTTCTTTTGCTATGTCGAGTAGACCTCTAGACCATCCAACCGTCGATCGACAAGTCGAATCGAGAAAATGGTCATGCCAGTGTCCGTTGGTCCCGCCATTGCGTTTCCGACACTAATGTCTGTAGTACTGCTATTCGTCCCAGTGCTAGTACTCCTGCAGGTATTCCTGATTTGACCGTCAAATTGATGTTTCTAACTAGATAATCACATCAACTCTGCCAATGCGCTAAAAACGGCTAGAATCGGCACGTGCATGGGAAGCAGAGTTGAATGTGGATCACACAAGCCATTTGTCTGCTCTTCGTTAAATTTCTGAAGTCAACGTTGAGAGTCAGAGGTTCCAGAAAACAAACCGATGTTTACCCTCTGAGGATCCCAAGTCAATTTTGAGAGTCAGAGGTTCCAGCAAACAAACCATTGTTTACCCTCTGAGGATCCCTTCTTTTTTTTTCTTTTTTTTTTTGTAGAAGGGAAAAGACGGCTAAGGTTTGATGTAGGTGGTGTTAGGGTTAGGGCTAGGGTTTATGGACATAGATATGTTAGGGTTTAGAAAGACTGGCTAACCCCTCTCACTATTGTTCTATCAAATGTGGGACTAAAGCCCAATACTAATACTAATATTAATACTTATCAGGTCCCAGAACTGGTTCAGACACAAGAGAGACTTGTATCCGAAACAATCCCTACACCAGCTGAACTTTTTATCACATAGGAAAATAAACAACAGTTTATCTACATAAATTTTCAAGTAATTCCTACATTTTATTGTAAATTACTTAAATTAATTATGTCTTCAGCAAATACTCTATCGTTGCCAATCAAGTACTTCCACATTTGAACGCGCTTGACTATGGAGCACGAGAAAGCTCTACAAAAGAAAGAATTGTCATATTGTTTATATCTGCTGTAACCTGACATCAACTTTTTTGTGTCGTTGCCAATTTCCTTAGCAAAGGTAGTATTAGCAAGAGATTGTTTTGCCATTGAATACTAAACGTAGAAGGCTTGTTGACAGGTAAGTAGCCTACCTGTTTGGTCATGTATTAGCTCATGCAACCAAGGATATTGAATAAATCAAATATCACAATGTCAAATTTACTACAAATAAAAAGTCATATTTTATTTCATGCAACTCTGGATGACTTTTAGACAAGGTTCTAAACGGCAGTAGGCGGGTGCGCGGCGGAGAGAGTCCGCCTACCGCCTAGGTTGCATAGGCACCGCCTATGCGCCTCCTAGGCGGTAGATACATTTTGAACATTTTTTTACTATTTTACCACTTTTTTTTTGTACAATATGCATATTTTAATGGTGTTCCATGCATAACTAAGTTGTAGGACGAAGATTTATAAAGTTTTAGTTTTGGAAAAGTGAACCATAGGCCCATAATGCTTACAAATCCTTTTTGGCTAAAATATCGTGTTAGGTATTGTTCCGCCTAGGTGTCTGCCTACGCCGCCTCACCTCCGCCTATGCCGCCAACCTCCGTTGGCCGCCTACTCCACCGCCTACCGAAAAACGGGACGGAGAGAGACCGCCTACCGCCTAGGCGGGCTAGGCGGCATATGAGAAAGCAATTGTCCAATCTCAGTATGAAAAAAAAAAAAATACAACTCCATAGCTAATACCATATTTCTCAAAACATTATATTATAGTGTACTATATAAAATGGTTACCATTTGAACCTTTGTCGAAAGTATACTTAGTGAACTTATAATGCATTGTTTCCCTTCTCTCTTATTAAATCTAAATTTGAAGAATCCAACTCTTTTAAGTGTATAAATTATTCAGTTAGCAGCTATAGTTATCAATTGACAGATTTTTTTCAAAATCATATATTAAATGCTTAAGTAAATCATTATAGTTAATGAGTTGAGCTTCATATTATTTCTAGGTACCAAATCTAGTCCCAACAGGGAAGATGTACCCATTTACAGCACGATGGTAGTGCAACTACAATCTGATACACACAGAGAGAGAACCATTTGATTCTGTCTTATTTTGCACCTCAATGATGAAAGTGATTCTTCATAACAGAATTTTATCTTCGTCGAGTTGTGTAGGTCGATTACCTGCCAATTGGTCTTCTATGTTTGGGCAAGGCCCGAGCCCTCAGTTGCCGAATATGTCTGGGCAGGAACCTGGCACAAACTTCTAGAAGATTGGTTTAAATAATAATTTTAATGAAAAATGTTTCTTTCTGCTGTTCCTGACATAATATGTCACCAAATGTTCTATGTACAATACAGTCTATGGTTGATAATTGACAATTCATCTTATTTGGCACCTCAACCTTGTTGTTTCTCATCCTTTATTCTAATTACTTTGGTTGTTTATGTTGTACTATCTATTAGAACATAAAATTTATTTGTCTACATGTACAATTTCAGGATGAATCTGGATTAATATGGTTCTCGGGTAAAGAGGAAAAACACCTCAGATTAAGTCATGTGGCCAGAATCATGCCTGGACAACGCACTGTAAGTTTCTAAGAATAGACTTCTCCAATATATCATGTAAACTTAAACAACATTAAGATATAGTGGTTGCTAAATCATGTTTACTTGTTTAACCCATTCCTTTTTTTCCCCACATAACCTTGTTGTGACTCAGATCGCACATCTCTATGTTTTTTCCCCTTAATTTGACAAGGATAGATATGGAACCTGCCATTTTTATGACTCAAAATGTTGGCAATCGAGTAATAACATGTCACTAAATGATTGTAGTTGAAATGGGATGTTGATATAGATGAAAAGAAGCAGTGTAAGATACATAATAAGAAAATGGTGCTTGTAGTAGGAAGGTACAGGCAGCACAGGTCAGGTTAAGATGAGGAGAAGTTGTGATACTGTTTGGACATGTCTTGCACATATGCAATATAGACCAATGGGTTGACCAGACTGGATTGTTATTTTTATAGGTGAAGCTGACATATTTTATTATTTATGTGGCTGTCATAAGCATCTCAAACCACTGCCTTTTTTCTACTAAAGCTTGATGACGTAACTTAACAACCTAGTATAAAAAGGACAACAGTTCAGTTACAAAATTACTAAAATGATTGGCCCTTATGATGTTTTCTTCTTGTACTCACTATAAACTTTATGGAACTTAGAACCATAATTGTTGCATTCTAATAAACAATTTACAAACTTAAATATATTGACAAGGTGAAAAAGAATTAAGTGTAGGATTGAACATGAACATCAGCAACAATCATAAGACTAAAATCCACATTGCCTGATGCGCAAGAAAAGTGCTTGCATATACACACACTTGAAGGAGAAGTTACAATGGCAATAAAATGGATTGATTCATCTGGGTTCTGGACTAGGCAGAGATACAAAAGTACTTAGGACAAAAATTGACAACTGGATAATAGCTAGCCTATGTAACATCACTAGTGACTTCACGGAAACTATTTAGAAAGAGAAACTTACCTATATTCTTCTACACTTTCCCACAACATTCCCCCACAACCTGGAGCTTAGATGACCATCAAGGCAAACTGGGAGAGAAACTATAGAAAAAGGCGGAGAGAGTTGCAGCCTTCTAGGTGGTGAGAGAATGAGTTGCAAACTCAAAAAAAAATGCAATTGCGAGTAAGCTAACATAACACATAGGCTAAGTTGCACTTAAATATCCCGAATTATTGAGGGGCCACGGACGATGACAAGGGTGGTCGGAGAGGGGGAGGTGTGGGCTAGGGTTAGGGTTTTGTTTTGTTTTTATTCTTTATTTATTTACTAAACATGGGGATAATATTGTCTCTTGGTCTTTTCGGTTAGGAACAACTTGCAAAACTAGTATAGTTCTGGGTATTTAAGTGAGTATAGGGTATCAAGTTGCTAGTAAAAAAAGGTTCAGGGTATTAAAGTGTCAAAGTTCAATAATTCAGGGTATTTAAGTGCAATTTACCCTAACACACATATTATTGAAGTAGGCTTGTTGCAACCAGATAGTAGGGAGAACAATCAAAATGAGGCTTTTAAATCCCTAAGATTAGGAACTTTAGTGATGTAAGGGTGAACAACTTGTGGTTACTAACATGTTGAGACTTAGATCCTGAACGCAATTACGTGGATTTTGGCAACTACCCATGCGATTAAGAGTTGATTCACAACCACTCCATATATAAATAGCGTGAACCATTTTTTACAATTTATTGCATCTTGTTTCAGATTATGTTAACATATGCTAGCAAATTTGTATGCAAATTGATCCACACACTTAGGCCGAAATATTAA
Organism: Iris pallida; assembly: GCA_029216955.1. Lineage (NCBI taxonomy): Eukaryota > Viridiplantae > Streptophyta > Magnoliopsida > Asparagales > Iridaceae > Iris > Iris pallida. The sequence goes on from JANAVB010016199.1 coordinate 13,483,926, forward strand.
TAGCAGGAACATAAAAAAAACAAATTAACTCCTTAACTTTGAAGTCTGTAATTAACTATAGACATTAACATCAATGACAAAAGATAATAGAAATAATCATGTGTCCTGCAGCAGATAAACACTGGTTATTACAAAAGTTTTTTACAGAACAGCAATGGCTCGTCAATACCTGGTCCATAAATATTAAATAGTCAAGCTACATTATAGTTGAATTTGAACATCCAACATTTGACAGAGGTTTGTTCAAATATTTTAGCAGCAGATAAACACTGGTTATTACAAAAGTTTTTTACAGAACAGCAATGGCTCATCAATAACTGGTCCATAGATATTAAATAGTCAAGCTACGTTATGGTTGACTAGCTGATGGATGAGCGGAAACTCAAGAAAAGATTCCAAAGTAATGAGTTCGCTAGTCGGTACTTAGAGGAGGCTTTACTTGAGGATAAGGGATAATTCTTTGAGATGGTTTGGACACCTGTGGCAGGGACCAGTACATGCACCAGTTAGGAGTAGGATCACTGTTTGAGAAGTTGCGAGGAGTAGGGTAGATGAAAAAAGATGGATTAAGGAAATAGGAAAGAACATATTGCAATTTTATTGAGGAGATGTTTCTTAACAAAGCTGAATAAAATAAATGGATTCCGTACACGACTGCAATAAGTTGGGATAAAGGCAGTGTTGTCAAGGCGCCCGCCTAGATGCTCCTAGGTGCAAATGAGGTATATCCCTTATAGTGAGTCACCTTTTATGAGGCACATTCCTCTAGCGCTTGTGCAGACGCACCTTTTAGACTATTAAGGGCCAGTTTTGGTTGAAGTTACGTTTCATCCGGGACTCCATTTGGTGCCAAATGTAATCGGGTAGCAAAACATCTTACTTTCAGATAAACATTTGCTTAAGTGTTAGTCCAACGAGCGTTCCAGAAAAAGCATTTGAGCAAACGCCAATTCCCCAAGCTACAAGCAAACTAAACCTAAGACACAATAAATGATTCCATAGCTGACTGCAAAAAATTTGGGATAAAGGCAGTGTTGTGAGAGGCGCTCGCCTAGATCCTATCTTCCTAGGTGCAAATGAGCTTAAGGCGAGTCACTTTTATGAGGCACATGCCTCTAGCGCTCGCACATACGAGCGTATATGCCTTTTAGGCTATTAAGAGACAATTTGGATTGAAGTCGCGTTTCATCTGGGGCCCTTTGTAGTGCCAAACGGAACCGGGTAACGAAACAGCTTGCCTTCTGGATAAATGTTGACCCAAATGATCCATTCATTTGGGGGCTCAAATGGGTGTTTCCGGAACACTAGTCCAATGAGCGTTCCAGAAATGAGTGTGTGAACAAACACCCATTCCCCAAACTACAATTCAAACTAAGGCTAAGACACAATAAATCTATCCCGACCTAACTGACTTCTAAATAAAAATTTTGACATCTCGAATTGTCTTTCCTAACTTCTCAAATTCTGTTTTTTTGTTAGCTATAGTGACTTATAAAATTCTATTGATGGATTTAAAAGCCACATTTCCACTGGTTTCCCTTTTTCTTGTTGTCAACAAGCCCATTTCATTAATATTTGTGTTATTTTAGCTTACTAGCATTTGCACAGTTTCTGCGTATATTATCAGTTGAGATCTCACGATGGGACCAGTTGCACAAACATGTGATATATTAGCTCTATCAAGTCATTTTGTGGATTGTTGAAGCTTTTCTTTACTATTCTTCAATTTTCTTACTGTATCCATATTTATGTACATGATTATCCCTTCTTGTCTCTCAGCAACATTTATCCATTTCAACTGTCTTGTCTACGTAGATTTCTATCGTCTTTATCCAAATTGCTTTTTAGGATGCATCTTACCAGAACTTGTTGATAATTGCTCACCAGAACTTGTTGATAATTTCATATTTGCTACTTGCTAGTTGTGCTATAAAAGTATTTCGTAGGATTACTTGTACAATAATATAACTCTATAAACCCTTTTGATTTCTAGGTACATATTCCTAGTTTTGTAATTCAATTAATTTCAACTGTTTGTATGAAATAAAAGTTGATTAGAATGATGCTTTTCTTCTTTTCAGGCAATTTTTCAGAGGTATCCACGGCCTGAGAAGGAATGCCAGTCGTTTTCTCTAATATATAGTGATAGATCATTAGATCTTGTAAGAGTTATTTTTTATTTAGCAACTTTTGTAGCTGTCCCACAAATGCTTTCATGCCAATTAGTCAATTCTCAGTCTATTCCACTTGATGTAGTTTATACATAATTTAGTAGGTAAGGTATCTTTCTTTTGTGAACTTTCTCGCTCTCATATTTACCAGATCTGCAAGGATAAAGATGAAGCAGAAGTCTGGTTTGCTGGTCTAAAAACATTGATATCGCGGAGTCATCACAGGAAATGGAGAACAGAATCTAGAAGTGATGGAATATCATCTGGAACAAATAGTCCAAGAACATATACTAGAAGAAGTTCACCAATAAGCTCCCCTTTTGGAAGCAGCGATAGCACACAGAAGGTGCTCCATTGTTCTTTCTTACATTTTGTTTCAGTAACTTTCATTACCATTTCAAGTATGCAACTCCTTAGTCTTCTATTTACTCAGGATGGTAGTGATCCTCTTCGGTTTCGAAGTCCATATGGAAGTCCACCAAAGACTGGTGTGGACAAATCATTTTCCGATGTATTATATGCAGTACCTCCTAAAGGTTTCTTTCCTTCAGATACTGGTGCTGGTTCAGTTCATTCTTTGTCATCAGGTTGCTCAGATAGCACGAATGGCAATACAAGAGGAGTTACAACGGAAGCATATAGGGTAAGTTTATCAAGTGCTGTAAGCTCATCAAGTCAAGGCTCTGGCCATGATGACGGTGATGCTTTAGGGGATGTTTTCTTATGGGGAGAAGGATCTGGGGAGGGAATTCTAGGTGGTGGAAACATTAAAATTGCAAGTTCTGCCAATAAAATGGATTCTTTGGTTCCAAAAGCCTTGGAATCTGCTGTAATACTTGATGTTCAGAATATATCTTGTGGGGGAAAACATGCAGCTTTAGTCACTAAGCAAGGGGAAATTTACTCTTGGGGTGAGGAATCAGGAGGAAGGCTTGGGCATGGAGTGGATTCTGACGTTTCACAACCAAAACTCCTTGATTCTCTTGTCAATATGAACATTGAACTTGTAGCATGCGGGGAGTACCATACTTGTGCGGTTACACTATCTGGAGACCTCTACACATGGGGTAATGGTACATTTGGGATCCTGGGGCATGGAAATGAAGTTAGTCATTGGGTCCCAAAAAGAGTCAACGGGCCCTTGGAGGGCATACATGTTTCGTCCATTTCCTGTGGACCTTGGCATACAGCTGTAGTTACCTCTTCAGGGCAGCTTTTTACTTTTGGCGATGGGACTTTTGGTGTTCTTGGTCATGGAGATCGATTAAGTGTCTTGATACCTAAGGAAGTAGAATCTCTGAAGGGACTACGTACGGTACGAGCAGCATGTGGTGTTTGGCATACTGCTGCAGTTGTAGAAGTTATGTCTGGAAATACTAGTTCTAGTAATTGTTCTTCAGGGAAGCTGTTCACATGGGGAGATGGTGATAAATTTCGGCTTGGACATGGTGATAAGGAACCAAAACTTGTGCCTACTTGTGTTGCTGCTTTAGTTGACCCAAACTTCTGCCAAGTTGCATGTGGGCACAGTATGACAGTTGCACTTACTACTTCAGGCCATGTTTACACAATGGGCAGTACTATGTATGGTCAGCTTGGAAATCCTCAGGCAGATGGAAAACTCCCTGCCCGTGTCGAAGGAAAGCTGTCAAAGAATTTTGTGGAAGAAATATCTTGTGGTGCTTATCATGTTGCAGTTCTGACTTCAAGAACTGAAGTGTATACTTGGGGTAAAGGAGCAAATGGCAGATTAGGTCATGGTGATACTAGTGATAGAAATTCCCCGTCATTGGTTGAATCTTTGAAAGACAAACAAGTTAGAAGTGTTGTATGTGGTACCAATTTCACTGCAGCAATCTGTATACATAAATGGGTGTCTGGCATCGATCAATCTATGTGCTCAGGATGTCGCCTACCATTTAATTTTAAAAGAAAACGCCACAATTGCTACAACTGTGCACTTGTGTATTGTCACTCTTGCAGCAGTAAAAAGTCTCTTAAGGCTTCTATGGCACCAAATCCAAACAAACCGTATCGTGTTTGTGATGGTTGCTTCAATAAGCTTGCAAAGGCCTTGGATAGTGACCCATCATCTCATTCTGCTACAAATAGGAAAGGAAGTGTTGTTCAGGGATTCAGTGAGATGATGGAGAAGGAGGAGAAGTTGGATTCAAGATCTCAGGTGCAGATCTCCGGATATTCTTCCATGGAGTCATCTAAGCATAAGAGAAACAAAAAGTTTGAATTCAATGGTAGCCGTGTATCTCCAATTCCAAATGGAACCTCACATTGGGGTGCCCTAAACATCTCAAAATCTTTAAATCCAGTGTTTGGGTCATCAAAGAAAATTTTCTCCGCTTCAGTACCTGGGTCAAGAATTGTTTCTCGTGCGACTTCGCCCAAATCAAGAAGAACGAGTCCCCCTCGTTCTACAACACCAACACCAACTCTAGGAGGACTTATGTCTCCAAAGTTTGCTGTAGATGATGCGAAAAGGACAAATGATGGCCTAAGCCAAGAAGTTCTTCGGTTGAAGGCACAGGTACATAATTACCTAATAAAATGCGCCTCTGCACACCCTTGCTTTCTTTGCTGCTATCCCACTTATTCGAGTGAGTTAATAATCAATACTGTTTCCATATTATATATCTTATATTTGACTTTGCCTTCAAAAGGAGAAGTCATAACTTATGGAGAGAATGTCTAATGTCTTTTTGTATGTAAGCCAAGCAGTGTTTGACATACATGTAAGGTTCCAATACTATGTTGCACGGGAATGGAATCTGCATGCCGCAAGACAACACATACAAACAAAGGGACACAGACATCACTTCATTTTTGTTGTCTTATTTCAGTTTTGGCACTAACACGTCTCTGACATTTCACTGACTATATTAATTTTGAATGTCCATGCTTTCTAGTTCCTATACCAAATATATTGGAAACATATGTTTGAGCCTAATTTTGCTGGAGACTTTCGTCAGAAAATGGAATCCAATTGTAAATTCTTGAAGTTTAGCATGTCTGCACTCTGCATGATGCTGTCATAACCAGTGTTGCCTAATTCGTCACCCCCTACGTCCCACGAATTGGGACAAACGACCCCGAACGGGGTCCGTTTGCGACCCAGGTCACCAAATTTTGCGACCCGAACGAATTGGGACGAACGACCCCGAACGGGGTGCGTTCGCGATCCAGGTCGCCAAATTTTGCAACCCAGGTCGCCAAATTTCGCGACCCGAACGAGGCTCAGGCGGCCGCCTAGGCGGTGCTAGGCGGCGAGGCGGCCGCCTAGTTGCAGGCGATAGGTTTGAAAATCGGCCGCAGCAGCAGTATCGCAAAAAAGAAAAAGAAAAGAAATAGAAGCAGCAGCAGCCGCCGCGAGAAAAAAAACAGAAGCAACAAGTACCTTATTCTTCTTCTTCTTCACGTTCTTCTTCTTTTTCTTTTTCGTTTTCCTGTTTTGGGAGCTGTGAAAACATCGGGAGTAGCGAGTTCTTTTTAGGGGTCTTTTGAGTCTTTTTTTTTTTTTTTTCTTTTGAGTCTTCTTTGTAGACTTTTGAGTCTTTTTTCTAGGCCTTTTGGCCCTAGGAGCAGTGAAAAAAAAATCAGGAATAGTAAAAAATCGAATAAACAGAAATTAACAGAAATTAAGTAATATAAACAAAATTAATATATAATATTTTTTTATTATATTATATTTGTTGTCATATATTTTCAATATTTGTTGGTTAATTAATCATTTTTTATTTTATTTTTATATAGTGTATACTTCTATATAATTGTATATGGTATAAAAGACGACCTAGATAAAAACGAACAACGATCCCAAATAGCGTACCGAATAAGCCTACCCCCACCGCACCACATACCGGCTGAGGTACCGTACTGCGTACCCGTACCCGTACCACGTACCAAAGCGACCCACGATCCTGGTAACATTGGTCATAACCTCTTGTTCTCAATTGGTGATTATTTATTGATACAGCAACATGCAGAAAACACTTTCTAGCCAACTCAGTTGATTATTGAAGAATCATATTTGAGAAAGATTTTATGTTCCTGATATGTACAATTATAGTAGCTGATTACCCTCCAACACGAGAAAGTATGTGACATTTGAAAAAGACATTTGAGGAAGTATATCCTTCTCATCTTACTTCACCTCTAATCATTTGAGCCTGAGTTCCATATCATGTTTCATATCCCATCCCATTTCCCTATTCCGGTTAATGGTTTGCTGGACCGTCATCCTACCCAAAAATAAAACTGGAACTGATTCAAAGTCTAATAGTTTACCCATAAGAGTCAGGTAATTGTCAGTTTGCTTCTGGTCCATGGTCAGTCCATATGTTATAGTGATCAGGTAAGATTTCCAGCCTTGCTTATGCTGCAAGTTGTTAAATTATTAAATCACTTCTGTTGTGTCTTCATTGACCCTAAAGACTTCTTTTAATGTTGAACATTTTATACTAAATTACCAAAGTTTAGCTAGAGAAAATACATTTCTCCAATTTTTTGTACTGCCAAGAACTTCTGATATACTATGCATCATACATATATGTACATTTCTCCAATGTTTGTCCATGCGTTTTGGTCTTGTTTGGCTTTTAGACATAATACACATTTGGGTACTCATAACATCACCATTTACCATACTATTAACACTCTTCTAGTTATAGGTTTGGCAGATGTGTTTCATATTGTTCTTCTATTTTGGACGCATATTTTAATATGTTCAAATTACCATGGTACTTACATGGTGCTACTTATAAGTTGAACAAGTATACAAGGTGGAGAAGAGCTCCGGGTGATCATTTCACATAGTTATAATTTGAACTCTGTGCTAGGTATTTCACTTTCTTTACATTTTGGTTTTAATATAACGTTGGGAAACCTTATTTCCAATGAGTCTAGCACTCAGTTTATCTTTCTGTTTCTATTAAAACCAGTTAATGTTTAATTTTTTGAGATAAGTTAATGTTTAATTTGTTGGAAGGATTATGAGTAGTCATTTTTTTTGTAGGTTGAAAATCTTACTCGCAAGGCCCAACTGCAAGAGGTTGAATTGGAAAGAACTACTAAGCAACTGAAGGAGGCAATTGCAGTTGCTGGGGAAGAAGCTTCCAAATGCAAAGCAGCCAAGGAAGTAATTAGGTCGCTTACAGGACAAGTAAGATGATTTGATTTGAGATACAAATAGATTTGTATCATGCTTATCCCCTTTTGCTAAGTATAGGATTAAATAATCTATTATCAGTAATGATTGGTAGGAAGATCTGAAAAGATCTTACCAATTGCATTCTCTATAAGATTTTGAGTCTTTTTTGGTACCAAAATACAAATAGGTACTAAGGTATGTGGTTTATACCAAGAGCACATAGTAATTTAGATATCCCAAGCTCTAACTTGTTTTTTTTTATCGCGTCTTTAAAATTTTAGGCTCTGATGATCGTAATATCCTGTACTTCATGGATAAAATAGTTACAAGGAAAAAGTTTAACCCCTCAATCTAGGTCTAGGATCAGCAAAATGTGACTGACCATTTTATGTTCATTTGGAAAGAAGTTCAATGAAACGGAAAATCTTGTCAAATTATTTCACTTTTGGTAAATCGCAGAAAACACCTTAAGGACCACAAAACTCACCTACTGGTAAAGTTGGAAAGTGAAGTCTCAACCATTTGAACTATGCTTGAAACAGTTAACTAGGGCACCTTGTGCCAATTGTTTTAGAATTAGGGCCAATTTCAGTATCCCCCGAGGTTACGAATGCAGGACCTCAGCTTCCCACGCCAAAGGCAGCTTCAACCATTTGATTGCCCAATCCTTGGTCATGATGTGACAATTATGTGAGTGAAAGAGTAAACCCCTCCACCACCACAACCCCAACCTTAGGTAAAGATCTAGGAAGTTACATTTTAATGCTTAGATTTAACTAAAAATTGAAAAAAAATTCCAAACCAACCCATCTTCATTCTTCATCACTGTCACCTCTAAGCACCACACTGACCACAACGGCCGTCACCTCTCAAAACCTTAACCTTGACCTAGAACACCATCACTGGCACATATCACCGTCTTACGCAATCACTATCCCCCAAGGTTTTGAATGCAGGGCCTAAGCTTCCCCCACCAGAGGCAGCTTCAACCATTTGGTTGCCCAAGCTTTGGCCATGATGTGACAATTATGTGATTGAAAGAGTAAAATCCCCATAATTAGGTAAATGGTCTAGGAAGTTACATTCTAATGCCTACATTTAACTAAAAATTGAAAAAAAAAAAATTCCAAACCAACCCATCTTCATTCTCCATCATTGCCACCTCTAAGCACCACACACTGACCACAATGGCTGTCACTCTCAAAACCTTAACCTTGACCTACAACACCATCACTGGCACATATCACCATCTTACGCAATCAGTATCCCCCAAGGTTTTGAATGCAGGGCCTAAGCTTCCCCCACCAGAGGCAGCTTCAACCATTTGGTTGCCCAAGCTTTGGCCATTATGTGACAATTATGTGATTGAAAGAGTAAAAATTCTGTAACTTTAGGTAAATGGTCTAGGAAGTTACATTCTAATCCCCTATATTTTAAATAAAAATTGAAAAAAAAAATCCAAACCAACCCATCTCATTCTCCATCACAGCCACCTCTAAGCACCTCAGCCACCACAACTGCCATCACCTCACCATCAAAACTCTAACCTTAACCTAGATACCATCACCATCACTGGCACATATCACCATCTTACCCAAACCATAATCTTAACACATGTACCACTTTCTTTCCCTCCCTCTCTCCTCCTCCCTCTTTCCTATTCTAGTCCGAAGAACCTTTACCGTCGGCAGACCTGAAGGGCATCTGCTAGCCTCCTGCCTGCAGATGCGCCCCACTTGGGCTGTATTTTTAACGAATCTTCCTTGGAGATATCTGTAGACTGGAGGTCACTGGTGTAAGGTTGTAAAAGTTTCTACGCGGTAGTCGGACTGGCACATGTTGCCTAGCACCTAACGGCTTAGTTCTTGGTTGTCCACAAAAAAGGGTAAAAAACTGCGTAATATTGCCCATAGATCCCAAATAACCTGCATAGTGGGGCACATGAACAGACTAAGGGCATTAGGTGAGCGCCTAGGCGTGCATCTGGTGGGCACTGGACGCCTAGCCGCTGCCTAATCCCGAGTTTTAGAACACTGTGCTGGTTGCAGTCTTGACCTACCGCAGATCTAGTGATGGTTATTTGGGACTCAACCATGATAGGAGGGGCCGGAGAAGGTGGAGAGGGTTGGAGAGAGGGATAGAGAGGTAAAGGAGTTAAGGTTAGGGTTTGGAGGAAAATTTGAGGCAAGAAATTCTGGTGGTTGTTTTGGTGTAGTGATTAACTGTCCAGTGAGGTAGAAGGAAGAAGATAAATTAGATTATTTTTGGAAAGATGGTTTTGGAGAAACTATCACAGAAAATACATCAAAAATGTTTAGATGATCTTTAAGTATTGAGCAATTTAAAAATTGACAGTACTGATACGTCTCAGTCATATCATGTTGGATTTTGAGTTGGACTGATCCAAAGTTGTATGTATGAAATTGGTAAAAGCCAATATCTCTGTTCGAGCAAACATTGGGATGTTCTGATCAACGTTTCAAGTTGGTAATGGCCCCAAACAATTTGAAATTGTTAAAACTCTTCAAACTATTTTTACAATTGACCACATTGGTGAAAATGTTCTGATATTTTTCAAGAATTTCAGATGTGAAAAAAATTCTCCCTTGCTTCTTCCCCAAGAGCTCTGCTAACACAGGCGTCTTACCTCGCTTGAGCTGAAACAATTGAATTAGCCGAGAGTTCTTTCACTGTAGAAAGTTAATTCAAGGGCGAAAGCTAAGGAAGGCTGTTTCCAAGGACGGCAGGCGGGATAAATAAGGTGTGTAAGGCAGGGCCAAAGAAGGTAGACGGAGAAGGTGGAGAGGGTTGGAGAGAGGGATAGAGAGGTAAAGGAGTTAAGGTTAGGGTTTGGAGAAAAATTTGAGGCAAGAAATTCTGGTGGTTGATGTTCTGATCAACGTTTCAAGTTGGTAATGGCCCCAAACAATTTGAAATTGTTAAAACTCTTCAAACTATTTTTACAATTGACCACATTGGTGAAAATGTTCTGATATTTTTCAAGAATCTCAGATGTGAAAAAAAATCCTCCCTTGCTTCTTCCCCAAGAGCTCTGCTAACACAGGCGTCTTACCTCGTTCGAGCTGAAACAATTGAATTAGCCGAGAGTTCTTTCACTGCAGAAAGTTAATTCAAGGGCGAAAGCTAAGGAAGGCTGTTTCCAAGGACGGCAGGCGGGATAAATAAGGTAAGGCAAGGCCAAAGAAGGTAGACGGAGAAGGTGGAGAGGGTTGGAGAGAGGGATAGAGAGGTAAAGGAGTTAAGGTTAGGGTTTGGAGGAAAATTTGAGGCAAAAAATTCTGGTGGTTGTTTTGGTGTAGTGATTAACTGTCCAGTGAGGTAGAAGGAAGAAGATAAATTAGATTATTTTTGGAAAGATGGTTTTGGAGAAACTATCACAGGAAATACATCAAAAATGTTTAGATGATCTTTGAGTATTGAGCAATTTAAAAATTGACAGTACTGATACGTCTCAGTCATATCATGTTGGATTTTGAGGTGGACTGATCCAAAGTTGCATGTATGAAATTGGTAAAAGCCAATATCTCTGTTCGAGCAAACATTGGGATGTTTTGATCAACGTTTCGAGTTGGTAATGGCCCCAAACAATTTGAAATTGTTAAAACTCTTCAAACTATTTTTACAATTGACCACATTGGTGAAAATGTTATGATATTTTTCAAAAATGGGACAGAAACTAGCATAAACGTCTAAGAACAAAGCCGAATTGCCCGGAAACTTTATCTGGGCTTACTTTCATTTTCATGTTTTAGAAACTATTTTGTTCCTATATATGGTAATTGGTAAGACCTTAAGATGGCTATATATGGAGTTATCCTTTTATAGTTTCACAAAATCGTGTAATTAGTCATCAAATAACATAAGGCTATATAAATATTAATGCTTATCTGAACTTCAATACCCTGTATTTTAATAATAATCATCTTTGATTTTCTTTTCTTGGTTGCTGAAATCGAAATGCTTAGAAACTACAATACTCAACCACCAAAATTGTTGCTACGTATACCAATACTCATGGAAATGATTGGATATCATAGTGTGTTTTCACATATTGGTGTTAACCTGATTTGTAAGCATTTTGGTCCAGGTTTGCAGTATCGATATCGGGTGTAAGACTTCTCTTATTAGTATCAGTTTTGGTGGTTTTTGCAGTTTCAAAGGTTTAGGATCAGAGTTTAGGTCAAAACTAATAAGAACTATTATTAAAAAAAATGTTTCATACATTTAGGCGTAACTCTATGTATTATATGTTATTTCTTGTGAGCTTTGAATGGACAATATTAAGGCTAATGGATGTTGTCATCATCATCTAAGCCTTCTTCCATTATAATGAGGTCATAAGAAAGTTCTATACATATTTGACAAAGTTTAATAACCGGTTATCGACCAGACGTCAACCCTTTATCTTGGTGCAAAATTTCTAGCCAAGGTAGCTGCATGAGAGAGTTATGTCATAAAACCTAGATGGTCACGCAAGTAGGTAGACCTATCTTTTGGATTGCAGTTTAAGCTCATGCAACCAATGATCCCCTCTAAGTTCCCCTACAATAAAGAGTTTAGACGAAGAGGTAATATAGATAGATGTTGTGAATATATAAAAATACAACTTCGACAAATGGAATGGTAACACTATCAACTATGTCCATAAGGAATCTTTGGACACATAATATCATGTAAATCTTCAACACGCCGGTATCAGTAATAGTCAGTACTGGATCGATACAAGCCAAAAACGATATGCTACATCTGATACATATCAGTATAGTCCAATAATGTGAACCTTGGTTTTGGTCTCTACAACACATGATTGTCACATAGAGCTCTAGTTAATGTTTCCAAGGAACTATTAAAGGCAGATTTTTACCTTAATTTTTTTTAATGGGACGTGGGAGTTTATTTTATTTTAAAGTTTTGAATACCTTGTGGAGTTCATTTTTTTACTCTTGTATTAGTAAAGATTTTTTTTCGATATAAGCCCTAAAATCTTGCTTCTTACAACATAAGCCCCACACATCTTGTTATTTGGAAGGAGATCTCTCAATTTTTTGCACATTTCAATATAAGGCCTCTCGATATCTTTAGTCCAAGTTAAAATAACGTAACCCTAGTTAACCCTAACCATACTAGGTAATGACATTTTTGTCCCTAGGATTTGGTATAATGGGTTTGGGTTTGGGTTTGTTGACTTTGAGAGAGAGAGAGATGGTCGAAAGAGGGAAGAGGGGGAGGGAGGAGAGAGGAAAGAGGAGAAAGTTGGCACTCGCTGTGGAGGATACTAGTAGTTGGTTGGAGAATAAAGGAGGATGTATTAGTGTTTGATCAATTTGGGTTTTATTATAAATAGGGACAAAATGTAAAAAATATGACATTGGTTAACTTAAATGGTGGTATGTTATTGTCCTTAACCTCAAGGGATAATGACCAATCTAGGAAGCACGGATACTCCAAAAATCCAGGCTGCGTCATGTCGGATATGTATCGAACGCAACCTTGACACTTCCAAATACACTAGGACGTACCAAACTAGGTGTCATGTCCTTGTCACCGTGCCCTTATTATGTCATGTTATATCCGTGTTGGTGCAACATATTAACCAATAATCATAATGATTACATAGTATAGTACTAGGTGTCATGTCCGTGTCACCGTGCCCTTATTATGTCATGTTATATCCGTGTTGGTGCAACATATTAACCAATAATCATAATGATTACATAGTATAGTAACCAATAATCATAATGATTTGAAGGGTCTCGTTCCTAATAACAATATTTGGGGGGTTGGTTGAAATGGGCAAGATTTGAGGTGCTTATATTATAAAAACTCAAATAAAACATGCAGAACATTCATCTTCCTAGTTCATCAACTATTCCACATTTAGTTGAGGGCTTTGAGGCCCTCATCACTGAGGCTGTCTTTGTCACGTGTCCAAACTTTCACGAATGCTTTTTCAACACAACTCAGTTTTTTTAGTATCCTTCCTAGTTCTCATTTCATAAAGTCCCAACTGATGGACATGTTCTCAAAATCTTCATCAGGAATTTTAATTGTTTGAATCTTGGAAATCTTATTAGCGTGGTCTTGGTTGATTTTGTTTCAATGATAACTTGGTTTCTGGTCATCATTTATGAATAAATCAAATTGTATCCTTCCTATTTCCTTGTTCATAAAGTCCCAAGTGATGGACATGTTCCCAAAATCATCAGTAATTTTAATTGTTTGAATCTTGGAACTGTTATTAGTGTTGTCTTGGTTGATTTTGAGAGCACATCTGCTATCCCAAAAATGGGTGTCCCATTTTTGTCCCCTCTCATATGCATGCAACTTTTGGTATCCATAATTATTTAGTTCTTTAAATAAAAAATATACGTGTTGCGTGCATAGGAGAGGGGCAGAATTGGGACACCTATTTTGGGGACAGCAGATCTGCTCCTGTTGATTTTGTTTCAAGGATTACTTGGTTTCTGGTTACTATTTATGAATCAAAATAGTAACCGCAACCACCCCCCACCCCATCCACACACAAAAAAAGAGTAGAATTTCTGGATCTGCCCCTGACTGCAGTGAATGTCTTTGTGCTTACAAGTGAGTTGAATGATGACACAATAATAGAAAAGTATCACTGCAATTCATTATATTTTTAACTCGTACATTATGTACAACATTGTCATGATGATACCATTTCTCTAAGTATAAAAGCAAACTGTTTGTTTTCTTTGGCTTGTTAGTTGAAATCTGTTGATATTCTTCCAAACACTTCATGTAATTTTATCACAAGAGATGCAACTTTGGTCAGGAAAGATATTTTTCCACATTTTTATTGCTTAATGTTTTCATCCATTTCTGACATCCTTTTGTGTTTGAAAACAGTTGAAAGACATGGCTGAAAGGCTACCTGTTGGAGCAGCCAGAAATAGCAGTAAACTTCTCCCCTCCTCCGCATCCTTCAACACCAGTTCTGCTTCAAGTGATATCTCTGCTTCAGTTATTGAACAGATGAACAATTTGATCGCTTCTCATGAACCTGAGGCGAATGGTTCCAATGGATCGGCAGTTTCTAATGGAGCTAGTTCCGCTAGCCACCAAAGGAATTTAATAGGCCATTCAGAAGTAGTGAGGAATGGGAGCAATCTGACAGACACAGAACCCAACTATGAGGCTGAATGGGTCGAACAAGATGAGCCTGGCGTTTATATTACACTCACCTCTTTACCCGGGGGTGTTAAAGATCTAAAGCGAGTTCGTTTCAGGTAAGTATAAAGCATTTCCTTCTCGGTATCCAATTTGTATATCTGAAAGCAGATAGGGTAAATTACAAGGAACTCGCTAACCTAAACAGTTTTCTAGGTTCCCTCCTAATATTCAATATTTTTCCTATTCCATGCGGTCCATTTTCTAGTAAACTATCATGTATATTCTATGAGCACGTGCCTTCTATGTTCAGGTACTCAATAATAATCTGTACTACTATATAATGAAGAAAAAAAAGCTTCACCATGAAACTTTTCTTTCCAAATATATCCTTGCAAATGTTTACTAATTAAAATTATTCATTAAAGTTAATAGGAGCAGCTAGGTAATTACATAAGCTGTCTTTTGGTCTTCCTAAATAGTCTTGTAGGCAGGTAAAAAAAATCTATACTACTATATAATGAGAAATGTTCAGCTTCAGTGTGAAACTTTTCTGTCCAAATATACCCTTGCATATATTTACTAATTAAAATTATTCATTAAAGTTAATAGGGGCAACTAGGTAATTACAAGACATGTCTTTTGGTCTTTCTAAATAGTCTTGCTGGTATAAAATAATATATATAATATATAATAATATTAATATAATAATAAATTTAGAATAATTACGACAACTGGTTTTTAGTCTTCTTAAATAATCTTAATAAAGATTAAAATAATTACAACAACTATCTTTTAGTTTTCTTAATAATAATCTATGAAATAGGTACAACACGTGCATATATACTAGTAATATTTAAATGCTCAAGATATTTTGCTCTACTAATGTAGATATAGTTCTATAACCAAATAATGAAAATAAAAGATATAGCACTACACTAATATGATGCAAACAACGATGATATTACACTACTAGTACCTAGTAGGTGGTGGTGGCTGTCGATGCTATATTTCTTAAGTTGCTTTGTAAATCATTCGTTCTCACTTCTTCTAAAGTGTAATTTGCTAATACGATCTTTTTTCCTCCAAAATTTCTTCTAAACATCTACAGTCGTAAGCGCTTCAGTGAAAAGCAAGCAGAGAAATGGTGGGCCGAGAACCGAGAAAGGGTCTACAAGAAATACAATGCCCGCATGGTTGACAGCAGATCGGCCGTTGGCATTGGGAATTTATAAACGACGGATCTCACTTGACTAAGGTTGGGATGCATCTTACAGGGTTCCTTTTTCCATTCTCCCTCCCTTTCCGTATTGGAGCCATGCTGCAATCATGAGAGCGCCCTTCCTGATCAGGAAGTCAAATGAGGGTACATTTTATTTAGCCCTTGGTAGTAGAATCGGAAGATTGTGGTATAATGTGGTTTGGTGTTGTTGATGTTTTTTCTTTCTTTCTTTATTTTTGATTTTATTTCTTAATCTGTGGAAAGTAGAGTGGGTTTGGCGGTGATAAATGTATATTGGTAGTAGGTGCCAGTCAGTTAATATTTTTGAGCTGTAAATTCATAAGCAAATATATTCATACTCTCTCAATGGACAAGGGGACATTAATCTGGATTCAGTACCGCTATGTATAAAAAGCCTGTTGGAAATATGTAACTGTGGATGCGTATCAATGTTGCATTTTTTGACATCGGAGTTTCTACCATGTGTACTACTAAAGGTTTGTTATGTCGCTATTCGACTAGTAAAAATGTTTGTTGTTTAACTTCACTTTGGATCAGAGCTGGGTTGTGCTATTTATAAGGCCAGCCCTTGGGCCTTGTTTAACTTCAGTTTGGACCAGAGGTGGGTTTGCGCTATTCATAAGGCCAGCCTGCTGGCCCTGACCCATTATCATCTCTAGTTCCAAACCTAGACATGTCCCCTGCTTGGCAACCACGAGAGTTGACGAGTGTTGCAAATCTCTCTTACGTGTCCTTGACAATGGTATTTTACTAGTTTTGGAGGATTTTTCAGCCGGTTATTTATGAAATGTTTAAACAAATCCATGTTTAGTAATTTTTTTTAGGTACTGGTTTTGGTTGATCAAAAACCTCCCAAAATCCGTATAGGGTAATTTTGGATATCTTATAAACACTATAAATCTAAATCGGTAGGTTTTTTCCCATTTATACTCTCATCAAAAAAATCACAATTACAACTACTATATAAAATAGTCTACAATTTTATTTGGGTAAACAATACTTTTGGTCACCAAATGTTTGAAATATTTAAGTTTTAGTCACTCAACGCATAAAAATATATATATAGAGTCACTAAAATTTAAAAATTTCAAACAATGGGTGACCAAAAGTATAGTTTACCCAATTTTATTTTCTGTTTCTCATCTTTATTTTTTACTTCTTTGTTTTGTCGTATGCGATACCCATTATCTTCGATTAATATATTACCACATTGCAGATACCATATGTGCTTAAACAACTAATAATGACATAGATTTAATATCTATAAATAACATATATAAGAACAGTTTGTGTTGGTCATGAATTCCTAATTATATAATATTAAACTAAGAGTGACAATTTTTTGTGTGTGACTTGGCAATAGGTAATGATATAATCTTATTTTGGAAGAATTTTTTTTGTTTATATATGAACATATAGGTAATTTTATTCTTTTAAAAGAACTTTGGAAAAGCTCCTTAATGAATTATCAGCATGAGTTGGACTGATTTAAAACTCGCTACTTAAAACCATCCAAAATTGGACCGCTCATAACCGGTATTTTAAGAATGCCTCATAACCGCTACCCAAGCATTGCCAAGCACACCAATAGGGTCTTTTGGCAAATGAAACCTTTTTGAAACTAAGAAACATAGTTTCCATTAGGGATGTGCATCAGTCGGTGGTCGACCTATTTAGTCACAACCGAAGTCAAACCGAAGTTAATCGGTTTGGAAGTAATCACAACCGAACCAAACCAACCAATTGGTCGGTTCGGATCGGTTTGGTTCGGTTCGGATGATCGATTTTCACTACCAAAATTTGTTGTTTTAACGACGCCACATCCTTCGCCCATCCGTTGCTAATACAGATTAGCGACGGATCACTGATGGATTTTTGATCAAAACAATCCGTCGGCAATCAGCTCGTCGCTAAAAAAAGTCCGTCCCTAGGTAGTCGCCACTCGACGGAATAGCGACGGCTTTCCGTCGTCAGTATTCGTTACATTAGCGACGGCTTACCGACGTTTTTTCGTCGAATTCAAGTATCAGATAGTGAATTATAGAGACTCTTACCGACGGACTAGTCCGTCGGAAAACCGTCGTTACTGTGTATCAGAGAGTATCGGTCCGTCGCTTTTCGTCGCTACCTCGTGACGGCTTAGCGACGGAATCACGACGGATAATCCGTCGACCCGGTTCTGGATATGTTTGACCTTCCCTGAACCATGGCGACGGATATTCCGTCGCTAATCCGTCGGACTTAGTTGCCAAACCGTCGCGAATTAGCCGCTACATTTGGCGACGGATTATCCGTCGCCAAGTGAAAGCCGACGAGAGACCGACGGCTTGTCCGTCGCTAAGGTTCTGTGCACCTTTCATACCATCAGAACCTTGTCGACGGATAATCCGTCGGCTATCCGTCGCTAAATGGAAAATATTGGGAATCCTCCAGTTAGCGACGGATTTTTCGTCGAAATGTAGTCGGTAACTGAGGTTGTCCGTCGCCAATCCGTCACTAATCCGTCGCTAACTGAGATTTTTTTAAAAAAAATTGCAAAGCTTTTCCTGTTCACACAACATCCGGAACATTGAAAAATCACAATATATAATCACATAGACCAATATATAATCCAATATAAATCACACACGAATATAATGCATCACAAATATGCATCACCCAAACCAATATAAAATACACACCAATTATCCAAAAATAAAAAACTAATATCCGTCGTTATAATATCCGAAATTCCCACAAATATTCAAAATTTAAAAACTATTTAAATACAATACATCACTGACGAGGAGGAGTTCGATCATCCGGTGGTGGTACTCCCTGCTGTGACCGAAGATAATACTGCTCCACTATGTATGACGGCAATTCGTCGAAGACATTGTCCGAAAGTCGGCGTAGCTGCTCTGGCGACATCAGGTCAAGGAGTGTCGTCACAGTCGGAGACGGTACCAGAGGGATAGCAGGGTTGAAAGAAAGATGACCGACGGAAGAAGGACCGGCACCAGCGCAGCAGACGAACCGGCACCAGTAGAAGGAGGCGGAAAGTACGTAGCAATTTGCTCCCACAAGGACGACACCGCCTTGTGCAGCTGCGCAAGCGGTGACCTCACATCATCGTCTGCCGGGGCCGCGGGAGGAGGTGGTGTCGGTGGAAATCTCTGAGTCGCCATGTGCAACGGCCCTAGGGAGCCGACTCCGTATAGGCGCCCTTTCTTAAAGCCGCCGACGGTATCTACGAACAAGTCGTTGCGAGCGACCATAGAAGAGGGCGTCCTGTCACGACCCGCGCCCACTGTTTGGGTACGAGAACGTAACAACGCCCAGCCTACGTCGCAGTGTCGGCGGTAGAACGCTGTCCTAGCACTACAAAAAAAATGCACATTGATAGCATAACGTAATAGCACGTTTTGCTGAACTGCTATAAAAATAAGTTTGATATTTTGGTTACTTTATAATAGCATTTGATAAACGCTAAGATAGAGTTTCATTAAGCGGGAACTTAAAAACACTTATACCGCCAAACACTTAGGTTGATATGTGGTTGCCTGTGTGTATTGATGTTTTGAGTTGAGTCTACTGTTTAGTGGTTTTTGTATATCAGGTTTCAAATTAGGAGTGTGATATCAGGTTATCAATTGTAGTTTCCTTTCAGGTTCAACAGTGAACCCTTTTTATGTTTTCTTAGTTCTTCATGACATTGTTCTCAGTTGGTATTTGATCTATTCTCTGATATTCAAACAGTTTTGGGAAAAATATGTGTTTACTTGGTTGTTTCAGGTTGAGCTCAACTTTGGACTGAGCCAACCTTTCAACTTTCATAAACTGTGTTTGACATTGTCGTCGGCCCTAATTTCGCCGATCCCTGTCGAAGGCATGTTTTTCTTCCTTCCTTCGAGCTTTCGTGAATCTAAATAACAATTGTTTAGGTTTTGTAGGTTTATAAGTTTCAATTGTAGAGTTTTGTACCATGCATTTGATTTTGTTTCGATTTCATAGTTTTGTTTCGATTTCATAGCTTTCAATTTCATAGTTCTCGATTTCATAGCTTTCATGCATTTGATTTTTGTTTCAATTTCATAGTTCTCGATTTTAGTATTGATTTGAAATTAATTTTCTTCTTTTTTGCATGCGTATGTTATTTGCGAAGAATGTTCTATTTTGACATTAAAGTTTTTGGGAATTGATTTAGCTGTAGCCATAGATAAATAGAATGAACAATCTGTTGTCTGATACTTGCGATGCATATTCATTTTGTTGTGTTGTTAAATTCAAACAATTGGATACACCAGTTTATGAAAGTTGGATTTGAGTAAACTGTGGTTTGATACCAATAATATAATATATTAAAATAATATTATGTTTTCTTAGTTGGATTTTGGTTTTGATGTGAAAGTTGGATTTGAGTTCTTATGTGAGAGAGTTTCAATCTGAACTCAGTTTTCAGAGTTGATGGTATCATGGGTTGATATGTGGTTGCCTGTGTGTATTGATGTTTTGAGTTGAGTCTACTGTTTAGTGGTTTTTGCATATCAGGTTTCAAATTAGGAGTGTGATCTCAGGTTATCAATTGTAGTTTCATTTCAGGTTCAACAGTGAACCCTTTTTATGTTTTCTTAGTTCTTCATGACATTGTTCTCAGTTGGTATTTGATCTATTCTCTGATATTCAAACAGTTTTGGGAAAAATATGGGTTTACTTGGTTGTTTCAGGTTGAGCTCAGCTTTGGACTGAGCCAACCTTTCAACTTTCATAAACTGTGGTTTGACACTGTCGTCGGCCCTAATTTCGCCCATCCCTGTCGAAGGCATGTTTTTCTTCCTTCCTTCGAGCTTTCGTGAATCTAAATAACAATTGTTTAGGTTTTGTAGGTTTATAAGTTTCAATTGTAGAGTTTTGTATCATGCATTTGATTTTGTTTCGATTTCATAGTTTTGTTTCGATTTCATAGCTTTCAATTTCATAGATCTCGATTTCATAGCTTTCATGCATTTGATTTTTGTTTCAATTTCATAGTTCTCGATTTTAGTATTGTTTCGAAATTAATTTTCTTCTTTTTTGCATGCGTATGTTATTTGCGAAGAATGTTCTATTTTGACATTAAAGTTTTTGGGAATTGATTTAGTGTAGCCATAGATAAATAGAATGAACAATCTGTTGTCTGATACTTGCGATGCATATTCATTTTGTTGTGTTGTTAAATTCAAACAATTGGATACACCAATACTTATGTTACTGTCTGATTAGAGATGAACTTGTTTGGTTTAGGAAATTCAGATTTTTTGAGTATAGCTTAATCTGTTATATGAAACTTGCGATGCATCTGTTATGTATTTTGGATTCTAGCTTCATTTGTTCTTCACGTTTGCATAACCTTAGACTCATTATGTAATTTTCTTTTGCAAGTACTGCTAAGTGCAATTATGGGAATTTGAAGCTTTTCTTTGGCTCTTATCACACGACAGGTTAGTACCATCTTTCTACATTACTTAGGCTGTTAATTGATGTCTTGAATTTTTGTATATTGTTGTTGTTGTTGTTTATTAGGTTTCGTGCTTTTAGTTTTATTGGTTTTAAACATGGTGAGATATGTTTGATATATTAAACAGAT
This sequence comes from Iris pallida, assembly GCA_029216955.1. Taxonomy (NCBI): domain Eukaryota; kingdom Viridiplantae; phylum Streptophyta; class Magnoliopsida; order Asparagales; family Iridaceae; genus Iris; species Iris pallida. The sequence goes on from JANAVB010016199.1 coordinate 13,505,258, forward strand.
CTGGACTGAGTTTGAATTTTTTTTGCTTGAGTAATTATAAGCGGTTGAGTTATTTGTTAAATGGTCTGAATATTGAAAAATTTTGTGTTGTGGAATACTCTATCATTATATCTGATATGGCGCTTATGGTACTAAAGGTTTAGATTAAAGTTATATCATATAATGGTGGACAAGGCATGGGTGCATCTTTGCAGGTAAAAATTTAATTATATAGGTTAGGTTTCAGTAGGGGTTTGGAGACTTTATTTCTTCTTCTTTTTTTAACTTAAATTCTGCAATGAAGAGCTGATCCTGGTTATGAGAGAGGTGCTACAAATTTTGTGCGAGCTGTGGCTGCGGCTTTGGGAGACGCTGATATGATTGTATGCCCTTGTATTGACTGTCGTAATATAGATCGACACTCAGGTAGAGTTGTAGTTGATCATCTTGTTACTAGGAGAATGGATGAGGCTTATAAGATGCGGTCTGATTGGTACCATCATGGAGAACTGAACTCAGGCGTTGAAGGTGAAAGTAAATTAAGTCATTGGAATGATGAGATTTTTGGTTTATATCAAGCTGCTGATTTTTTGGATGAAGAGTTAGCTAGTAAGGGTCAATTGGGTGAAATTGTAGAGGGTGAGGACAAGAAAGAAGATGAGTTTCTTGCAAAGATTGCAGATGCTGAAACACCATTATATCCACGTTGTGTAAACCATAGCAAGCTTTCGGCTATTGTATCACTTTTCAGACTTAAGACACAGATTGGCTGGTCTGACAAGAGCTTCAATGATCTGTTAGAGACATTGCCGGATATGTTGCCAGAGGATAATGTGTTGCACACATCACTGTACGAGGTGAAGAAATTTCTGAAATCATTTGATATGGGATATGAGAAGATTCATGCATGTGTCAACGACTGTTGCCTATTCAGAAAGAAGTACAAGAAGCTCGATAATTGTCCAAAATGCAAGGCTTCAAGATGGAAGACTAACATGCACACTGGTCAAGTAAAGAAAGGTGTACCACAGAAAGTATTACGGTACTTTCCAATAGTCCTACGGCTGAAAAGAATGTTTAGGTCTGAGGAAATGGCTAAGAATTTAAGGTGGCATTTTTGTAACAAAAGTAGCGATGAAAAACTTCGGCACCCTGTGGATTCGGTCACATGGGATCAGATGAATGACAAATACCCTTCCTTTGCAGCTGAAGAAAGGAACGTGAGGCTTGGCCTCTCCACAGATGGTTTTAATCCATTCAACATGTAGAATACAAGGTATAGTTGCTGGCCTGTTTTGCTAGTAAACTATAATCTGCCACCTGATTTATGCATGAAGAAGGAGAACATCATGCTAACATTGTTGATTCCTGGTCCACAACAGCCGGATAATAGTATTGATGTGTACTTAGAACCCCTCATAGAAGATCTCAACCATCTGTGGAACAATGGAGAGTTAGCATATGACGCCTTTAGTAAATCGACTTTTACTCTTAAGGCAATGCTGCTTTGGACGATTAGTGATTTTCCTGCGTATGGGAATCTTGCAGGCTGCAAAGTAAAGGGTAAAATGGGTTGTCCTATCTGTGGGAAAAATACAGATAGTATGTGGTTGAAGTTCAGCAGAAAACATGTCTACATGTGTCATAGAAAGGGTCTGCCACCAACGCATAGTTATAGGGGAAAGAAATCTTGGTTTGATGGAAAAGCAGAACAAGGGAGAAAGGGAAGAATTCTATCTGGTCGTGAAATTTCTCAAAACCTGAAAAATTTCAAAAACGACTTTGGAAATTTTAAACAATCTGCAAGTAAGAGAAAAAGGACAGATTGTTCTGGGTTAGGCTCTGATAATGAGGATTTATCCAGCGAATCAGAGGAGGAAGAAGAGGAAGAAGAAAACGTAGATGAAGAAGAGTTATCAAGATGGAAGAAAAGGTCCATCTTTTTCAAGCTACCTTATTGGGAGGTATGTTATTCTGTCATTTGTTTCTTTATTGTTTTTTTCAGATTCCATCAATTAAGCGTTGTTTAACTTTGTTTTATTTATTGTATATGTGTTGGTTAGGAACTACCGGTTAGGCATAACTTAGATGTAATGCATGTGGAGAGAAATGTTGCTACAAGTATTGTATCTACATTGATGCATTGTGGGAAATCGAAGGATGGCCTTCAAGCTCGTAAAGATCTGGAAGATCTTGGTATTAGGAAAGATTTGCACCCTAACACCCAAGGAAAAAGAACATACCTTCCCGCAGCACCTTGGAATTTGTCTAAGGCAGAGAAGAAAATCTTCTGTAGACGTCTATTTGACTTTAAGGGACCTGATGGGTATTGTTCTAACATATCCAGAGGCGTATCATTAGATGACTGTAAGGTCACAGGTTTGAAATCACACGATTATCACGTGTTAATGCAGCAACTTCTTCCAATAGCACTTAGAGGTTTACTACCTAAAGGTCCTAGGGTAGCAATTGTTCGCTTATGTGCATTCTTCAACCACTTGTGTCAGCGAGTTATTGACCGAGAGCAGATTTTGGTTATGGAAGCTGAGATTGTTGAAACTCTCTGCATGTTTGAAAGATTTTTTCCTCCAAGTTTCTTTGATATCATGGTGCATTTGACGGTACATCTAGGAAGGGAAGCTCGTCTTGGTGGACCAGTCCATTTTAGATGGATGTATCCATTTGAGAGGTAATACTTGTATTTTATATGATTTTTACAAAAATTTTGCATTTGACAGTTTTGTTGATCTTTCAGTTTTCACAATTGTCAGGTATATGAAAGTTCTAAAAGATTTTGTGAGAAATCCTGCAAGACCAGAAGGTTGTATTGCTGAGTCTTATCTTGCTGAAGAGTGCATCCAGTTTTGTAGTGAATTTTTAAAGAAGACAACAAATGTTCAAGAAAAACAAGATAGAAACACTGAGTATGATAACAACTCAATCCTAGAGGGTCGGCCAATATCCGCAGGCATTTCAATTACTCTTACTGAAGTAGAGAAGAGAATAGCCCATCTTGCTGTCATCCAAAACATGGATGTCGTCGACCCTTATGTAGAGTAAGTTCCACAGTTTTCTAGTTGATTACTCATTTCTTTTAATGATCAACAAACTGATACCTTTTTATTTCAAAATCTTGTACAAGTGAGCATCTACAGTTTCTGCAAGACTCAAATGGAAGATGTAGACGTGATGCATCTACGTTATGGAATATGCATACTCAGAATTTTACAAATTGGCTAAAAGAAAAGGCTAGTTTTATCTTCTCTGTTTTTTATGTTATAATGGTATGTATATGTCTATTGGTGTCTGACTTGTTGTTTTTATTTGTTAGATACCTCTTGATTCAAAAGAACATGGAGAAACACTTAAGTGGTTGGCATATGGTCCACGTACTTCTGCACGGTCGTATTCAGGTTATATAGTGAATGGTCAACGGTTTCACACAAGATCAGTAGATAGAAAAAGTCAGAATAGTGGGGTTTTCTATGAGGCTACTGCAATCTGCAGATCTAGTGCGAAAGACACTTCACAAGTGGTTGATTTGGTGTCATACTACGGCAGAGTAACTGACATTATCTTGTTGGATTATAATGTTTTTTACGTTCCTCTATTCCGGTGTCAATGGGCAGTAATGTGTAATGGAGTGAAGATAGAAGATGGTTTCACACTTGTCAACCTAAATCATAGTCAAGTCTCTTTTTTAAGGGATCCTTATATCTTAGCCTCTCAAGCAAAGCAAGTGTTTTATTCAAGGGAAGACGAATCATCAAGTTGGTATGTTGTTATGAGAGGTCCGGCAAGAAGATACAGTAAGGAAGATTTTCAAGAAGGAAATGCTGACATTGGGCCACTGCCATCAAGTGTTGACATGGATGTTGACATGGATGATACTGAAAATGCCCGAACTGATTGTGAAGGCATATATGTGTGAAATTTAGGTTTTTGATTATTTTCAGTTTCTTCCTTGTTTGTTTGTTGTGTCTGATGTGTGATTGGTCATTGTGTGCTTACTTGATGTTTTCTTGTTTTGCTTCCATAAATGTGAATTAACTCGTTTCTGTCATTTGTTTCAGGTGAATTAAAATGGGAGGTGGAAAGAAGAAGCAAGGAAGAGACCCGCAACCTTTGGCTGAGGAAGAGACTGAAGCTGAGAATGTAAGGACATCTACAGCTGAAGATGGTGAAAAAGGTGTAGATGAAGAAGAGCATGAAGGTGAGTTTGAGTTATCTGAAGAGCATGAACGTGAGGTTGAACCTAAGCGTAAGAGACAGCGAGGACCGACAAGGATGAAAGACATCGCCAAGGACCCAAATACCAGAGTGCGAGTTGACTTCACTTTCATGGGAGAACCTTATGGTCCTGGGTCAGTTAAGTTGTCTTCATACTTAGGTCCACTGGTACGGGAACACGTTCCTGTTACACTTGAAAGTTGGAAAAAACTCGGTGAAGAAGTCAAGACACTTCTTTGGAAATCTGTTCAGGTTACATCTTTAAACTGACTTCTTAGAAAGTGCCATAATCAGATTATTTCTGTAATTTACTGTTTTGTTTTGCATATGAGTTCAGGCAAGGTTTGAATTAGATGAAGATTACCAAAAGAGTGCAGTGCTTAAGCAGATGGGATGTTTGTGGAGGTCATCTAAATCGCGCCTAGTTTCCCAGATTAATGAAGCAAAGAACAACCAAAAGAGGATGAATCTGAGACCTAAGAATGTTTCTCCAATTGATTGGCGTAAATTTGTGAAGCTCAAAACAAGCCAAGCATTTAAGGTATTCATTTGGAATTAATTGGTAAGTGTTTTAGTAGATAGAAGATTACATAGTAACATTCATCTATTAGGATCTGAGTGATAGCTATAAGGAAAGAAGGCGCAAACAGATTCCGCACACTTGTAGTCGTAAAGGAATGGTTAGACTAGCAGAAGAGATGGTAAGCCTAAAGTTATGTTCTTTTATTATGATCAGCATATTCAAAGTCCTTTTTATACACCTCTTATATTTTCTCTCCTCAGAAAATTGGTAGTGAAAACCCAGCTGAAGTGACAAGGCTAAGGGTTTGGGTCAAGTCGCGTACCAAAAAAGATGGTACACCAGTGAATACAAATGCGGCTGAGAAAATTGTAAGTTCTTAATTGGACTTGAAATGATTTTGATTTGAGTTTTTAAGATGTCATGTTCTGTTACATTTTAGCCTTTGGAATCTGCATTTTATGATTTGTAGAAAAAGGCAGCTGAGATGGTTAATAGTGATGGTCCATCTTCTGCAACGAATGAAGGACGAGATACACTTAGCCAACTTTTAGGACCCGACAATCCTGGTCGAATGAGGGCAATGGGTAGGAACATGAGTAAGACCAAATTAGCTTGTTTCCAAGTGAAGCACAAGTGTATGACTGAAATGGAAGAGAAACAAGTTCATCTCCAACAAAAAGTCAATGAGTTACAAGCTGAAATTGCCAAAATGAAAAACCAGGTAAGACAATTCTCAATAAATACGTTGAGCCACTGAATTGATATATAATTTTGACATTTGTCCTTGTTTAAAACAGAGACAAGAACCTGAAGTTGGTGAAAACTCGGCTGCAAGAGTAAGGCTTTCATATCATATCAATGCTTTCGTTCTTACTTTACGATTTGATAATTTATATTCTAAACATTTTCTAGAGTGTGAACAAAAGATCACAACCTAAGTGTGTCTTGATTGATTGGGGTGGTACTGATGCAAACGTTGCTGAGGAGCGTATTATTTCTTCTAATCCAGAAGACTTGGTGAATGAGAGTCGCTTAGGCCCTATGGATGTTAAAGTCTTGGTTGACACTGCTACTGTACCAGAAGCATTCCTTTGGAGACCTGTGACTAACATGTTCACAATTGAGGAAGCTGTTGGACAGATGATTGCGTGGCCTGCCTCTAAGTGTGTTAACCTAGAACAGGGGCTCCAACAAGAAGACATTGCACCACTAGTAAGGTTTATTTGTCAGACTAATAGCAAACTGAATTGGTCATTGATGAGTAGGATTATGTGATTGTTAGCTGAATGTGTTTGACAGGGCCCAAGGACAAATTCTGCAAACAAGTGCAAACTATTGGATTTGTCTGCAGATGATTTGGTTGTTGCTGAAGGACGTTGGCAAACACAAGAACCAAAAGCATTGGTTAATGGAGTTAATGGACTTCCACTCGGACCAAAGGCAGTTAAAGTATTTGTGGATGTCATACATCAACCTGATACATTCATATGGAGGCCTACGATGGACAAGACATATCTTGAGGACTGTTTAATGTCTTTCGTGGCATGGCCTGCCATCAAAGTTGTATTTGAGAACACAACAGATGCAACAGGTCAGAAATCTTCTCTTCAGAATCCTGCATCATCTGATAAAACATCAGGAGGAAAATCAGCATCAACAGGTCAAAAATCTGCTGGAACAAGTTCTACATCTCATATAGAGACATCTCGAGCAACAGATACAAAATCTGCAGCAACTTTTCCAAAACCTCCTGCTGAGAAGGCTCCGACAACAGGTCCAAAATCTCCTGTAAGGAAATCTCAACTAGCCTCACAATCCCCTATCCGAAGATCTCCGGTAAATTTTTGTAAATATAATCTGAAGTTGGTTCTGCTTATTACTGTGTGTATTAATTGGTTTATGTTAACTGGCAGCGTAAACATGGAGCTGAAGTTATCAAGGAAAATCAAAAGTGCAAGTTGATGGACATTAGCGGAAGGAAGCGGGTTGTTGCTGAAGGGCGTGTGCATTCAACCGACCCAGAGCAAAAGGTACACTTTGTTCGCTTGGGGCCTAATGCAGCTAGAGTTTGGGTAGATATAGTGAAGGTAGATGATGCAGCGGTTTGGAGAACAACAGATGATATCGAGTTTATGAGAGATGCACTTGGTTCGTCTATCGCATGGCCAATGGATAAATTGGTCATCTTTTGATTTTAAGAAACTTGGTAAGTGTTTTAATTAGTGTAATGCTTGTGTTTTGGTTTTCAATCTGATGTTTCATTGCTTAACTGATGTAAGACCTTGTTGCTTTTTTTGCAGGGGAATGAACAAACTTTGGTCCGAGTTAGCTAGTTTAAATTAGATTTAGACTAGCTAGGCTTATGAACTTATGACTTGTCTTATGTATTTTGGATTCAAACCAATGTTATGTATGTTGAATGAAACTCTAGACTTGTGTTATGTATGTTGGATTGGTTTTAGACTTGTGTTATGATTGATCTTATTTGTGTAAAATAGGTTCTTATTTATATCATGTGAAACAGGTTCTCTAATATTACAATAGATACGTAAAACAGGTTCTTATTGAATGAAAATACGTTTAATAGCAAAAAAAAAACTGTTATAATCATATATTATAGCACGAAACTTTAGCCGTAAAATAATTAATTAACGCTATAACAAAATATTTTAAAACAATAAAAAATTGCTATTGTAGAACGTCCTATCATAGCACAAAATATGAATTGTCATCAAGTTTTTAACATAAAACGGATGTGCCATAATAAAGAAAATTAAGGCATTCAGATATTGCTATTGTATCTGAACCTGTCGTAGCATTTTAGAAAAATGCTATCGTATGGGTGGAACCTAAGATAGCTGCCGATGACATAGCATTTATGAAAACGCTATGTAATACGTATGATAGCAGATTTTTCGCGCTAATAATGTACATATTTCTTGTAGTGTAGGTCTCAATGCATCTAACAGTATAAGACTAAACAGTTTATACTCCCCGAATGGGGGTGATATAGCAGATACAGTCTCAATCACATCTAGGGTAGAGCATGATAAAGATAGATAAAATATGAAACCCAAAATAAATACAGGAGATAGAAGTCTAAGTGTCTAAGATACATAAACCCAGAAATACATCTCAAAACTCAAATACAGTAATCCACAAAGTAAATACAACTCCAGACAAAATGAAATAACTATCTAAACAACCTCTAAAGTGTCTCCTCTAGGCTAGCAGGCAACCTCCAGGCTATCTGTAAAATTTATCAACAGGTCCAGTCAGGACAGGAGCGAGTACAGTACATCTCAACAGTTCATAGCAGGTTAGAAGATATAATCATGCAGTAAAGTAAGATACAAGTACTGAAAGAAGTGCAGTATAAAAACAGAGAGAGAACTGTAATAGAAATATCTACTATAAATAGAGAGCTAACATGTGGCTAGTGAGTCAGAGTACAACATGAACATGTAAATGGCCTGGGATGATTCAATGAAGACACTACGGAATGATTCAATGAAGATACTACTGGTGTATTATTCACATGTCCACTTCTACTCTCCCGTACCCCCAATCAATACACAAGGATCCAGACAGGTTATGTTATATGATTCCATGCACGGCCCCCGAAGGGTGATACATGGATGTCCTATAAATGGGGAGTCTAGGGGTTACCCAACTGTGTAAGATTCAAGAGACTCTGTGATCATGAGGGTACATGTCACAAGTAATCAAGTGAACCAAGAAGCATAGTGATACGCCATGTAAGTGAAACGCACAGAACACGTAGTACCCGATGCTCCCTAAGGATAACATCTCAAGAAAGGATTCATAAAGTACCAATCCGTGTGACCGTCGTGACAGTACAAGTAAAGTAATCTACTGCAGAAAATAATTCTAAGCAAGATATGAAATGATCAGAGAATGTACTCGCCTCGATAACCTGAACAGCTGATAAGTATAGGGGTCCCACTGAAGCCACATAGTCCTAATTAAAGCAACACAGGTTACAAGGTGTTCAAGTTGTAATAAAAGAATCTCTACATACAATCTGTATTATTCTAGGTTCTTCTAAGTCAAATTAACTCTAGGTCGACTCCGGTCAATAATTTAGTCAAACTAGGTCAAGTGTTGACTTACAGTTGACTTTGGGTCAACTGGTCAACTCTGGTCAAACAGGGTAAGTCTAGTCTAATATAAAGTGTACTTCGTTATTTGTACGTCGAAACTTACGACACGCAAATCGAGATAAGAAGATTATCGGTAAGGTTGATAATCTTATTATAGTGATCCACGTGTCCAACTTGTCAATTTCAGCGATGTGAGATCACTAGAATTGGCTGATCTCAGTTTCGTTGTACTAATCCCGAAATACGAACATTATATGAATTAATTATTAATTAATTATAAAAAGGTTAAACTCAAAGAAATTATCAACAAACATTGTCGGACGATGAAATGAACATCGCCAACGTGTCCAGAATGGTCAAATTAGCTAGGATAGCCTACCCAATGGTCCAATTTGGACACAAGGGCAAAAAGGTAATTTCGGGTCAAAATGGTGTCCGTGTCGGAGCCGTTTTGCACCGAAAAACGTACAAAAAAAGTCTATAAAATATAACAAATTATATGTCCACGAAACCAGAATGTCGATACGAACCCAACGGTATCTCCAGAATTGGATTCCGTTGACCCGATCTCAATTTGGCCCGTTGACCAGAACTTGGAATTCCGATTTGCACGGAAATGCGTCCCGGAGCCAAAGTTCTCAAAACTCAGCAAACTACCTGTCAACGAGTCCAGAATGATGATACGAACTCAACGGTATCTCCGAAATTGGATTCCGATGAGCCGATCTCAAAATGACCCGTTGACCCGGATATTGGTATCCGACTTGCACCGAAATGCGTGCCGGATCCAATGTCCACCAAAATCTAGCAAATTATATGTCAACGAGTCCAGAATGACGATACGAACTCAACGGTATATCCGGAATTGGATTCCGATGAGCCGACGTCAAAAAGTCCCGTTGACGCAGAATGTGGGACCCACTTTGCACCGAAAAATGTGCCAGGGCCCACGTTCTCCAAACCTAACAAATTTTATATGAAATCATGACAGAACGACGCCACAAGTCTAATGGTGGTGTCAGAAATAAAATCTGGAGTCCCGTGTTCAAAAATAGAATTTTACAAGTTGGAAATTACGAATTCGGACGACCAATTTTGGCGTCGAATTCAACCAATCAAACAAGCTCACAATGAAACGAAACTGGAGGGGTAGTAAGAGGGTTATACCAGCTTCGCACCGGAACTGGTAGCACGCCAAACGGAGCTGCGGTGGAGGAGATACAAGCTGACGAAGTTGGCCCTGCGAAACTGTCCAAATTTAATACAATTTAAACGGTCAACTTGGTGGCCGGTTTTGATGTATCAAATGATAAAATTAACGGACGAAAATTGACATGAGCGAAGGTGGATATACCGAGATTGCAACGGAGCGAAGAAATCGTCGATCCAACGGTCGAATCTCCGGGAAAACGTGCACGAAGTCGCTGCGACGGAGCGCCAAAACGAACGTGATTCCGCGCGCGTCACGACGGGACGTCGTGAAAAACGCACGAATCGCCTCGACGGCGCATCCCGGAGGACGGTGGCCGTCAGGGAAGGCTCGCTGGAGAGAGGGGGTGCATGGCCAGGGGCTACGGCGGCCCACGCGGCGGCGCGGCGGCGCACGACGGCGGCTCGCGCGCGCTCGCGTGCGTGCGCCTTCAAGTGGTGCAGCTGCTGCTGCAGTGGTTGCGCGCACCGGCGGTGGCCGTCCCGGCCAGGCGGCGCGGCCAGGGGGCAAGGCGGCGGAGCACGTCGACGAGGGTGGAGGTGGTGCGGTGGTGTTGAGTGGCCGGTCGAATGGTTGAAGTGGGGGTGATCGGGTTGATGGTGTTGGCGTTGGTTTCATGGAGTGGAGGAGGAGGAGAGAAGGAGATGAACTGGAGGTGGCGCACGGCCTGCCTGGCCAGGGTGGCCGGCGGCGAAGGCCACGCCGGAGTGAGGGTTGGGCCATGGAGGAGGTGGTGGTGCATGGCTCGGGTGGATGCTGTGTTGTGTGGAGTTGTTGATGTGTGTGGTTTTGTTTGCATGGGAAGAGAGAGAAAGAGAGATAAGTTAATGAAGGAGAGAGAGAAAGAGAAAGTGTTCCCACAAGAAAGTTAGGGCCGACACTTTGCTGCTATGGGGTTGGGGGAAAAATTGATGGGTAGGATTAATTAGGGAATCCAAGGGCTAGGATTGATTTAGCTAAAAAATAGGTCATTCCAAAGGATTTTAATATCAAAGAATTTTCTATTAAATATAGAAAAAATAGGCAAAATGAGTACTTGATATTTTTGGGCAAGAAAATTGAGGGTGTCATGATGGAGGTTTATATGGACTTTGGTTGCGGGTGGTTTGGTGGGTTTTAGGATTCTATTCCAATAGACATGTTTGACTCAATCTTTGGAAGATTTAATGGATCCATTTTAGGAAAGGTATTAATGGATGTTGTAACCTTTGATTTAAATCTATATTGGCTGTACAAAAAGTAGTAAAAATTAATCTAAAATAATCTCATTAGGCTAGGGCAATCTAGATTATGCTCTACCACTCTTAGATTGGTTAGTTTCGGGTAGGTGTAGCTAGTTAGATTCTAAAAGTACAAAATTACGTCTTTTGGGACTTTTGTGTATAAGTAGAAAATGGAAACTCAATTGAGTGGAACACAAATGGCATATGTGTAGTTGGCTTAGGGTAGATCAAAACCATATTTTGGGTCAAAAGATTTGAGTCGAAGTTGGGTCCCTAATTTTCATTGGATCAAACAATGACAATATGGTAGGTGATTGAATTGGAACTGTTGACCCGAATGTTACACAATAAAAATAGTGTACAAGAAGACATGTTCGAGTGGGACATGATAGGCATAAATGAAGATGAACTCGTCTAGATCATGCATATAAAATTTGTTTGATGAAACCGACTTATATTGTGCTCCTAAATCCAAGCTACGGTAAGCGTACTTAATAGTCATAATTGAAGTTGAAATATTATTTAATAATACATATTTCTACTAAATAAAAATAATAAATCCCAAAATTCATAGAGCTTAGACATAGGAGAATGCTAAGTTTAATTATCAATATTGTAGTTATTTGCATAATTATTAGTGATATTATAATGTTAAACATAATCGATTAACCACAATAAAAAATATAGTTCGATCATTGGGCTAACATGCTCGAGAGCAGCAATCCTTTTACTCGGTTGGTCTGCACCAATTCAAAATAGAGATTTACTCTCACTATTGTTATCTTCTCCTGAAATGCTTGATAAGAATTTCTAGTTGGTCTATTTCAGAAGTGATATTATTCTCTGCTCCTGATGTTAAAAAAGAGAAGAATTTGTAGAGTTCAACTCTTCTGCTAGTTGAGGTTTACTTTCTCCGTGTAACCTTTTCTTTTCTGCAAAATTCGTTTGATATGGTTGGAGTCGAGCAATTATTGTTTTATATTCTTGATCAATAAGAGGTGTCAGATCTCCTCGGTGTAGCTGCAATACTAATGCACTTTTGAAACTCGTTCAACACAAGATCCAGTTCTTGCGTTCTCCCTTCATCTCTACATTTTCTGATAATGGAGATAAGGTTGAAGGAAATCTCTTTCAGCTCATACTGGAGGCCAAGATTCTTACCAAGCACCAATTCTAAGCAAGATTCTGGAGTCTTGTAAAAGGCATTTGTTTGGATTTTGACCACTCTATCTAAATATTGGTCTGAGCTTGGTGTCAGGGCTACTGGTTGAAAACTTATTTTTGAAGGAGGTAGTAGTCCTCTCATCTCAGTCATTCTGCTCAAAGCAGTCATTTTAGTGGATGGCCAAGCACTAGAAGACGAAGATACTAATGTAACGCCCAAGTCCAAAAATACGTAGACTTGAAATACGTATACATGCTAGCTACGTATCAAATGGACCCCAATCCAGCTCGAATAGATATAAGTTGTATAGTAACGACCAACTATCTATACTAATCATTAATATCTCTAAGTCTCAATCCACGTTAATATAGAATACAAGAATGAACAATATATAACATAGTGTGCACCCCATTCTACATTTGTCCGAACAGAGTACTTGAAAGAATAACTTGAGTCCAGAAATACTAGGCTAACAAGCATAATGTAAATAAATAGATTGAATATGTAACCGCAAGAAGTACCTGAAACAGTAAATAATAACCATCATGATCAGCAACCAACTCCTCTTAGTCGAATATTTGGAGAGATTACCAGGTCCTCAGGGGACATAGGAAGGTACATACAACATGCCAATATATAGAAAAGGAAATATGATCTAAGGCAATCTAATGTATCCTGTCTACGTAATATGCATGTGAGAACATGTCCCAGAATATCATACCTTACCACTGAGGCTCACAAGCTCCTCAGCAGGCTATTGCCCACAAATTCGTGTCATGGAACCAAGGAAAATCAATAAAACAATTGTCAGAACTCTGTTATAGAGATAATGGCACACAATAATAACAGGCCACAACAAAAATAGTCTGATATCGTAGTCAAGTTCTTCGCACCCCTTGTCTAGAATCTAGCAAGTCAATTCAACACAAGATGTTTATAAACAAGAACCATAAATAATCTAGTAAACTACTGCGAAGTCAATACCATGAATACTCATGTAAACATTGCATCATGAACGTGTCAGTGTCCTGTGGTCAATCATGTCAATGAATACGACATAATGTGCATAATGCCTAATATCGATATACAATATCCATAGATAGACATCGACATCCAAATCCAATCCAGATACTAAATATAGACTAATTCTACCTCATAATAAACTAAAATAGAAATAATAGTAAAAGAAAAAATAATCTATAGCGATGGCAAGGTACACTTGCCTGTGACTTCTAGCTGAGAAAACGACGGTCTGGCTCCAATGTCCTCGCTACCTACATCGTACACCTATAATAAATATTCTACTATTAATAACACACTAATACTCACCATATATGGTCTTACCATATATAGACATAATAATATCTATATATCAAAACTAGTCATAATGACTATTCTACACAATATAACATATATGGCACTAAATCTACCTACAAAAGTATCATATTAATAACATAAAAAATACTACTTTTAATTCTGGAAATATGTATAAATAATAATTAATATATTTTATTTATGTAACAACATGCATATAAGTCTTGTATTGATTTTACACCAATATACTTAGACTTGTTCCATAGCTTGACTCCTGAAATAGCAAAAAATTTATAAAAATTAATTCTAGAAAAATAGTATAAAATATATAATAATATGTTTTTCTGATCAAAACATGCACACCAATTATTTTGGACTCATGAAGTTCTAAAGCATATGGACACATAGAATCTTTGATTTTTCGGTATTCCAACATTACGGTGACAAGTCCGAATTTTATAAAAATAATGGATTGCTACTTATCATATATTGCAACATATCTCTACCCTGGAAAGCTATCATCAATTGTTTATCTTTCGGGAGAGTTTTGTCAGACTAAGAAAAGTCAAAGTTTGATATATCACTGAGGTATTTAGTATGGAGCGTGCCCTAGGTAGATCCAATGACATCGACAAAAGGTTCCATCGAAAAAGAGATTGCAAAGCATTCGGGAATTTAGTTTTAAACACGTGAAGAAAAATTAATTTCCATCGAAAAAGAGATTGCAAAGCATACGGGAAGTTTTCTGCACAGAAAAGTTATCTGTGCACAAAAGTCAAAGACAAGAAATTTGCTTACAGATAATGCTCACATGCAAATTACTTCTTGAAAGATTGAAAGTTTGTCATTGTTCATTGAAAGTTCAAGACAGTTTTCCCTCACGCATTTTTTTAGCATTCGAATATTAAGTTGAGAAAGGTGTCCTGGCGCTATTTTCTACATGGCCAAGCTTGTTAAATGGGACAGAGTATCCTTTATGTGCGCGAAGTAAGGGAAAGTATATACGCACAAAATTTGAGTTTGACAAGAAAATAAAAATTGTGCATATGTAGAAATTTTAGTTTTTGTGAGCGCGCATCATATCCCTGTGTTTTAGTTCCTTCTTCTTTTTTCTTCTTTCGATTATTACAATATGTACAAAGGTAAGGAAAAAACTAACTACAAAGGAAAACAATACAAAAGAAGAAGATGAAGAAGAATGGTGCTATCAATACTTGCTATCGTGGATGCTTTTTTTTTCGAAAGTGGTGACTCGGGGTCGATTGGCGACTACCATTGCCCAAGTAACGCCTTTATGTACTTTAGTTTACGGATGAGCCAAATTTTCCTTTGCCCAAGTAACGCCTGAAAATTCATAACTAACATTGCCTTAACTAACATTGCCTCTATCTCTACCGACGTCTCAGAGATTGAACATAATCAAATCAAATCAAAATTTAATGTTGATTGATAGTTGATTGTGTTACGTCTAATCTAGGTTAGGGGAAGGACCAGGATAGCTACGTAAACTAAAGTACTCCAATATTTCGAGATACGGTCAAAGTTTTATAAAGATGGGGGTAACTACAAACCAACAGTCAATCCTAGGTCAAGCAATTCTAGGTATCTCAATCATAGACAAATATACAAGTATAAGAAGTATGATCATCAAACATAAAATAGTAAAGCATCCCAAACTATGTATACATAGATTATCATGAAATTAGTAATACAAAATGAAGAACTAGTAAGAGTAATAGTCATACATGATCAACTTTAGCTATAGTCTAGAATAACATAAATAAGGTTGGGAACGAAGCGCGGAAACCGTTCCCCCAAACCAGAAAGTCCTGCGAGAGAACCGAGCACCAAAACTGCCAAACACAATCGCAGACACAAAGATTTTTGACGTAGAAAACCCTTGCGAAAAAAACTACGGGACGATCGGAGTCAAACCCTGAAGAACCTCCACTAATGGAATAAAGAGAATACACCCTCTACAAGCTCCTTCCGATCCAACACGGATCACCACAACTCACTTGAAAGAAGAAATTTTTTGATTGCGGACTCCGAAGAACAAGAGATGCCAAAAAATTATTCGAAGCAATCTCTCCTTCACAATAGTCCTTAATCATCTCTCTCAAAGATTGTAAAGCACTCTTTGTTTTTAGATGATTTTACAACTAGCATGCATCACCCTTTTATAAGCCCTTGGTAACCCATACATGGAAGGCCAATATATATGAAAACTTTCAATATAAATCAATCATATATTTAATGGAAATCCAATCATAATTAGCTTACCATAATTGGAAACCCAATAATATGGAAAGCTACTATATGAAGGGTCCAATCATAAATATATAATCAAAGTAAATATGAAAATCCAATCATATATTTTCTTACCATATATGTACCAAAATAAAATCTATGCACTCTCCAAGCTTCTCCGACACACGGATGGCGCTCGTCGCTCTCCGGGGTATTCTCCACATAGGTGGAAATCCCACCCACTCCAACAAATTTCCCCCTTTACAACTATGTGGAGGAGGTCGTCATCCCGACGATCTGCCTGCAGTACTCAAACTTTTCCCTCGGAAGAACCTTCGTGAGCATGTCCGCTCCATTGTCATCAGTATGAACCTTCTCAAGCGCCGCATCCTTCTTCTCAACCACATCCCGTATCCAATGATACCGAGTCTCGATGTGCTTGGACCGACTATGAAATATCTGGTTCTTCACAAGGTGAATAGAACTTTGACTGTCGCAAAGCAAAGTATACTGCTCTTGCTTCAGTCCTATTTCCTACAGCAGCTTCTTCATCCACAGCAACTCCTTGCAAGCCTCCGTCGCCGCAATGTACTCTGCCTCTGTCGTCGACAAGGCAACACACTTCTGCAACCGCGACTGTCACGATACCGCTCCTCCAGCAAACATCATCACATAGCCCGAAGTCGATCGTCTCGTGTCTACATCTCCAGCCATATCAGCGTCAGTATATCCAACCAGCTTCGGCTCGTCACCACCAAAAGAAAGTCTCCAATCGGCAGTGCCCTGAAGGTATCGTAGAATCCACTTGACCGCACTCCAATGTACCCTTCCAGGATTTGAAAGGTACCTGCTAACTGTGCCAACTGCATGAGCGATGTCTGGCCTCGTACACACCATAGCATATATAAGACTTCCCACAGCTGAGGCATATGGAACCCGCTCCATATCTTCCTTTTCGTCCTCGGTAGATGGACATTGCTCCTCAGTGAGCTTAAAGTGAGCCGCAAGGGGCAACTCACTTTCTTCGACCCGTCCATACCGAAACGCTGAAGTACCCGGTGAATGTACTTCTTTTGGGACAAATGTAGCAGCTTGGACTCTCTCTCTCGGCTGATCTCCATCCCAAGAATAGTCTTCGCTGCGCCCAAATCCTTCATAGAGAAGGCCGCGCCCAGTTGGCGCTTCAACTCCGCTATCCTAGTGGCATTCCGACCCACTAATAGCATATCATCTACATAGAGCAATAAAATAATGAAATCATCTTCGGCAAAATACCTCACAAATGCACAATGGTCCGACGTCGTCCGTACATAACCATGCTCCCCCATAAACGACTCGAACTTCATGTACCACTGTCTCGGAGCCTGCTTCAGACCATACAAGCTCTTTCTCAACCTGCAGACCAAATGTGACTTGCCCTTCTCACAGAATCCCTCTGGCTGCTCCATGTACAACTCCTCCTCAAGATCACCGTGGAGGAATGCCGTCTTCACGTCCATCTGCTCGACCTCCAAGTTGAGACTGGCTGCTAATGCTAGCACCACCCGAATAGACGAATGCTTGACGACGAGCGAAAAGATCTCATCATAATCTATGCCTTTCTGCTGACCATAGCCTTTGACTACCAGCCTCGCTTTGTATCGAGGGCGAGTAGCATCATCCGTCTGCTTCACTCTAAACACCCATCGATTCTTCAAAGCCTTCTTGCCCTTTGGCAACCGTACCAGCTCATAAGTGGAATTAGTGTGCAAGGAACTCATCTCCTCCTGCATGGCCTCCATCCACTCCTGCCTGTGTTCGTCTTCCATAGCCTCTGCAAAGCTTTCGGGCTCTCCTCCATCAGTCAATAGCACATACTCATCCGGTGAGTATCTCGTAGATGGTCGACGATCTCTGTCGCTCCTTCTCAGTAGAGCCACTGGTGCTGGCTGTATACCAACAGCCTCCTCCTCTTCAGGAACTGCCTCCCCGGCATGCTCATCCTCCTGAGGGACACCCTGACCACCATCAGCAGGCTGATGATCAAGGTTGGGAGCAACTCCATGTACTGGCTCCCCCATAATGGGATCCTCTGCGATGTCCTCTGGAAACTGCTCGAAGCGAAATAACTCTAACTCAGGCAATTCCTCAACCTCAGAAGGCGTCTCGGAATCCTGAGTGTTGGTCATGGTCTGATCCTCGACGAACACCACGTCCCTGCTTCTGTAGAGCTTTCTTCCTACCGGGTCGTAGAGTCTATAGCCAAACTCATCCTGACCGTAGACGACAAAGACGCATCGCCTCGTCTTCGGCTCAAGTTTGGTCCTCTCGTCCTTCGGTACATGCACGAAGGCCTTACAGCCAAACACTTGCAAGTGATTGTATGACGGCTCTTTGCCGTACCATACTTTGTCAGGCACATCACCCTGCAAAGGAGCACTAGGAGACAAATTAATAACATAAGCGGCTGTGAGAAGAGCCTCACCCCAATAACTGTCCGGCAAGTTTGCTTCTGACAGCAAACACCGCATCCTCTCCATCAGTGTCCTGTTCATGCGCTCCGCTACACCATTGAGCTGAGGTGTCTTTGGCGGAGTCTTCTGGTATCGTATCCCCTGCTCTCTGCAATAAGCATCAAAGGGACCGATGTATTCGCCGCCATTGTCGGACCGAACACACAATAACTTTTTGCCCGTCTCTCTTTCAACAGAGGCCTGAAACTCTTTGAAAGTAGGCAGCACCTGATCCTTGGTCTTTAAGGCATAGACCCAAACCTTCCTGGAACAGTCATCAATAAAAGTTACAAAGTAAGAAGCACCACCAATAGATTTTACCTTCATAGGACCGCAGACATCCGAGTGAATCAACTCGAGCAACGCCGGCTTCCTTGAACTTGGGTGACTTTGGAAAGACACCCTATTTTGCTTCCCAGCTAAGCAGTACGTGCACTTCTCCAACTTTGTAGACTTGAGCCCTGGAATCACCTTCCTGTTCACCAAGTAGCTCATCCCCTTCTCGCTGATATGACCGAGCCGCCTGTGCCACAACTCGGTAGACGCATCACTGACTGCGTTCATCTTCTGTGCCCCATGTGCGCTCCCCTCCATAGAGTAGAGACCGGACTTCTTGCTTCCTCTGGCAATCACCATCGAACCCCTGGAAAGCTTCCACTGACTATTCCCGAAGAGACCGAAGAATCCCTCGTCATCTAACCTTCCAACCGACACCAGGTTGAAATGGATATCAGGGACATGATGAACATCTTTGAGAACAAGAACCGCACCCGTCTTCGTTCTCAAATGTACATCTCCAACGGCAACCGCCTTTGACACATCTCCATTGCCCATCTTCAACACTCCACAGTCGTCTGTCGTGTAAGTGGCAAATAGTGCCCTGTTGTGAGATACATGCGCTGAAGCCCCTGAGTCCACCAGCCAAGAATTGTCATCGCAGGCGAGGTTTGTGATAACCTCATCACCTACGACGATCACATCGCCTCCATGTATCGAAGCCGCCGCTGTAGTGTTCTCATCTTGCTTCCCCTTGTCGCCTTTCTTCTCTCTCTTCCAAGCGAAACAGTTCCGCTTGATGTGGCCCTTCTTGCCACAATTGTAACACTCCAAGTCCTCGTACTGACCCTTGGACTTCCCCCTGCTCTTGTCTCTGCCACCACCTGGATTCCTGCTTTTGCCCCTTCCGCGGCTCTCCGAAACTAGTGCCTCTGAGTGATGGGATATGGATGAAGTGCCCTGAGAACGTCTCCGCATCTCTTTATTCAGTACCCCGCTCTTGGCAAACTCCAGACTGACCACGCCTTCCGGAGCAGAAGCGATCATAGATACTCGTACGGTCTCCCACGAGTCTGACAATGTACATAGCAACCAAAGTCCTTGAACCTCGTCGTCGAACTTGACTCCCATCGAGGATAGCTGGTCCACCACGCCCTGGAACTCACTCAAGTGATCCGTAATGGATGCACCATCTTTGTACCGCAGACCCATTATCGTCCGGATCAGGAACAATTTGTTTACCCCGGTCTTTTTCGTGTACAAAGATTCCAGCTTCTCCCACAATGTCTTCGCATGCTCAATATTGGCAACGTGGTTGTACACGTTCTCGTCAACGAACTGCCGCATGTACCCACACACATGTATATGCTCGAAGTTCCAGTCCTCATCGAATTTGTCACTGGGCTTCTCGGATGCAAATACTGGAAGATGCAACTTCTTGACGAACAGCAAATCCTTCATCTTGTTCCGCCAATAATGGTAGTTGGTACCGTTCAGGTTCACCATGCATACCGGCTTCATGTCCATCTCTGCTTCCTGGTTTGACTGTCAACTCCTGACACTTCTTTGAACCCAAAGCTCTGGTACCACTCTGTTGGGAACGAAGCGTGGAAACCGTTCTCCCAAACCAGAAAGTCCTGCGAGAGAACCGAGCAAAAGCATACAAACCAAAAATGCCAAACACAATCGCAGACACAAAGATTTTTGACGTGGAAAACCCTTGCGAAAAAAACCACGGGACGATCGGAGTCCAACCCTAAAGAACCTCCACTAATGGAATAAAGAGAATACACACTCTACAAGCTCCTCCCGATCCAACACGGATCACCACAACTCACTTGAAAGAATAAATTTTTTGATTGCGGACTCCGAAGAACAAGAGATGCCGAAAAATTATTCGAAGCAATCTCTCCTTCACAATAGTCCTTAATCCTCTCTCTCAAAGATTGTAAAGTACTCTTTGTTTTTAGATGATTTTACAACTAGCATGCATCACCCTTTTATAAGCCCTTGGTAACCCATACATGGAAGGCCAATATATATGAAAACTTCCAATATAAATCAATCATATATTTAATGGAAATCCAATCATAATTAGCTTACCATAATTGGAAATCCAATAATATGGAAAGCTACTATATGTAGGGTCCAATCATAAATATATAATCAAAGTAAATATGGAAATCCAATCATATATTTTCTTACCATATATGTACCAAAATAAAATCCATGCACTCCCCAAGCTTCTCCGACACACGGATGGCGCTCGTCGCTCTCCGGGATATTCTCCACATAGGTGGGAACCCCACCCACTCCAACAAATAATGTCCAAGTCCATAGGCTAAATGTCAAGCTCTAAAACACGAGCTAAATACGTGCTCGGTGGCTAAATGCTGCAAAAGAATATATACAGATACTAGTGTGTATAGAAAGAACACCCACTAAGGAACCCTGGTGCTCCGTGTGGTCACTGTCAACGAAAAGGTACGAAAGATCCTCCGGTTCTTTTACTAGATCCGGCGAAACAAAATCAGTAGAGTCAGACCCCAGATAGCAAGTACCACAAAGAAAGCCAACTAATGAACTAAAACCAGCATGCAATCATAACAAGGAATAAAGGAAAGACAATAAGGGCAATCGTGAATGGTGTACATGAGTTGCAAGAAATACTAAAGAAAACTGAAAATATTTATTACATGATAGGACGACAAATGACAAGATGCCTTAAGAACTGTTCTGAAACTAAATTACAACTCGTAAACCAAACATGGACCGAGGTTGCAACCCTTCTCCTGAGCAAAACTTATTCTTGAATCATTCCCCGACAAAAGTAAAACATAAACACGAACAGTAAACATGTACAGGAACATGCAGATCAATGTACATGAATAAGATAAGCTAAAATAAGACTAGACAATATAAGACTAGACTGGACTATATCCATCAATCACGGCCAAGCAATTAATATGGTTTGATATATTAGCTAACTAGGGGCTATCACAATCCTAATTACTAACATATGTAGTTTGAGAATTTCCTATCGGTTACCCGTCCTACAGTCTTTCCAAATTATCCAGGCCTATCATGTACATGTATGTAACTAGGGGCTATCACAATCCTAATTACTAACATATGTAGTTTGAGAATTTCCTATCGGTTACCCATCCTACAGTCTTTCCAAATTATCCAGGCCTATCATGTACATGTATGTGTATATATATATATAGAGAGAGAGAGAGCAGATACAAAAAATATTTATAGAGAGAGAGAGAGCAGATACACGACCCTAGCAATGTGTATCCTAAAGAGTAAGCTCCCACTCTACAATGAGCTAATAACATTAATATACAGTAGTTTGTCGTACTCGACGATGTGCTTAGAAATGTGCTTGACAAACTTAAATGAACATTTTTGGCAAGCACAACATTTAATTCCAAAATTAAAATTATAAAACAAAAATTATAGAACTAAAATTTTAGAAATTTGTTTTGGTGGGTGCGCCTGACCCATGCAGTAGTGCAACACAAGGGCGACGCCTAAGGGCCCACAGTAGCAAAATACTTCATATGGACCCTCCCAATGAAAGAAATTAAATTAATATCATTGTGAGCACATTGACCCACATATCAGATATTAAACTGATAAGAACAGATACTACACTTGATCTTAGCCAAAAGGCCGAGAAAGGTATGATTTGGGGAGGAGCCTCTCAAGGACTTTTCTAGCTATTGTTGCTCCACCATCCTTCCTTACCAGGCGATGTGGGACTAAATAAGCACCAACTAGCAAATATGTGTCCGGTTTGGTTGTAAATTTTTTCCTTCAGTTTTTGCCACTCTCATATTTTTCTTTAAAATACTCTCACTTAACTATACTAGTATACGTTTGAACGAAAGTGTAGTAGCCGATATATACAACTATCAATGTGGCAAACAAACCATGCTTCATAGGAAAGAATTCTTGTCCAAATATTACGAAATTTCACAATTTCTGCATGCATATAATGGAATAAGAAATCCTGGGCCTCGTTTGGTACACTGTAAAGTAATCGTAATCAGAATATAATCAAAAGAAAAAAATAAATTCTACCGAAACTTCTTGAACCGAGCAAATATATATATGTACAGCTATCAGTGTGACAGACAGAAACCATGCTTCATAGGGTATGAAATCTAAGTTACTTCTATCCGAACTTTTCGAATCAGAGCTACATAGTTAACGCATATTTTGGTAAGCTAATCGGCCAATATCTATGTTTTTGCAATCCGAGACTTGGATATCAGTACGTAACTTCCGTCATCTTTTCATCTTGGTATATATACAATTTTACGTTCCAAAATCATTTCTAACTTAATTTATTTATGTAGCTGTCATGTTCCGTTTCCAAAATACGAAAGTCGGACATATAACTAACATCTCCAGACTACGCACCATACGAATACACGAGTACCCGTATCCACGATTGTCGTCTGTATGGCTCTAGGATAGAAATAGGGATAATGCTAAACGGATTTGCATTCTAATATCCCTAGCTATTATACAGAAAATTGTCTAAAAAAGTACAACTCGTACTAGTAAATATCCCCAAAACCATTATTTTAGATAAGTCGTTGTAATATCTCGAAATTCGTGATACGTATTTTATTGCGTATTCGTATTTCTGACCCGTATTTTTATTTTTCTTGTCTAGTTAATTGTAGTATATTTCGTAATCTTGTGGTAGTTTAATTGTCATTTATCATTATGGGTTAATCTGGTTAATGACTTCTGGATTTTGATTGGACTTTGGCCTGCATTGTATTTTGCTCAACTTGCAGTATTCTCGGCTTTCGTATTTTGGCTCGAATTTATGTGGAAGAGCTTGGCTTGGTTTAACTTGGTTTGATTTGGAGACTTGGTTCGGTTTTATTTGGTTTGAGATTACATTGGAACCCTTTAACCTATACTCTCCCTCACCTCCATCACACCCCACCATCATTTAATCCCTTCTCTCTCTCTCTCCCCTCTCATTTTCCCACTTCACAGTCGGCCACCCCCTCTCCCTTCCTTCTTCTTCTTCCCCAAGAGAGAATCACCCCCCATTAGGCAAGTGCACCTTGCTCACACTTGAGGGCCGGATTTTATGTGCCCATTAGCTAGTTTAGCACCCTATGAGCAACATTAGATCTTGGGTTTTCTTGATTTGGAGCTTGGAATCTTGTAGATCTAGGTTTGGAGTGTTTTCGGATTTTTGGAGATTTGATCTCCCAAACTTGTTCTTTTGTTGGATTTAATGTTTCCATGTTGTAGAGCTTTCAATTTTACACAAGTTAGAGCTTTGAAAATCCGGATTTGGGTTTGTATTGATGGATTTATGATGTTCCAAAGTTTTGAGTTCCATGGGTTCTCTTCTCGGATTTTTGGAGAAGATGACTTGCTGTTATGGCCGATGGCGCCTACTTCCTCGAACACGCCTCTTTAGGCGCTGTTCGTTCAACTGCGCCTTCTTAGGCGCGGTTCGCAGTCTGCGCCTCCTTTTCGAGCGCGCCTCTTTAGGCGCGGTTCGCTCGAACGCGCCTCCTTAGGCGCGGTTCGTCTCGATCGCGCCTCCTTGGGTGCTGTTCGCCGCCGCCCCTCGATGGCGCCTCCTTGGCGTCATTTCAGGCGCGGTTGGCAGATAGCGCCCATTTCCTCCTGTTAGGCAGATAGCGCCCATTTCCTCCTGTTAGGCAGATAGCGCCCACTTTCCCTTGGCTTGCCCGACTGCGCCTATATTTATCATTTTAGGCGCAGTTCACTGTTCCCTTGGGCCTAGGCGCCATCTGACTTGACATGACCAGGCGCACTTTGACTCCACTTGACTTAGGCGCTCTTTGACCTACGGATTTTAGGCGCGGTTTGGCTCACTGGTCCTAGGCGCCATTTGATCCAATGGATCTAGGCGCGGTTTGCCCCATTGGCTCTAGGCGCGGATTGACCTGTCCAGACTAGGCGCATTTTAGTGTGCTGCCTCCCTGGCACACTCTAGTGTGCTGCCTCTAGGCGCACTCCAGTATGCCTGGCCTGCCCTAGTGCCCCTGTACCCCTGCACCCCTAGGGCCTGTATTGCTTTCTCTGGGATTGGTTTTCTTTTCATAATTTGGAGCTTCCTGAGATTTTGGTGCTCACAACACGACTTGACTAGACTCGACACGTCTTGACACGATTTCCTGTATTTGTGTACTGCTTTCTTGAATCTTGACACTAATTTGGGAACACCTTACCCCTGGTTTATATCCTTACGCCTTTTGACCCGAGCTCGACCCGAACACGATGTGGGCACAATTTGATTTAATGCTAGTATGGCGTTGTCCCTGGTTTTGTTATCTCTTGTTACATCAGAAAAGTGTTTTCTTATGGTCTTATTTATAAAGTCATGTTTTCAGCCTTATTGTACTTTTTATGCCTTTTACATCGGTGGCCGTTTGGGTGCACTCAGGATTATGTTTCTTTTACTTGTAGAATAGTTGCATTGTGATATGCCTTATGGCCCTGACACGATAAATAAATCCTGGCTAATAACTTGTAACTTGTAACCTTAACAACTAGATAACTTGATAGTGGCCCGTGGTGGCGCACTCCCGACTTGGCATGACTTGATAACTCAACTTGACTTGACTTGGTATGACTTGGCTTCACTTGATAGTGGCCCGTGGCGGCGCACTCTTGACTCGACTTGACTTGTCTTGACACCGTGGGTGTACTACCTGTTGCTCTGTGCAAATCACTTGTCTTGTCTTGTATCATGTCTAGGACATGAATTCTTGATTTCCCACGGTCAGGAATTCATATTGGAAATGAACTAAGATTAACAACTAGCTTAATTCACTAGTTATGACGAGATGTTCCTCAGCTACAGGCGATCCCGTTACCCCGGCCACAATCGTTTGGACTTGTAGCCTGCCGACGAGTAGGGCGCATTTCCAGCTCACTGCCAAGTGGTGCATCCTCAAGCTACTTGTAATGATAACAAGAATGCGGTCTCTCTCTCTCTAATTGTCACTATACTAATAATCGCCTGGGTAACCTGGATAGCTGCAGGGCTTGTGGCGGAGATACATCTCACTTGCATCTTGTTAGTAACTAGGCTTGTGATAACCCTAGTTAGTTAATGTAGCAAGCAGTAGACTATGATTGGCCGTGTATTATTGGATGGTGTCCAGCCTTGTCTGATCTGGTCTAGGACCAGCCCTGATGGGTCCAGCTCTTGATTATTCCAGTCTCTGGAACTTGAATGCTTGACTTGCACTGGATGTGATTGCAAGATTTCTTCTCTGTCACTGTAGTGTAACTCTCTTGTATGACTGTCCTCTAGGCAATAACTGGTCAGTGACTATGTACTGTTTAGGTGAAGGGTTACAGTGGTAACCTGGCTACCTGGTACGGTACATTTGTCCTTACCGTGTTTATTGTGTAGATGGCACTTATCTATGTTATAGCTTCCTGTATATGATTGTTATCTTCAAGCAATAGACTGGTTAGTGACTGTGTACTGTTCAGGTTTCCTGGTACGGTACATTTGTCCTTCCTTGTTTATTGCCCGGATAGCATTTATTTCTTATTTTTCATGCATCTTATCTGCCATGTTCTCCGGTATTATTATTATTTTCTAATCAAGTTACTTGTTTCCTTTTCTGTGATCGGGATACGTGCATTGGTACCGCACAAATCTCAATATGCTTTTACTTATTTCTTTTGCTGCTTTTGTTTACTAATGATTTGCTGGTTTTAGTCCTTAAGTGGAGCCTCCTTTGTGGCACTTGCTCTTTCTGGGGTCTGACCCAGCTGGTTTTGTATGGCCAGATATCGGAGCAGCAGCAACGGATCTACCTGTCTTCCAGCCAGATGGTGACCGCCAGGCGTGACCAAGGCTTCTAGTGGGTTTCTTTTGTTCGCCCACTTTATTGTAAACTAATATTCTTTTGAGGCGTTTAGCCGACGAGCACGTGTTAGCTCGATTGCAACTTGTATTTATTATCTGCCTACGGGCTGTAACGTGATTGACATGCCCCGGGGGTTGATCATGTATGACTTAACTCTGAGCTAGTCTTTACATTTTGTTACGACTAGTTTTCATGATCATCTTATATATAATGTTTGGGACGCCTTACAATTGTATATTTGGTGATCTGTTATCTTGTAACTTATTTTACTTGTTGAGATTGAGACAATAGGCCATTTGGACCGTAAGAGACTGTTGGTTTGTAGAATACCCTCACATGCTAGACAGCCGTGATCGTATAGCGGGATGGTTGCCGTCCCAATGTACGTAGCTGGCTGTTCACGTTCTCGTTCGTCCGTATTTCGGGAGTGGGGCGTGACAGTTTTAGTGGTGGCCCATGCAGGTCTTGTCAAACAAGAAATGTGAGGGTTACCGGTAGATGTCTCAATCTGTGCTCGCCCTTGATCTCCCGTTGTATCTTTGCATCTTCTTGAATTCTCGACTGATAACATGCTTGCATCCTTGAATCATCCTGGTCCTTTCCTTTATTTTCCTGATGTCATTGCTTCAGTGGGGATGTTCCTGCTGACCAGCCAGAGAGAGTTCAGCCAGTAGTCCAGCAGCAGTCAGAGAACGAAGCTCAGTCGTCAGCAGCAGCTTCCCAAGCCATGCCTCCTGTAGAGCCAGAATTCCCAGTCCAGCCAGATCAGCTAGCAGGGTCAGAAGATGGAGTCTTGGTAGGACTCGTCCGTGAGTTGCTTGCGTCTCAGAACCGCCGAGATGATGCCTTGCAGCAGGCAGTACAAGATACTCTGAGTGGAAGTGGTCGGAATAGTGCAGTCAACAGATTCAAGCGCCTGAACCCTCCCTTCTTCAACGGTACTGAAGATGCGGTGGCTGCCGATGCTTGGCTACAGGATATAGAGATTATTCTTGAAGCAGCGAAGACTCCAGAAGACGAGAAGGTAGCAGTGGTGCGCCTACAGTTATTGGATCTAGCCCGCAATTGGTGGGCTGCGCAAGCAGTAGGATTGGCAACACCTGTTCCTTGGGCAGTGTTCAGCGAGAAGTTCCAGATCAAGTATTATGATGCCGTGGCCCGGTACGACTTGCAGACAAGGTTCGCGAATCTGAAACAAGGAGGCAGAACGGTCGACGGATACGCGGCCGAGTTTTCGAGACTTAGTCGGTTTGCTCCTACTTTGGTGGCGACCGAGCTTGACAGAGCGCAGAAGTTTCAGCAAGGACTTCACCTGGAGATTATCTTGGCAGTAGAGCAGTTCGAGCATCAGACTTATGAAGCCGTGTTGCGAGCAGCGAGAAGGCATGAGTACACTTCCCAGAGGATAGCAGACAGAACCGGAGAATGAAGGTGGTCCCACAGTCAGAGGAACCAATCTTCAGCTCCAGCCCCAGCAGCCAGGGCCTTGACCATTGAAACTCCGAGGCGAGCAGCTTCAGTTACGTCGGATCAGTACTCAACCCCGACGTACCCTCAGCAGAAACAGAAGCAAGACCAGTCTTCCTCAGTGGGCTGTTCTTATTGTGGTAAGCCTGGGCATGTAGTAGCAGAGTGTCGTAAGGCTTTGGGATTGTGCTTGTTATGCGGAGCGCCAGACCATAGAGTGGGGTCCTGCCCATTCAGAGTCGATTCAGCTTCAACAGTAACTAGTCCCTCGGTTATGGGACCAGCACCAGTTCACCAACAACAGCAGTTCCCGTTTCCAGGACCATTGCCGACTCAGGTTCAAGCTTTTCAGCAACAGAGGTCTCAGCAGTTTGCCCTAGCCCAGGCCCAGATCCGGAACCGTCAGAGAGGTCGTCAGAGAGGTAGTCGTGCTCTATCTATCTTGCTTTCCCCCGTCGTTACCAAGGGCACATGACTTATTTCATGTAACCTAATTACGACGGCATGTCCCGGACCCGAGTTGTACCCTGATCATTCGAAAAGGTTATTTGGTTATTGGTACCAACCTTTAATCTTTTCGGATGTGGAGAGGCCCGTGTTCGTATTTGATCAGGGAGTAAGACCTCAATGCGCCAGACTATCAGTTAGTCCGTGTTGCTAGAGTTCATCACTCCTTGGGGAGTCAAACGTGGGAGTGTAAGGATGGCATCCGAACACGTATCCCAATCGGTTTTGGCTCGTAAGGTGTGAAATTTTCTCATGCCTTGCACTTCGAATCCTTGCTTGCATGAATGATTGCTTGGTTGATTGCTAGCTCTAGATAGCTTGTGCTAGTGTAGCT
This sequence comes from Iris pallida, assembly GCA_029216955.1. Lineage (NCBI taxonomy): Eukaryota > Viridiplantae > Streptophyta > Magnoliopsida > Asparagales > Iridaceae > Iris > Iris pallida. The sequence goes on from JANAVB010016199.1 coordinate 13,534,253, forward strand.
TGTTCCGACATCTCTAACCTCTTGAATAAATTCCGAGGACGGAATTCTTTTAAGGTGGGTAGGATGTAATATCTCGAAATTCGTGATACGTATTTTATTGCGTATTCGTATTTCTGACCCGTATTTTTATTTTTCTTGTCTAGTTAATTGTAGTATATTTCGTAATCTTGTGGTAGTTTAATTGTCATTTATCATTATGGGTTAATCTGGTTAATGACTTCTGGATTTTGATTGGACTTTGGCCTGCATTGTATTTTGCTCAACTTGCAGTATTCTCGGCTTTCGTATTTTGGCTCGAATTTATGTGGAAGAGCTTGGCTTGGTTTAACTTGGTTTGATTTGGAGACTTGGTTCGGTTTTATTTGGTTTGAGATTACATTGGAACCCTTTAACCTATACTCTCCCTCACCTCCATCACACCCCACCATCATTTAATCCCTTCTCTCTCTCTCTCCCCTCTCATTTTCCCACTTCACAGCCGGCCACCCCCTCTCCCTTCCTTCTTCTTCTTCCCCAAGAGAGAATCACCCCCCATTAGGCAAGTGCACCTTGATCACACTTGAGGGCCGGATTTTATGTGCCCATTAGCTAGTTTAGTACCCTATGAGCAACATTAGATCTTGGGTTTTCTTGATTTGGAGCTTGGAATCTTGTAGATCTAGGTTTGGAGTGTTTTCGGATTTTTGGAGATTTGATCTCCCAAACTTGTTCTTTTGTTGGATTTAATGTTTCCATGTTGTAGAGCTTTCAATTTTACACAAGTTAGAGCTTTGAAAATCTGGATTTGGGTTTGTATTGATGGATTTATGATGTTCCAAAGTTTTGAGTTCCATGGGTTCTCTTCTCGGATTTTTGGAGAAGATGACTTGCTGTTCTGGCCGATGGCGCCTACTTCCTCGAACACGCCTCTTTAGGCGCTGTTCGTTCAACTGCGCCTTCTTAGGCGCGGTTCGCAGTCTGCGCCTCCTTTTCGAGCGCGCCTCTTTAGGCGCGGTTCGCTCGAACGCGCCTCCTTAGGCGCGGTTCGTCTCGATCGCGCCTCCTTGGGTGCTGTTCGCCGCCGCCCCTCGATGGCGCCTCCTTGGCGTCATTTCAGGCGCGGTTGGCAGATAGCGCCCATTTCCTCCTGTTAGGCAGATAGCGCCCATTTCCTCCTGTTAGGCAGATAGCGCCCACTTTCCCTTGGCTTGCCCGACTGCGCCTATATTTATCATTTTAGGTGCAGTTCACTGTTCCCTTGGGCCTAGGCGCCATCTGACTTGACATGACCAGGCGCACTTTGACTCCACTTGACTTAGGCGCTCTTTGACCTACGGGTTTTAGGCGCGGTTTGGCTCACTGGTCCTAGGCGCCATTTGATCCAATGGATCTAGGCGCGGTTTGCCCCATTGGCTCTAGGCGCGGATTGACCTGTCCAGACTAGGCGCATTTTAGTGTGCTGCCTCCCTGGCACACTCTAGTGTGCTGCCTCTAGGCGCACTCCAGTATGCCTGGCCTGCCCTAGTGCCCCTGTACCCCTGCACCCCTAGGGCCTGTATTGCTTTCTCTGGGATTGGTTTTCTTTTCATAATTTGGAGCTTCCTGAGATTTTGGTGCTCACAACACGACTTGACTAGACTCGACATGTCTTGACACGATTTCCTGTATTTGTGTACTGCTTTCTTAAATCTTGACACTAATTTGGGAACACCTTACCCCTGGTTTATATCCTTACGCCTTTTGACCCGAGCTCGACCCGAACACGATGTGGGCACGATTTGATTTAATGCTAGTATGGCGTTGTCCCTGGTTTTGTTATCTCTTGTTACATCAGAAAAGTGTTTTCTTATGGTCTTATTTATAAAGTCATGTTTTCAGCCTTATTGTACTTTTCATGCCTTTTACATCGGTGGCCGTTTGGGTGCACTCAGGATTATGTTTCTTTTACTTGTAGAATAGTTGCATTGTGATATGCCTTATGGCCCTGACACGATAAATAAATCCTGGCTAATAACTTGTAACTTGTAACCTTAACAACTAGATAACTTGATAGTGGCCCGTGGTGGCGCACTCCCGACTTGGCATGACTTGATAACTCAACTTGACTTGACTTGGTATGACTTGGCTTCACTTGATAGTGGCCCGTGGCGGCGCACTCTTGACTCGACTTGACTTGTCTTGACACCGTGGGTGTACTACCTGTTGCTCTGTGCAAATCACTTGTCTTGTCTTGCATCATGTCTAGGACATGAATTCTTGATTTCCCACGGTCAGGAATTCATATTGGAAATGAACTAAGATTAACAACTAGCTTAATTCACTAGTCATGACGAGATGTTCCTCAGCTACAGGCGATCCCGTTACCCCGGCCACAATCGTTTGGACTTGTAGCCTGCCGACGAGTAGGGCGCATTTCCAGCTCACTGCCAAGTGGTGCATCCTCAAGCTACTTGTAATGATAACAAGAATGTGGTCTCTCTCTCTCTAATTGTTACTATACTAATAATCGCCTGGGTAACCTGGATAGCTGCAGGGCTTGTGGCGGAGATACATCTCACTTGCATCTTGTTAGTAACTAGGCTTGTGATAACCCTAGTTAGTTAATGTAGCAAGCAGTAGACTATGATTGGCCGTGTATTATTGGATGGTGTCCAGCCTTGTCTGATTTGGTCTAGGACCAGCCCTGATGGGTCCAGCTCTTGATTATTCCAGTCTCTGGAACTTGAATGCTTGACTTGCACTGGATGTGATTGCAAGATTTCTTCTCTGTCACTGTAGTGTAACTCTCTTGTATGACTGTCCTCTAGGCAATAACTGGTCAGTGACTATGTACTGTTTAGGTGAAGGGTTACAGTGGTAACCTGGCTACCTGGTACGGTACATTTGTCCTTACCGTGTTTATTGTGTAGATGGCACTTATCTATGTTATAGCTTCCTGTATATGATTGTTATCTTCAAGCAATAGACTGGTTAGTGACTGTGTACTGTTCAGGTTTCCTGGTACGGTACATTTGTCCTTCCTTGTTTATTGCCCGGATAGCATTCATTTCTTATTTTTCATGCATCTTATCTGCCATGTTCTCCGGTATTATTATTATTTTCTAATCAAGTTACTTGTTTCCTTTTCTGTGATCGGGATACGTGCATTGGTACCGCACAAATCTCAATATGCTTTTACTTATTTCTTTTGCTGCTTTTGTTTACTAATGATTTGCTGGTTTTAGTCCTTAAGTGGAGCCTCCTTTGTGGCACTTGCTCTTTCTGGGGTCTGACCCAGCTGGTTTTGTATGGCCAGATACCGGAGCAGCAGCAAGGGATCTACCTGTCTTCCAGCCAGATGGTGACCGCCAGGCGTGACCAAGGCTTCTAGTGGGTTTCTTTTGTTCGCCCACTTTATTGTAAACTAATATTCTTTTGAGGCGTTTAGCCGACGAGCACGTGTTAGCTCGATTGCAACTTGTATTTATTATCTGCCTACGGGCTGTAACGTGATTGACATGCCCCGGGGGTTGATCATGTATGACTTAACTCTGAGCTAGTCTTTACATTTTGTTACGACTAGTTTTCATGATCATCTTATATGTAATGTTTGGGACGCCTTACAATTGTATATTTGGTGATCTGTTATCTTGTAACTTATTTTACTTGTTGAGATTGAGACAATAGGCCATTTGGACCGTAAGAGACTGTTGGTTTGTAGAATACCCTCACATGCTAGACAGCCGTGATCGTATAGCGGGATGGTTGCCGTCCCAATATACGTAGCTGGCTGTTCACGTTCTCGTTCGTCCGTATTCCGGGAGCGGGGCGTGACAGTCGTCAAGCTACAGAATGAAGTTGATGCTCCCTTGAACAGTTGTGGATCATTCCTCAACTTCATCTACGTTAGACAAAGACAGTGTCTCTTCTGGAGCTTCATCTTCCGCCAGCGAACACTACTAGGTCGTCAAAATGATATGCAAGTCCTAGATCAAGAACAGTAAAATAAAATAAAGACATGATATAATACTCAATATTTGAAAGAGTTTGGTATATATAAACTCTAGAGAAATATTATAATGTTAACTTAAAATATGACTCTATCTAAGTCCTATTCCAGCGATCTTCTAGTGTTCAATCAATCAATACAACATAAGATTAATAACACAATCACGCACAAGTTTCCTATATAATGATGATGATACAATTTTGGAGAACAACTCTTTGAATGACCATATTGTATAGTTTTTTGACAATACTTCCGTGACCATGGATCATGTTGTTTCTGGATGGCACGATGCTTAGAGTTCGGCCTCTCACATCATGTGAGTAAAAATAAGGTATATCATTAATTCACATATCAATCTTTTTAATCAAATTCGGTACGAATCAAGACAGGTAAGTAAGCTAAGTTTCACACACTCACTTCACAAGGCCTTGCAAAAGGAGCTACTACTGATAATTTTTTTTTATTATGTTGCAGGAATTTCGTATGGTGGTATTCAAGTTGTTCATTTCCACCCAATACACTAACTTCAAACTACAAACAATTCCGATTATATTATCTTATATTAGCTCTACTATGTATCTCGTGTCAAAATTCTAAAAATTAAGTATGTATCTTGTCTCAAATTCAAGAATTTAGGTGTATCTAATTTCAAATTCAAGTATATTGAATTTCAAATAATATGATAATACAAATTAATGTATTTACTAGAACCATGAATTGGGTTTCGCTTGTGTGACTTTGTGTGTGTGGCCTACGCTATCTAGACTATCTCTACTCGACCCTAAGCATTATGATAAAAAAAAAAAAAAAAAAAAAATATTTTATATATATATATATATATATATATATATATATATATATATATATATATATATATATATATATATATATGATATTGTTGGGTTTCGCAATTTTGGTAACTCCCGAAATTTTAAAAATTTGACAAAATCTCCTTTGTATTTCGACCTCCAATTTTTTGATAATTTAATAATATACACCTGGAGCAACCCTCAGTAGCATTTCCTGGACACCGACCCCTTGGGTGGAACAACTCAACACCGGATAACACGCAATATATATACATATATATATATATATATATATATATATATATATAAAAAAAAAAAAAAAAAATATATATATATATATATATATATATATATATATATATATATATATATATATATATATATATATATATATATGGGAGGGGGTCGGAAGCCATGCCAGCGGAGCCTCGCCTCCCTCGACCGTTGGATCGAGCGCGCGCGCGGGCCCACGCAGCCTGTTCGATCCAATGGTGCAGGAGGGACGGGGATCCCGCGGGTGTAGAGGCATGAAAAATAAAATGCAGCAATCATGGAAGCGCAGGTGACAACAGTCGCTACATATAACTTCACAAAAGCGCAGTTGCTCAAAAGCGCAGATAATGACAAATCACAGGAGACATACAAAGACAGTACATAAGGAAAAAATCTTTATTAAAATCATGTCTACAAAAATCTATTACAAGTTCTTCATGATTACATATAAAGACTAAACATCTCATGTCTACAAGTGTGCAGTCTTCAGAAAGTGAGCAGTCCCCCAAATGCGCAGTAGTGTCAGAGCGAAGCACTTCCTCGTCAGAGCAAGCCACTTCCTAGCCATGCGTGAAGGAACTCCAATATGGCTAATGAAGCAGCTATTGGCCCGAGCAAGAATGTAGCTCCTGCTCGCAACACTACTGCGGCTTTTGAGCAGGGTCGAGCACAACCTGTGGCTCTTCGGGTTGGCAATAAATCCAAACCCGGTAGCTTGGACCTTGAAGACCTCCAAGATGTTATTCAAGTTTGAACTCCTTATGCCAAACGCTCAAGTGCATCTCAAAATCCAATAGTTATTCTTCTATAATGACACAACTTCTTTGAACAAAGAGATCCACAACCAACAGTCAACTTGTGCAAGGCCAACGACCATTTGAAGCTAAGTCAGGATCGAGCATGACTGCAGGAATGCTAAGAGACAACAAACGTAGCTCCTCAGAAAAGCTTCCCTTTTTATAGGCTGAGTGTGGTCCAATGCCAAACGCCACATCCCAATCGGTCAAAGCCCCCCAAATTAATGGAATGAACCTAGGACTCAGCACAATGAGTCTCATTCAATAGGTTAATTTGATTGAATCCTAGGCCACGAACTCCTTGAATTCCCCAAAAGACGATGGCAATTAAAGATACATTGACTTAGCAGACACAAAAGGACGTCATTAATCACAAAGAGCTCTCAGAAAGTCCTTAGACATTTCGTAAAAGCGCAATGGCTTCACAGAACCCCACCAACAGTATCCTCGTCGCCCAAAAGCGCAGTGACTCAGTTGTCTTCGAAAAAATAGTCTCCTCGTCACCCAAAAGTGCAGTGACTCTGTCGTCTTCGAAACGCAGTCTCCTCGTTGCCCAAAAGTGTAGTGACTTTGTCGTCTTCGAAACATAGTCTCCTCGTCGCCCAAAAGCGCAGTGACTCCGTCGTCTTCGAAACACAGTCTCCTCGTCGCCCAAAAGTGCAGTGACTCCGTCGTCTTCGAAATACAGTCTCCTTGTCGCCTAAAAGCGCATTGACTCCGTCGTCTTCGAAACACAGTCTCCTCATCGCCCAAAAGTGCTGTGACTCCATCGTCTTCAAAAGACAGTCTCCTCATCTTCTAAAAGCGTAGTGATATTGAAGCTTCACCAGAAGCGCATCTCACATAGATGCACAATCCTATGAGGTAGCATAGTTCCACGTGGCCAGTCTGAGACCTATATCTTTTCAGATATTACCCAACTGATTTATTTAAACCACCGCTCCAAAGATAAGAACATAGTTTAGTTCTGTTGATAGGAGCAATATCCAATCAGTTTTGTTTAAACCACTGCTCCAAAGATAAGAACAGAATTTGGTTCTATTGATAAGGGCAATATCCAATCGATTTGTCTAAATCGTTGCCCCAAAGATAGAGACAAAACCCGACTATTTGGATATGAGCCAAACCCAATCGGCTTTATCTGAACAAAAAGTCTCGAGCAATAGATGTACACCACGTACCGTCTATTCGATTATGCTAATAACTGTAGTGCCCCGTCCCGCTCAGTCAATCGGAGGAATCGAAATGCCGACGGCGTTCGGCCTTAGCCTTGCAACGGCTGCTGGAAGACATCGCTCGGTCAAGGCGACCGCTCGCTCAGGTGGGGTAGTTTCGGTGAACTTGCCTTATCTTTACCTTCACATAATAATACGCATATTTTCAACTTGCACAATAGGCTTAATAATAAAAGAGATGAATCCACATAGCTAAAGGGAATGATCCCGACGGGTCAAAATGATTTAGAACATGGAAAAAGGTCCAACGGTCGGCTTAGAGTTGGTGCACGGCGTGCTTTGAAAATGACACTCGGTCCTTCGTCCCGTGGCTTGGGAGAAGGAATGTTGGTCTTCAGTGCAAAAGCTAAGATTTAGCCTAAGTCATAGGCGTCGCCCACATAAACGCTTGATAAAGCGTGCACGGTTCCATTGTGCAAGGCTTGGCATAGCCTTTGCTCGTCCCTCGGGTTAAGTCGTAGGCTTGAGTAAGTTAGGCAAAGTTATGCCGGTCGACCTAAGTCATTTTAGGTGCTGTCCCGCTCATTCTGCGGTTGTCAAGTTAAGTAGTCCCTCGATCTCAAGGCCCGTCGACTTGGGCAGGAGTATCACGTAGAGCACGATTGGCTTAAGGCACGATGCACGGGCTTAGTGTCTAAGGCAAGGACTATGATTCAAGGTGAGTTTTAAGAAAAGAATATCAAATAGGCATTTATGAGTTGAACCAAATGATAAGGTAATAAGGAAGGAAATGCTCGCGACCGTGGGTCGTCGAGGGGTCTCAAGGATAGAAGTTTGGTTTTGGTGGAGGAATGACTGTGTGAGACGTCAGTTTGTGTCGAGTCTTGCATGGTTATTTGACAACTTGTCGACAAGGGCGATGAACCCTCGAGCGGTAACCCCTGGGCCATGGGGGCCGACTCGGCCTAGGAGGGAACAGGGTATAGTCGTGCGTAAGGTTTTGGCACAGGTTAAGCGGGAACTTGCGATGGGGCTAGCTACCTTGTGTCGAAAGGATCCCGATTAACAAAACTATACGTCAAGGTATAGCTTGTGATGCTAGTGGCCAAGTTCATATAGATGTCGGCAAATAGCGGCTAACCGCGTGTATGCCTTTGGACTGAGTTGAGTTGAAGGTGTGTACAGTTAGAACACAAAGTTGAGCCTAAGATTGGATTTCAACAAAGGCGTCGTGCTTCGGCACGAGAGGTGGCGTCAAGTCTTGAGTTGTCGGCATATAAGTTCCTTAAGTTGGTTGAGTTGTTTGAGTTAAGTCGAGAAACCGTCGTAAGGCAAAGTGGGTCGACTTAAGTTCAGAAGTCTTGATTGGGTCAGTTGGTGGTCAAAGTAGCAAGGGCCGCTAGGCAGCAAGGGCCGCGAGGCGGTGATATGGTTAAGTCTTACTGAATTGCGAGGCACAGCCTCAGCAAGGGTTTGAAGTACGGTCACACAGGAATGGGATCTTATCGCGTAGTTGCGTCTCTGATTTAAGCCGTAAGGCAAACACGACTCGATAGGTTAACGTTGTTGGCACGAGAAGGGTCTTGAGGCAAGGTATGAGTTAACGTCGAATGTTGCAAGCACGGGATGGTCTAATACCACAAGGTAGGCAAGGCGTCGGTCATAAAACTAATCCTAAGGCAAGACTAGAAAGACAATTGATAAGAAGGGACTATGTTGCACAAAGTAAATAAAATGTGCGGGTTTTGTATGGGTGGGCGAGGAGCTCATTCCACCAGTACAGTTGAGTACTGACACCCACATAGTTTGTATGTGCAGGCACAGGTAGAAGCTCGTGGCGCGGAGCTCGCTTGGATGCGTCGAGGCACGGAGTTCCTTGGCGATTCGAAGCTTGCGGCCGCATGGAGTAAAAGACTTATACAGGACATATTGTATGGACATCGCCTTCCGAAGCTTCCGCCGGCTCAAGACTTGTAATTGAGAGATGAGAGAGAGCTGAGTGAACTTGTAAAAAGTGAGAAGAGTGAGCTTGAGTGATTGTAATCTTGGCCTTGCGCCCCCAATGTAATCGTTGTTTCAATATCAATAAAGAGCTTCTTTGAATAACTTGTGTTTGGTTCAAATTTCCGCTGCTATCATTTAATGTCTCTGCTTGGGACATCTGTGCGACGACCCCGTCGCAGCCGCTGAAATCGGCCGTTATGGAACCCGCCTTGCACGAGCGCAATCTAGGCTCGTACGGCATCATGCCTTAGTGAGGACGATCGCTCCTATGAGAGCGGGGCATGACAATAACCACCCGAGATCTTGATAAAAGAGAATCTCAACGTCCCCCACATGTCTGTTCAGCAGTAGCCCTCACCATGAAAAGATAACAGATTCTCTCACATCTCAACGCGCAGCGCTCCTACATGTCCAACAAATCTCAAGCACATCGTATATATACAAGGCCTATAAATAGAAGGAGTTCTCCTTCATTAAAAAGGTCAGCAATTTCCTGATTGGTAACCCAGAGTTCCATTCACGAGTACCAGAAAGTCAGAGCAAGTTCAACTCATCGTCAGATCGTCAACGGAGTAAAGGATCCGCTGTAGTGCTCGATCTCCACCGTCACACTTTCCCAGAAGTTCTTGTACTTAAATCTCCTGTTTAGGAGTTCTTCTTGTACTTTTTACACGTTTGAATACAAAAGTTCATTCAACTTTTTGTCATGGTAAACAAGATGGCGACTCTGCTGGAGACTTCCTTCTCCTCCAACGAGAAGGTGGTGATGCAATCTGACGACAACTTGCTGGTATCTTCTCAAAAGATGTTGGTCGTATGTTTCGACCAATAAGCTTTTGAAGATCTCCTCTCTGAAGAGAAGTCGAGTCCTTCGAAGTGGTTCGTAAAACCGAAGAAGACTCGGTATACCTGCGTGTCGAAGGCTACTACGATGAGTAGCACGACGAGGGGGACTGTGCTCCAGAACCCCCTAAACGGTGAAGCCCAGAAGAAGACTTCAATTGCTGCTGCCATGTCGCCCCGTTCAGTCCCTGCATCTGAAAGGCGCAGTGAGGAGTGCGGCTCCCCTGTGGCAGGCCTGACGAAGCCATATCGCCGAAGAAAGTGCGCAGTCGCACACCCACGCACGAAGACAGCTGTGCAGGCGAGAACTTCTGTCTTTGACAGAATTGCCTACCCATCAGGTAAGGCTATGTTAGAGTCTGACCATTACACACCTTCTAGGGGTAACGTGAAGAGGCCCAAGACAGCACACGCCCTGTGCGAACAACGTGCTACGCCGATAATCATATTGGATTCTGAATGCCATGCACCTTCCAGGGATGACACGAAGAAATCTAAGGCAACACATGCCTTGCACAACCAAAGTGCTATGCCGACCACTCAGTTGGACTCTGAATACTATGCACCTTCTAGGGGTAGCAGAAAGAAATCCAAGGCAGCACACGCCTTGCGTGATTAATGTGCTATGCCAACAGCTGACCAAAGGGCCGCGTTGACAGTCACACGTGCAGCCGATGGAAAGCTATACAAAACTGGTTTGAGTGCTTTGATGCCTCGACCGGTAAAACCTTACTGTCACTTGAGCACTCATGCACACGATTCAAGACAGGGGGTACATACTGTGGAGATAGACTCTTGCGGGCAGCATTGCTGTAAGCATGGAGTGAGTCTGCCCCATCAGCAACTCTCTGATCAGGACCTAAGCGTACCTTATGTGCAGGAACTGAGAAGAGAGAAGCAACCTTCATATCCTCATTCTTGGGCATGGCCTCCCTACACGCACGAAAAGAGTGTGGAAGCGATGATCTCGGATCTATGCAAGATGATTTCCCATAAGCGTAAAGCGAGGAAGGAGTCCGTGATGCAGGACATGTCTAAACCAAGGCCCACCTGCACTAAGATCACCATCAACTGTTGCTATTGCCAAATAGCCACATCGCCACCGAAGAGGCGGTCCGTCTTCCAAAGACTGTGATCGATGGCGTCTGTACATTAGAGTCTCAACGAAGGATCGTCGAGTGAAGAAGAAGATAAACTCCATGTTGCTTCATGCAACGCGGCACGAGGGTCTCCCTCTCTCAAGAAGCTTTCCAAGAATCCTTCCGCTTCGACCAACAAATCCAAGGGCCGACCTGGGGGTAGCAAGACGTTGGTGCCCAGTACGGGTGTGTTCCAACACACGCACAACAAATCTGGATCCTTACCGCAAGGGTATATCGCTTCAGCTACAACATTAGCTGGGGGTAGCCAACCCGCTACTATTCATGACAATCCCTCATTCCAAGTCAATGAAGGATTGTATGATACATATGCCTCCGTGGGCACAAGCAGCCAAAAAACTAGAGGTTTCTTATGTCTGGACCGAAGAGTGTCAATGCGCGTTCAACGACATCATGATGTACCTCACCAGTCCGTCAATACTGGTAGCGCCGGTCATGGAAAGGCTCTTTATGCTATACGTCCGAGCTATGGATCATTCTTTTGGTACTTTGCTAGCCCAGAGATGCAACGAAGGCCACGAACATGCAACCTACTATCTTAGCAGGACTATGATTGATGCCGAACATTGGTATAATCCTGTGGAGAAGGGGTGTCTCGCTCTACTCTTTGCCATTCAAAAGACGTGCCATTATGTGGCTGAACAGACAATCCACGTCATCTCCCGAGTCAATCCCCTCAGAGTCCTCATTGTAGAAGCATAAAAAAAGTGCAGACATATCAAAAATGCAGGTGGCGTTCTCACTACACATGGCTTCACAAAAGTACAGGTACCCCAAAAGCGCAGATACACAACTAAAGTCACACAGGCAAACAAAAGTGGTGTATAAACAGTTCTTTATTAAAATCATGTCTACAAAAGAGCTATTACAAATTCTTCATGATTACATAACATCTAAAAGAAGTTTACAAGGGGGTTAATCTTCAACAAGCACGCAGCCGTCCAGACACACAGCACTTTCTCGTCAGAGCGAGCCACTCCCTGAAGCAGCTATTGGCCCGAGTAAGAACTCAGCCCACAGCACAGGGTGTACCACCGCTATTAAGCAGGGCAAAGTACAACCTATGGACCTTTGGATTGGCAATCAATCAAAACCCGAAAGCTTGGATCTCGAAGACCTCTAAGATATTGTTCAGGTTTGAACTCCTTACGCTAAATGCTCAAGTGCATCTCAAAACTCAGCAGCAGTTCTTCTACAAAGACACATCTTCTTTAGACGAAGGGATCCACAACCAACAGTCGACTTGTGCAAGGCCAATGGACATTCGAAGCTAAGTCGGGATCGAGCATGACGGTGGTAATGTTAAGAGACAGAAGACACAACCCTTCAGAAAAGCTTCCCTTTATATAGGGTAAGTGTGGTCCAACCCACATGCCATGTGGCCGTTGGTCAAAGACTCCCAAATTAATGGGATGAACCTAAGACTCGGCACAATGTGTCATGACCCGCACCCTAGAGTAAGGGCACGAGAAGTGGGTACGTCCAGCCTACGCTGCAGTGTCGACGATAGAACGCTGTCCTAGGTTACTATCTAGTCAACAACTCACGCAATTATATAATGTACTTGTCAATATCTCAACTCCGAACGGAGGACAAGTATAGATATAATGAAATCTCAATCACAGTCTAAGCACGATAAGATAACACAGAAGTTTATAACTAAAGACTAAACAACAACAATTATAAACTACTAAATAATAATATCTCAAACAAACTCAAATACAAACTCATATCTCAAGTTTTTACAATTCAAGTTCTAAAACATGAAAACTAAACCAAGTCTACTAGCTAGTCTCCCGATCACTCCTGAGTGTCGGGGCCATAGGTAGCTAAGCCATCTCCTACTCCAAGGCAAGTTGGGCAAACGTCCTCAGGGCAATCATCTGTAATATTTTCAACAGGTCCAGTCAGGACAGGAACGAGTACAATTCATCAAAAAATTCCAAGTAAATGACAAAGAACTATAAAGCAGTTATAGACAGTTTTATTGATGAACATGGTAGTTTGTATACAGGTGATGGTATAGAGAAACAGTTAAGATACAAAGAAAGTAAGGTAAGTAAAACAAGAGAAGAATCATAGCAATGAAGACTGTAAATAGAGACTAGCTGAACCAGGGTAACATGATATAAGTCCAGAGGATATAATATAAGTCAAGTGTAATCCCAGTGTGAGTCTAATACAAGATGAGTCGAATGTGATTCTAATCATTGTTCTAATAAGGTGATTCGAATAAGGTGATACGAATAGTGATTCGAATAGTAGTCAAACAATGATTCGAATAAATTCTCTAAGTGTGTTTTAAAATACCAAGATCGACATGTAAATGGCTATAGCTAATACGGCACACCGCACACTCGCAAAGTGTGGGATGGCAATCGTTCGAATATCATTCACAGAGGGGTGATTCGAATAGGGGGATATATCTACATGTCTAATCAGTATTTCCCTGCCCAGTCTAATACAAGTGAATCCATAATCCAACACATAAGACGAATACAAGTCCAACCAGCATATGAAGATACGAATAGGTGGTTCGAATAGTGATTCGTATGGTGATTCGTATAATAGAGGTAAGACGAGTAAGTATGTGTGTCGCATACATGGATTCAGAAATAACAATACGTGTTTGTAACAAGAATCAAATAGAACTAACTAAAACTGAAGTACAGTAATTGAAAAGTAAATGAAAGAACTATCAGAGAATGTACTCGCCTGATACTCTGAAAAGAGTAATATAATATCAGATGTCTGCACCGAAGTCACAATGTCCTAAATAAAGCAGTATGGGTTATAATGTGTTTAAAACAAGGTAAATAAAGTTTACAATACAATCTACATGATTTCTAGGTCAATCTAGGTCAAAGTCAACTCTAAGTCAAACCTGGTCAAATGTCTAGGTCAAACTAGGTCCAAGTCACATTTAGACTCAATGTTGACTTTTGGTCAACTCTAGTCAATCCTGAACTATTGGGTCAAACCTTGGTCAATTCTAGGGTGGTTAACTGTCAAGTCAACTCTAAGTAAAGATAACTCAGATCCACACCATAGACTTACATATCCTAGGATACCATATTTATCTATATTATATTACCTATCAATGTATACATGCCCAATGTGTATAGCCCTGGACATACACAAGCCTATCAAACAAAACCACACACCTATACCTATCTATCACATATATCCATCAACTATATATTCATGAATATATACATAGGAATCATATATGTGTATGTCTACATATATAGGTATCATAAATAATGTGAGCTCTCAAACCTACACACACACATAGCCTCATGACACAATCACTACTCCATCTCACCAACCAACTCTCATGTAGCCCTCTTGCTACAATGCTAACTAATACTAACAGTCTAATACCAAGACTGCCTCTAGCCTATGCCTATAACCTATCCTATACACCAACTAGAGACTAACAAAATACTAACTAACTCTCTCTATCTCAAGGACACACTATAAACCTCATAACCTAAATCAATGTATAACTATAACCCTGAAAAATTAACATAATCCAAGTAGCAATATCATGGTTGAATCTCAAATACCAAACTGGAACACAGAGGTCAGTGTATTCTCAGTTCTGTCATAGGCAATTTTAGTTTCACTCATGTTAACTCCGTTCACTGGAATTTCACAGGAACTCATTAACTGACAGTTCAATATGTGAATTCTCAGTTCAGTTTTCTGAAACAAATATGGAATTCACATGCTCGAAACCACTGCAACTCACAAGAATGAACCCTAGTCTATCTAACATGCACAGCATCCTAACAATCATGTTAACATATCAATTTCAATGTGTCAAGGTGACAGTGATGTGTAGATTTCTCAGATTTTGCATTTCAAGTGAACTATCATTATTAGAACAGTGTAAATCATGCAATCTTATTTAATAAAATCTCAGTTATTCATCAACCCTTTAAGATCAAAACCCAACTTAATACACATGAAATCTTAGAAATTTTAGTTCACTTGACAGCCCAATCAAGCAATGGGTGTAATCTCAGAATTTGAGAAAAAGTTCAATGACAGTTTGTGAAAGTTTAACATCAAAATATATTTCGAAATCCCCAAAACCTTGCTATCCTCAACCAATTCATGTAACCATCACTCACAGTAAACTACCACACATGTTTATGAATCTATCATAGCAATTAAAATCAAAATCAGTTTTTAAAATGGAAATTAATATCGGGATTTAAAAACACAGGAATGTATCAGTAAAAAAAAAACAGTAATGACATGAACAAGTGCTAAATCGAACTAAACCCCATTTAAATCCAATTTCAGTGTGATAAAGTGTCCCTCCTATAAGTACGTGTCCTGTGGGGGGTATTCGTGTCCAGAAAATAGGATACGAGGTGTCCAACAGAGGGGTCGATAGGTAAAAAGTTGACAGGTACGTACAGCATCGTACTGCCATTCCTCAGGGAATTGGACACGACTCAATCCACAAGAGGACACGTGGTCGTATCCCCACTTAGTCTAGGTATAGGTCTTTGTGTCCAAGTGCCTGCACTGAGTCGGGGTCGTGTCGTGTCGACGTTATTAGGGCGTATCAGAGACACAAAAAATGTGTGCACAATGTAGGGCAAAAGACGTGCACACGCGATTTCTTCGCGCACACACATCGAGGTCTCATAAAACTTTATAGGTGTCGTATCAGTTATTAGGAAAATGTGTCTACCAAGTTTCGTGGCCTGAGTCGCCGTGTCGTGTCCGCTAGGACACGCAAGCAGCAGGGCAGCCGCACGAGCCCCGTACGGTGTCTCGTACTGCGTGTCCAAGTGCCAAAACAGTGTCCAAACGTGTCTAATTTTGACTCAGTCAAGTTGGGTTGTAAAATACACCTATTAGGCTACACATACATGTAATTTGTTTTGAAAATTAACAATATTCATTTCATTCAAGCATTTCATCAAACACCCATTCAAATACGCCGATACGTGTCCGATACGGACACGAAATGGACACGGATTCCTACCAAACATGGGCTACACCAAGGGAAACCTTAAATGAATGCATCTATGAAGAAAAATCATGATTTCAATGGGTGTAGATAGGTTTACCTATTGAGAGCTAGAATCTCAATGTAAAGAGCCTCAAATCGACGTCTTCCTCGATTTTCTCTGGTTCAACCGTCCTCGAACCTTGCTAGCAAGTACCCACAAGTATCCTCTACTGTTGGGGATGATGATGCAATTGATTTGACTCAATTTGGGCTCAATTTGGATTAATTGGGAGAGTTTTAGGAAAGAACAAAGTAGGGCTTTTTCTAGGGTTTGTAAAAGAGGCCAAGGCTTTGTTAATGTGACTTTATAGGAAGGGGGGTCTTGTATGGCTGTTGAAAACATTAGGGTTAGGATTTTAGATGAGTGGTTGAGGTTCCTCCACCAAATTCCAAGCCTTCCTATTGGTTAAGGCTTCTTTTCACAAATATCTCAAAAAGAAAATATCCTTCCTAATAATATCTAGATATTACTAACCTTGGCACTTAGTAGGAATGTTCTAACCATAATTTTAACCTCATGACTAATCTAGGTTAGGTTAACTTCTAGGTTAAGGCTTCACTAAAAGACTAGCACAATATTTAATTAATATAAATTACAAATTCATAAAATTGTCAAAATGACCAAAATACCCTTAGGCTAAAAATTGGTAATATGAAATTCTAATCACGTGACTAGGCTCATTTGGTCATGGTTAGTCTCTAGGCTTAGCAAAACTAGGGTTTAGCTAGTTAACCATCAAAATCACCAATCAACATTTTAAATAGTTTTAAATTGATTAAAAATCACCAAAAATTACAATATGATTTAAATATCATTATTAAATAATTATAATCACAAAATTTTAAATTTACCCTCATTTGGAAAACTGGGTGTTACAAGTCTACCTTCCTTAGAAGAATTTCGTCCTCGAAATTTAAGATGATCGTACTCCTCCTAGGTCAAAGCCCCAATCAAACAAGGTCGAAAGATAACATGCAATCATAGTCCTACCAGTCGTGATTCCACAGTCTCGAACAGGGTAACTATGCTATCTAGCATATCACAAGAATATCCTGACATGTACTAATGGAAATCATACATGAAGGTGGAAGAGAAGAACAAGGAGGTCAAACCTGCTAATCCGTCACCTGCAGCGTCAGTCTCCTCGACTGCTATAGCAAAAGCTCCACCCCTCTGGACATGGCACTACGCTACAGGTGGCCTAACTCCCTCTCTCTGACCCGGTGCTCCGTCAGGTACGGGTGCAGTAGGGCAATCCCTGACCTGATGAGCAGCGGATCCACAGAACAGACAAACCTTCTGCCTCCTATAACAAGTCTCCCAAATGTGCCCTGCCCTCTTGCAGTAAGCACAAGTCTGCACCTTGCGGTCCTGTCCTCTAGGCTGATGCTGTGCCTGCTGAAGCTGTACGTGAGGCCTCTTGGCCGGACCTCCACTGCTACTGGCTATATGAGTATCTCGACCCCTCTTCAGTTTCAACCCTAGATCATCCTCTGCTGCCATAGCTCCTGCTAAGATCTTCGCGAAAGAAGCATCCCTGTCGCTCTTGGTCAATGACCGGACCTCTCTGATCAAACCTTTGCAGAACTTTCTCGCCTTCGTCTTCTCACTCAAGTCCTCAATGAATCTGCTCAGCCGGCAGAACTCTCCCGCATATTCCCCGACTGTCTGGCTCCCCTGAGCCAGGCTCTCAAACTGTGCCTTTATGCCTCCAAGTGCTACATCTGGAAAGAACTGCTCCTTGAACAGCGTCTTGAAGGCTGCCCAAGTCTGTCCCTCGGTTTCCATTCGGGGGTCTGTCTGGTACCAGGTGCGGGCAAGGTCCTACATCTGGCTGCCTGCCGCCTCTACCTGAAGTCGGACTGGTATCTCTGCTAGCCGAAATATCTCCTCGATGTGCTCTATCCAGTCATCCATATAGTGGATGCCCTCTGTACCAAGAAAATCTCTCGGACTCATCTTCTGAAACTCCTGAATACCCGGTGTCCTCTGATGGCACTGATGTGTCTGTCCTCCCTGTGGCTGTACGGTAATCATCTCCACTGTCGTCTTGACCAGCTGGTGAGCCTCGTCTATATCCTGATAAAAATTGGCAGTCTGACGCTGCTGCTGCTGCTGCTGGTGGGACTCCAGGATCCTCTCCACAAAGAAAAACAGGTGCGCAACATCAACCAATCCTGCAGGTGGTTGCTGATGCTGCTGCTAAAACATCTCAGGGATGACTGGAGTCGTCCTCCGAACAGGTGGAGGCATACCCCCAATGGCTACAGTAGCTCATGTCTGATCAGGAACAGAAGGTGCTACAGTCTCAACAGGCTGCTGTAATGGACGAGAGGTGGCAGATCCCTCTCCAGTGGCTGCTGTACCAGAGCGATGTGATCGTGTCTCCACCATCCTGAAGACAGATCGAACAAGGAAGTCAATACTGAGCAGGAATCGATATAATCAAAGAAGGACAGTTTATTTCAAAGAAGACAATCAGTAAGATATGTAGATGGCATGATTTGAAGCAGAATTTTTCTAACTGTGATTGAGTACCTCTCCGTTTAAGCCTATTTCTCAATCCTATCGCAGGCTGTAGTGATACTCTAGTTCGAATACCACTACATAAACTCGACCTGCATGGGCCACCACTAAAAATGTGTCACGACCTGCACCCTAGAGTAAGGGCACGAGAAGTGGGTACGTCCAGCCTACGCCGCAGTGTCGATGGTAGAACGCTGTCCTAGGTTACTATCTAATAAACAACTCATACAATTATATAATGTACTTGTCAATATCTCAAATCCGAACGGAGGACAAGTATAGATATAATGAAATCTCAATCACAGTCTAAGCACGATAAGATAACACAGAAGTTTATAACTAAAGACTAAACAACAACAATTATAAACTACTAAATAATAATATCTCAAACAAACTCAAATACAAACTCGTATCTCAAGTTATTACAATTCAAGTTCTAAAACATGAAAACTAAACCAAGTCTACTAGCTAGTCTCCCGATCACTCCTGAGTGTCGGGGCCATAGGTAGCTAAGCCATCTCCTGCTCCAAGGCAAGTAGGGCAAACGTCCTCAGGGCAATCATCTGTAATATTTTCAACAGGTCCAGTCAGGACAGGAACGAGTACAATTCATTAAGAAATTCCAAGTAAATGACAAAGAACTATAAAGCAGTTATAGACAATTTTATTGATGAACATGGTAGTTTGTATACAGGTGATGGTATAGAGAAACAGTTAAGATACAAGGAAAGTAAGGTAAGTAAAACAAGAGAAGAATCATAGCAATGAAGACTGTAAATAGAGACTAGCTGAACCAAGATAACATGATATAAGTCCAGAGGATATAATATGAGTCAAGTGTAATCCTAGTGTGAGTCTAATACAAGATGAGTCGAATGTGATTCTAATCATTGTTCTAATAAGGTGATTCGAATAAGGTGATACGAATAGTGATTCGAATAGTAGTCAAACAATGATTCGAATAAATTCTCCAAGTGTGTTTTAAAATACCGAGATCGACATGTAAACGGCTGTAGGTAATACGGCACACCGTACACTCGCGAAGTGTGGGATGGCTATCGTTCGAATATCATTCACAGAGGGGTGATTCGAATAGGGGGATATGTCTACATGTCTAATCAGTATTTCCCCGCCCAGTCTAATACAAGTAAATCCATAATCCAACACATAAGACGAATACAAGTCCAACCAGCATATGAAGATACGAATAGGTGGTTCGAATAGTGATTCGTATGGTGATTCGTATGGTGATTCGAATAATAGAGGTAAGACGAGTAAGTATGTGTGACGCATACATGGATTCAGAAATAACAATACGTGTTTGTAACAAGAATAAAATAGAACTAACTAGAACTGAAGTACAGTAATTGACAAGTAAATGAAAGAACTTTCAGAGAATGTACTCGCCTGATACTCTGAAAAGAGTAATGTAATATCAGATGTCTGCACCGGAGTCACAATGTCCTAAATAAAGCAGTATAGGTTATAATGTGTTTAAAACAAGGTAAATAAAGTTTATAATGCAATCTACATGATTTCTAGGTCAATCTAGGTCAAAGTCAACTCTAAGTCAAACCTGGTCAAATGTTTAGGTCAAACTAGGTCCAAGTCACATTTAGACTCAATGTTGACTTTTGGTCAACTCTAGTCAATCCTGAACTATTGGGTCAAACCTTGGTCAATTCTAGGGTGGTTAACTGTCAAGTCAACTCTAAGTAAAGACAACTCAGATCCACACCATAGACTTACATATCTTAGGATACCATATTTATCTATATTATATTACCTATCAATGTATACATACCCAATGTGTATAGCCCTGGACATACACAAGCCTATCAAACAAAACCACACACCTATACCTATCTATCACATATATCCATCAACTATATATTCATGAATATATACATAGGAATCATATATGTGTATGTCTACATATATGTAGGTATCATAAATAATGTGAGCTCTCAAACCTACACACACATAGCCTCATGACACAATCACTACTCCATCTCACCAACCAACTCTCATGTAGCCCTCTTGCTACAATGCTAACTAATACTAACAGTCTAATACCAAGACTGCCTCAAGCCTATGCCTATAACCTATCCTATACACCAACTAGAGACTAACAAAATACTAACTAACTCTCTCTATCTCAAGGACACACTATAAACCTCATAACCTAAATCAATGTATAACTATAACCCTGAAAAATTAACATAATCCAAGTAGCAATATCATGGTTGAATCTCAAATACCAAACTAGAACACAGAGGTCAGTGTATTCTCAGTTCTGTCATAGGCAATTTCAGTTTCACTCATGTTAACTCTGTTCACTGGAATTTCACAGGAACTCATTAACTGACAGTTCAATATGTGAATTCTCAGTTCAGTTTTCTGAAACAAATATGGAATTCACATGCTCGAAACCACTGCAACTCACAAGAATGAACCCTTGTCTATCTAACATGCACAGCATCCTAACAATCATGTTAACATATCAATTTCAATGTGTCAAGGTGACAGTGATGTGTAGATTTCTCAGATTTTGCATTTCAAGTGAACTATCATTATTAGAACAGTGTAAATCATGTAATCTCATTTAATGAAATCTCAGTTATTCATCAACCCTTTAAGATCAAAACCCAACTTAATACACATGAAATCTCAGAAATTTTAGTTCACTTGACAGCCCAATCAAGCAATGGGTGTAATCTCAGAATTTGAGAAAAAGTTCAATGACAGTTTGTGAAAGTTTAACATCAAAATACATTTTGAAATCCCCAAAACCTTGTTATCCTCAACCAATTCATGTAACCATCACTCACAGTAAACTACCACACATGTTTATGAATCTATTATAGCAATTAACATCCAAATCAGTTTTTAAAATGGAAATTAATATCGGGATTTAAAAATACAGGAATATATCAGTAAAAAAAACAGTAATGACATGAACAAGTGCTAAATTGAACTAAACCCCATTTAAATCCAATTTCAGTGTGATCAAGTGTCCCTCCTATAAGTAAGTGTCCTGTGGGGGTATTCGTGTCCAGAAAATAGGACACGAGGTGTCCAACAGAGGGGTCGATAGGTAAAAAGTTGACAGGTACGCACAGCATCGTGCTGCCATCCCTCAGGGAATTGGACACGACACAGTCCACAAGAGGACACGTGGTCGTGTCCCCACTTAGTCTAGGTATAGGTCTTTGTGTCCAAGTGCCTGCACTGAGTCGGGGTCATGTCGTGTCGACATTATTAGGGCGTATTAGAGACACGAAAAACGTGTGTACAGTGTAGGGCAAAACACGTGCACACGCGATTTCTTCGCGCACACACATCGAGGTACCATGAAACTTTATAGGTGTCGTATCAGTCATTAGGAAAATGTGTCTACCAAGTTTCGTGGCCTGAGTCGCCATGTCGTGTCCGCTAGGACACGCGAGCAGTAGGGCATCCGTACGAGCCCCGTGCGGTATCTCGTACTGCGTGTCCAAGTGCCAAAACAGTGTCCAAACGTGTCTAATTTTGACCCAGTCAAGTTGGGTTGTAAAATACACCTATTAGGCTACACATACATGTAATTTGTTTTGAAAATTAACAATATTCATTTCATTCAAGCATTTCATCAAATACCCATTCAAATACACCGATACGTGTCCGATACGGACACGAAATGGACACGGATTCCTACCAAACTTGGGCTACACCTAGGAGAACCTTAAATGAATGCATCTATGAAGAAAAATCATGATTTCAATGGGTGTAGATAGGTTTACCTATTGAGATCTAGAATCTCAATGTAAAGAGCCTCAAATCGACGTCTTCCTCGATTTTCTCTGGTTCAACCGTCCTCAAACCTTGCTAGCAAGCACCCACAAGTATCCTCTACTGTTGGAGATGATGATACAATTGATTTGACTCAATTTGGGCTCAATTTGGATTACTTGGGAGAGTTTTAGGGAAGAACAAAGTAGGACTTTTTCTAGGGTTTGTAAAAGAGGCCAAGGCTTTGTTAATGTGACTTTATAGGAAGGGGGGGTCTTGTATGGCTGT
Organism: Iris pallida; assembly: GCA_029216955.1. NCBI lineage: Eukaryota > Viridiplantae > Streptophyta > Magnoliopsida > Asparagales > Iridaceae > Iris > Iris pallida. The sequence continues at coordinate 13,556,902 of JANAVB010016199.1, forward strand.
TGAAAACATTAGGATTAGGGTTTTAGATGAGTGGTTGAGGTTCCTCCACCAAATTCTAAGCCTTCCTATTGGTTAAGGCTTCTTTTCACAAATATCTCAAAAAGAAAATATCCTTCCTAATAATATCTAGATATTACTAACCTTGGCACTTAGTAAGATTGTTCTAACCTTAATTTTAACCTCATGACTAATCTAGGTTAGGTTAACTTCTAGGTTAAGGCTTCACTAAAAGACTAGCACAATATTTAATTAATATAAATTACAAATTCACAAAATTGTCAAAATAACCAAAATACCCTTAGGCTAAAAATTGGTAATATGAAATTCTAATCACGTGACTAGGCTCCTTTGGTCATGGTTAGTCTCTAGGCTTAGCAAAACTAGGGTTTAGCTAGTTAACCATCAAAATTACCAATCAACATTTTAAATAGTTTTAAATTGATTAAAAATTACCAAAAATCACAATATGATTTAAATATCATTATTAAATGATTATAATCACAAAATTTCAAATTTACCCTCTTTTGGAAAACTGGGTGTTACACAATGAATCTCATTTAATAGGTTCATTCGACTGAATCCAACGCCACAGACTTCTTAAATTTCCCAAATCGTGGTGGTAGTTAAAGAAGAGGATAACCGACTCGTCCATCAAAAGAGCAGTCATTAATTGCTCTTATGACTTCGACATAAACTAGTTCCTTCGACTCAGAAGCGCAGCCGGTTCATTCCTTCCACTGTGCCCTTACTTTAACTCAGAAGCACAGCGCCCTCCATCCCATCTAAAAGTGCAGCCCATTAAAAGGCTCCTTTATCTGATACTTTGTTGCCTAATGCACAAGTCCACTCATCACTTAAAAGTGCATTGACTCCATTGCCTGAAGCACTTGTCCACTCATCGCTCTAAAAATACAGTGACACTATTGCCCAAAGCACTTGTCTACTCGTCGCTCTAAAATGTAGTAATTTCGTTGCCTGAAGCACTTGTCCACTCGTCGCTCTAAAAGTACAGTGACTCCGTTGCCTGAAACACTTTTCCACTCATCGTCTAAAAGCACAGTGACTCCGTCGCCTGGAGCACTTGTCCACTCGTCACTCTAAAAGTATAGTGACTCCGTCGCTTGAAGCACAATCTACTTGTCACCCGAAGTGCAGTGATCCCAAAGCCTCGCTAGAAGCACAGCTTGTATAGAAGTGCAGTCCTACGGGGTGACATGGTTCCACGTAGTCAGACGTGTGTTTATGTCTTTTTTAGATTGGTTTGTTTAAAAATCACTGCTCTTAATATATGACAGAGTTTGATTCTGTTGATAAGAGCAATATCCTATTAGTTTGTTTAAACCATAGATAAGGAAGGAATTTGTTCTTATGGACGAGGTCCATATCCAATCGGTTTGTTTAAACCAATGGCCCCCTAAGATAAGACAAAATTCAACTTCAGTGATAGGAACAAAATCTGCTTAGGTTCATCCGATCAACAGTAAACACATGCTACGTGTCGTTTATTCGGTAATATTCATAATTTCCCCCAAGATCTTGATAAAAGAAAATCCCAGCGTCCGCATGTCAGTTCAGCAGCAGCCTTCACCGTACAACATCGAGATTCTTTTATATCTCTACGTGCAGCATTCCTGTACAATCTTTATGCACATCGTATATGTGCTTCCCTATAAATAGAATGAGTTTTCCTTCGATAAGGTGGCTTTAAAATCTTCATAAATTCGGCATCCTCTTGATTGGCAACCCCAGAGTTCCAATCACAAGCACCAGAAAGCCAGAGCAAGTTCAACTCATCGTCAGATCGTCAGCGGAGTAGAGGAGCCGCTGCAGTGCTCGATCTCCACCGTCATACTTCTCCAAAAAATATTGTACTTGGATCTCCTATTTAGGAATTGATTGTACTCTTTATGTATTTAATATACAAAAAGTTTGTATAATATTTTTATTTGCTATAAAAAAATCAAAGACAGGTATTACAGAACACTGAAATTGATTACAAACTCGTTTATACAAAGAAGAGCCTAGAAAGAAATCCTAGGAAACAATCTAAGTACAATTGTTTAGTTTTGATTTTGCAGGTGACGATGGAGGCTCGAAAAAGTGCTATCAACTCTGCCTTACTCCGTGGACTATCTGATGCAGTATCTAGCTCGTAAAGAAATTGCTTTTTTCTTGAAGGTTGCCAGCCTTTTGCAGGGGAGTGGCACCCTGCTATTTATAATAGAATGTATGTTGGATCGCATAGACAGCCTGCAGCCATGTGGCTGATTAGCATGCGAAGATCCGCTCTTTGACTGCCATCTGTCGATTTGTTGGAATTTTATTACAACAAATCTGGGTAGTTAGGGACTTGGTCAGATTGTCACGTGTCCTATTACGGGGGGCTACAAAGTTTTCTCAGTCTTCGATATGTATTTTGGCCGCACAAAGCTCATGCGGCTTGGATCATAGTTACTCTTGGCTACATGAAGTTTGGAGATTTTGGGGCCGCATAAGGTTCATATGGCTTAGATGACACTCTTATGGCCACATGTACGAACCCTGCTTTTGGGCGATGTTTCACGTCTTATCTTTTTTTGGTCGAAGTGTCAGAACTGTCATTTTTATCAGTTTTGTTAGGACTTATCAGCTTTATCAGTCGGACTGCTCCTCTTGGCCGCATATCTTCCTTCTGCAGCTGTTTGACGACGGGCCGCATATGTCATTGAACCATTCATTCGACTTTCCTTCATGCGGACCTGTTTGGCCTAAAGTACCTATGCGGCAATTTGTAATCTGTATGAACTCTATATTTTTCATGCTTCTACAAGATCCCCTTCAAAGTTTTCAAATTACAAATTTGGAATACTTTGAATAAGAAGCATGAAAAATCTGTCAAGTCGCAGGGAGTCTTCAATTTACAGGAAGTTTTTTCGAACTGCAGAGAGTCGTAGGGAAATCCTGAGCCGCAGGGGCACTTCGAGCCGCAGAGAGCCTGCCAGCTGTCTCCGCTGCATTTAATTTTTTTGATTCGTTTTTGGATTTGGGTTCTCTTTCCGAGATAAAGTCGATGGTTACTAGGGATAAAATCTCCAAACGTCATCATTATCTTTAATGATATCGAGAATCGAAGCGGCACTCTTCTTGGAAATCCTATAAATAGGGGTTATTTTGAAGAGAAAACTTTTTTTTACCTTCCTCTCTTTCATCTTCGTCTTCCTGTCTTTAATGGCTCCAAAAGCTTCTAAGTCGATTGCGGCCAAAGGAAAGGGGCTTGCTTCTCCGTCGAGAGCGGCGGACTCCCCTTCCATTCATTCTGACATGCACCCTCCCATCAAAGGTAAGGACAGTAGGAAGATGATGGCCATGTCGTATGTTTTTATGCGCAGGCCTGCGCTATATCATTTTCTGTACAATAAGCTTGGTTGATGCGTGCCCCATTCAGTTGGACCACATGTGTTCTTTATGATAGGGTCATATAAGCTGAGTTGCATAAGCGCTGCATAAATAACCCAGGACTGATCTGCATAAATACTGCATAGTTATGCCGCATAAGTGTCTCCTAATTTTGCCACATGGGTGTTTCATATCTCGAGCCGCTGGAGCACTTCGAGTCCAAGCCACATAAGTGCCTCATTACTGAGTTACATGAATACTTTGTGACTGAGCCACATAAGTGCCTCATGAGAGCCTTATGATTGAGCCGCATGAGCACCATTTTTTTGATTGAGCGGTCTAAGTGTCCCTCGACTGCGCCACCTGAACATATGACCCAACAGTATGTGCCTCATGTTCTTTAAGCCACTATGCCATATAGATCTTGGCTAGGTCGCATGGTTGAAGGGATAAACTTCTAACTTTTACTTTTTCTCTGTCTTTTGCAGTAAACTTGTCCCTAGCTCCATCCGGAGAACTCTTGATAGGATATGCTCAATCTGCGTTGGGTGTGAGATTTGACCAAATAGTCGAACATGTGTCGACTCAGATTATCCAAAATCAGCCTGAAGATAGGTTAAGGGAGATCAGGAACCAATCATTTTTTTACTTACTCAGTATGATGAATTCTGGGAAGCTAGGGGGCATTCATATGAAGCCTTTATTCTTGTTCGGAGATGCTATAGTTATCTCGAATCCTCGTACCCTGGAGCTTTTTTGAGAATTAGGATTTTCTTTCCAATGAGCTACCGATTCATCTTCCTCAGATGGAACGTCACTTCTCTCTGTCAAGTTTCAACATAGTGCCCATCGAAAGGTGAATCGCGAACCCCATTACTCAGGACCGACAAGCCGTCTTCGTAGGCAATATCCATTATAATAGATAAGTGCGGTCAGCGGTCGCGACCAGGGAGTCGGTCAGTTGTTTTGTCGTCGGGCTAGCCCCTAGTAGTTTTATAAACGACATGAGGCCCAATAATCGACTCTCTGAGGCCGACACCTACCTGAACCAGATTGTCCGTAAAGGGTCGTATCCCACGGGTAGACTGTCGCTGCAAAATTTGATGTGTCGTTCCCCTCCATGGGCTAACTTGACGCTCTGGATCCTGTCGACTTATGGGGATATTTTACAGCATCTCGGCCTCTACTACGCCATAAGGGGCACTTGCTATGGCCTCCCTATGGATGCAAAGCGGTTTATAGCGCTCCTCGAGATGTACAATTGTCATACGGGGACCTTTTATACACCTGCTGGGGAGATGGGGCTCGCCCTTCACGAGATGCATGACGTCTCCAAGTTGCCCTGGGGGGATGAAGTTTATGAAGAGTATACTCCCACGAATGAGGAGTTTGAGGAATTAGAGCGGCGGTTTCTCGGGTTTCTTGCCGTTTACTGGGAGGTGTTATGTCATCATAGCACTTGTCATCAAATGTCAAAGAAGAAGGATGAAAGTTCTGAGGGGACCCTTCCTCACACCAAGGCCTGGGTCAGTTACTTGTTTGACCTTGGCGCCTTGGGCCGGGTCGTCCCTCGGAGCCCCCATACTCATACGGGAGTGGACGCTCAGGTGCAAAGCGCCAAGAGAACCAAAGCTTCTGGTGACAGATTCGGAAGCCAGTCTAACACATTCAGCTACTTCTATCAAGATACCCTACTTTTATCCCATAAAGCCATCTTGGCTGGATTTCTGATAATAAGGCTGAGGATTTGTGTAGTCTCGGGGGGTGCTGGCTCGATTGAGAGAATCAGCCGCAACCTGATCCTTTCTGCTGTTAAGTTAGTTTTCGGAGGCAAGCTAGCTCTACTTCCAGCCATGGTGTGCAACATCCATCGGGGTCTTCTTATCTTTACGACCAGAACCATAGCTCGTGATGGTATGAAGAATTTCTACCGAATTGAGCTATCCTATCATTATCTGATAGGGTGGCTGTTAATGCACTGTCCTTCTCTGATGCGACCTGGCCATGAGGGGAACGCGACGATTCACGATGCATTTATTTATCAATATCGTGATATGCCTTGGACCTGCTTGACCATGTTCGAATGTCGTGTTATGCTCGCACGGGTGGACAACTATTCCTTCTTTGTGTCGGTCGTGCCTTTCATTGATAAAGAAATGAGGCATCTTCATCTTGATGGCAGTATCGCGCCCCAGGTTTTATTCGAGAAGATGTTCCGCTGGTTGCAGAATATTCGTCCTGCGCATCTGGTGTACCACAACCGTAACGTTGCCTTCTTGGAACCTTATTTTCCCAACCGGTTCTCTAGACAATTTGGGTATTGTCAATTATTTTTAGACAACCCGAGTCCCTATTTAGGTTACGATGGCAGCGTCCTAGATGGCATTCGGGCCTGGCATTATTACAGTACTGCCTGTATCCAGACCATTTTCTCTCTTCCTGATACCAGGGGTTTAGTACGCATCTCGTACATGGCAGCCCTCTACCACGTCTCCGTAAATGGGCCTCCCCATAATTTCGATGCGAGTACAAGTTTTATAATCGGTACTAAGTTGGAGAAAAAGCGCAAGGAGTCCAAAAAAAGGAAGAGGGCAGGAAAGCCGAAGGTCGTTACAATCTCTGATTCAAATTCTACTGATACAGAAGAGAAGGATGAGCACAACGATCTGTTGCCTCCTACAGATACTCTGGTGACACGTTTGCCTTCCCCTGTGCCGAGCCCTTCGCCTAAGCGAAGTAAGTGCGGACCTTGTGTAGCTAATTGGCCTCATTCTCAAAAATGGGTCGCATTTAAGAATCGAGGTTCTGACCCTGCGGGAGAGGGCAGTGATGCCGAAACCCTCCCGGAGGTAAGTTTCATTCCGGCCGCCTACCATGTTACTTCTGGTATTTTGTCTTATTGTTTCTCTCTTTTTCTTTCGTATAGGCTTTTGAAGACATAAACCCTTCGGAGCCTGGTGTTGTTTTCGAGACTTCTCCAGTTTTGGGCACCATGGTCGAAGAATGAGCTAGTCTTACAGAATCAAATATCGAGGCTGGAGGGTCATGATTGGTCGCAACCGACCCAGCTTCATATCCTTTTGGATTGACCGGGATTGGAGTGACAGATGTAGGTGATTCAGATGTTGCTGTAGAGAAGGATATAGGGGCAGTGGAAGGAATCATGACCGTCCAGAGTGAGTTACGGACTCCACCGCCCTCCCCTGGTAAGCTATGTCATATTCTTACCGACGAGGAGGTTCATTCGCTCCTTCTTTATATCCTTCGAGTCAAGCTGATTGTTGGTTGTTCTGGACCTACAGGCCCTGCCTCTCCGCTAATGATAGTGGATATGACCACAGAGGAGGGGATAGCAGACGACGTCGGGGCAGACCTACTGCCGAAGAGAAGAAATGGACCTCCCCTCCTTCAAATCGAAAAGAACCCTGCTGAGCTGAGTTCTGAGCCCTTATACCACCAACGGTAGAGGCGGTGGTTCCTATACCAACATCAGTGGGTGCAGGGTTGGTTGAAGCTACCTCTTCCCTGGAGACTGAACTCGTCGCTCTGTCTAGTCTTCAGCTTCTTCGGGTTACGGAAGAGGAGATCACTACTGTGCGGGAGTCTCATTGCTCGAAATTTGTTTCCCTTTTGACAGGATCATCAAGCTCAAGTGTGCCTCCTTCCCAGAAGCCTTCAACTTCCTTAGGTGCTATCCCTTCGACATCGTCCTCTCTGGAGAATTTGGACGAATAGTCAAGGGACATAGTCGAGAGCTTTTATCGTCACTTGAAACGGGGGGTCGAGGCTGCTTTAAGGAGAGGGACGCCATTTGCAGTAGCCCACCACTGCGCCCAAGGCCAGATTGCCCTGCTGAAGACGCTTCTGAAAGGAGAAGGGGTGGCTGTCCTTCTGGAAGATAAACTGGCAGAGGATAATCAGTGCCTAATCCAGTTACAAAAACTATAGCAAGTCGATATGTCTGCCATGGTGGAGCAGGAGCGTGCTTTCCTTGTATCAGCCGTAGAAAAGGTGAAGGTTGTTCAAGAGGCGACCAAGCCCTCCTTGGAGAAGGACCTCAAGAAGTTGTCCCTTAAGTATGACAAGCTAAGCCGGGAGGGAGAGATTTTCTTGACTCGTGAGGAGACCATTACTCGTGATATGGCCGAAACTAACAAACAGCTCCACCAGCTCCAGGCTAGGCTAACAACTCTGGGGACTGAGCTCCAAGCCACTCGTCAGGAGAGTGAGAAGATCTGGAAGGAGACTGATGAAGTCACACGAGCCTCTGCTGCTTTTGAGGGAACACTGAAGAAATTAAAAGAAAATTGGCAGGTTCATGCGCATCTGGAGGACGCCGAAAAGTTATCCCAGGAAGCTGAACATCGAGTCAAGCTGAGAATTGAGTGCTCAACTGCATGGCTGGAGGGCATTCTTAGCAAGTTGTGTGTTGCTGATGAGTAGTGGACTTTGCTTTTCCTCCCCCACTTTTTTTTGATGGAGCAGAATACATTTACTCCGCTCTGAGGAGCTTGTAATAGCATTTTGATGAAGGATATCCCCTAGGGGGACTTTTTGTGGACCTATTGCCCTTTGGTGAATCTTTGAAAATGCGAGCAAATAGATTTGAAAGATATTTTCTAGACCTACTACTCTTTGATACACCGATGGTGCGAGTAATAGATTAGGATAATTTTACCATTTTTGTGTACTGGCGATGCGAGTACTGATAACAAGTGGAGAGAAGACCGACATATTTACTCAGAGGTAATAAGGACGTGGTAAATATGGGTCTGAAGTAGAGCCTCCCTACTCAGAGGTAATAAGGACGTGGTAGGAGTAGGCCAAATGGGGATACACAGAACAACTCAGAGGTGTTATCAACGTGGTAGTTCTATGTATTGGGTGATTTGTCAGTGATGGATGGAAAAACAACTCAGAGGTAATATGGATGTGGTTGTTTTCCTTGTCGGGAGAATTTTGTGGACCTATTACCCTTTTTGTGTACTGATGGTGCGAGCAATAGATTAGGATAAGTTTTTATGGACCTATTACCCTTTTGTGCACTAGTGGTGCGGGTAATAAATTTTGAGATAGAACCCAACAGGGGTCATATGGGCATGATATATAGTAGTCGAAACATCAAAGCGAAAGTTTAGAGGTATCAATATACATGACTTGTCACTCGTAGAGATGCAATGCGAATCCCCTCGAGGGGAAGAACAGAGTGTAAGTTCACGGGTACCTGATGTACATAACTCAACAATCAAGGTAGTATATATATATATATATATATATATATATATATATATTAAAAAAAAAAAAAAAAATATATATATATATATATATATTAATCGACAGCCTCTTATTGATGAGATAAATCGTCAGGAGAAGGACATCCGTTTGTGCCACCAGGTATTCGACGAGTTCTACGTCCTCTTCGGCTACCCCCTTCGATCCCAAAGGTTGGGATACCGTCTTGGGCAACTTGACCACCAAGGGTTGAACTTGCAATGTTGGCTTGCCTGAGTATATTGGACCGGTATCTAGCTGTCGGCTCGTCTTGGAAAGACGGGTGACAATTGGCTCGGCAAGGGATTTTGTGTCTTCCGATTGTCTTCGGATGGATTTTGGCAATTGGATCACCATCAGCCCTATGATGGGCTTTGGCACTTGACTTGGGGAATCAGATGACCATTGGTTCCGACTGTGCAGCTTGAACGAGGGAACCAGGCACCTCTTCATGTACGGTTGCGACAAGGGGTACGATTTTGCCTGATTTACTAGTCTGGAGGTAAATTATCAAGGGTTCCTCTGGCCCTATGATGGTCTCCCATTTGTTAGTGATGTACTTCTTAGATTCTTCATATAAACAAGCCTCCGAAGAATAATAAGACTCAACCCCTTTGAAGGGATCGATGTTGGCGAATTCGGTCCTCACAAAGTCGTGTCTATTGACATACTTGAAGCAGTGATGGAGGGTGGACGACACAATCATATAGTCATGTATCTACTGACGCTCCAAGAGGATGTTGTAGGGTGTGTCTACCTCTATGACGTAGCAGGTAACTTCCGTCTTCAGGTCACCAATATGGCACTTCAACCGGATCTTCTCCAGAGGATAGCTTCTTCCCATGTTAAAACCGCTGATGGCAGTGGTGGTTGCTGCTAGCCAATGCATAGGGATGCCAAGATGTTGGAGCAGGCTTTTCGGGATGATGCTTATTGACGAGCCAAGGTCGATATGCATCCGATCCACCTTGATGTCGCCTATGTATCTACTGTAGTATAAAGGGTGATCATGCAAATTGGACTTGATCAACATGTCTTGAGGAGTGAATATGATATTGGGCATTGCATCTGTGCTATCGCTGCCCTGTAGATCTGCTTGCGGGTCTTCCCCTGGAGGCTTGACCTGGGCTAAGTTGGCGTCAGCATTTTGGAGTGCTTCGCTTAATGCGACACAAAGATCCTTGGAGAGCCTTAGAAGCTCATATAACGACAACTTAGCTGGCGTATTAGCCAATTGTGCTAATATGTCAAAGTTATAATGTCTCTCCAGTCCCTGATGTGCATTATTGCGGAGTGGCCTGTCGAAGCGGGTTTCCTTTGTCTTGGACTTATCCGCCAGTGGAGGCTGAGATGGCCTTGGAACATCAAAGGGAGGCAATGTTGCTGGCTGAGGATCTTCGGCTGAACTATCCCGTACGGGCTGGACTTGTGCTCCAGACCGGGTAACAATGGCTGCAGCTTCCTTAGCCTCGACTGAAATTGTATGGCAGGATCTAGACTTCCTGTCCTTTTTCTTGCTGGTAGGAGATGACACCCCCTGGGTAACTTCGGGCACTAAGTCTAGATGCACCCACATGATGTCTCCTCGTGAGGTAGTGAGAGGTACCAGTCCAGATGTGTAGTTCCGGACGAATGGAAGATTAATAACCTCCATCGTTGCCCGAGGGACAGGTATGACCCCGTCTGGAGTGCTTGTTGGAGGGAATTCGCCGAACTGAATAGACACCATGTTTGCCGCCACGGCAACCTCTTCAAAGTCTATCGACAAAGCTTTGGAGTCGATAAGACTCTAAATGTACCGCTTCAATTGGAAGCAATCATGAGTGGCATGATAGACATAGTGGTGGAAGTGACAATACTTTGGGTCCTCCATTTCTGCTGCTTGGGGCTCGCGCCTTGGTGGAGGGAGCTGGATCCTACCCCCTTGCAAGTGCATATCAAAGATAGGTTTGACTTGAGTATTTTCAAATGAGTAGTTGATCTTGGGCCACAGACCTTCCGTCTATTTCTGTTCGGGCTTCTGAGTCACATCAGTGACCATGGCATGTTTGCCCTTATTGTCCCGGTTAGTGGTGGCACCACTGTTGTTGTTTCTGGAGGTGGAACCAGGACGTCTGCCCTTATCTTCTTCATCTGGGATGTGTAATCCAAGCTGGCGGGCCTTCTTCAGTTTTGCCTCTGCATTGGTAGCACTTATGATGAAGGTCATCCAATCCCTGAACTGATCGTCAACTATCTAGAGGCTAATTGCAGGAAGCAGTTTCTTTTGGCAGATTTCAATCAAGGAGCTCTTGGGATTGCCTTGGGGCAATCTCACTGCTATTTGGCAAAACCGCTCGATGTAGTTCTTCGTTAGCTCTCTTTCTCCCTGAACGACGTCCATGAGAGATGACATTGTTACGTCATGCCCCACTTTGTAAAATCTTTTCAGGAACATGTGTTTGAAGTCATCAAAAAAGTGAATGCAGTTGTCGAAAAGGTTGCGGTACCAGTCGAATGCGATCCCCTTCAATGCTCCGATGAATAATCACGTGAGGATGGCATCACTATACGGCAAGTGGTCGATTGTGACTTCAAAGTAAGCCATGTACCGACTAACAGAGGTCTTTCCATCATAAGAATCGATATAGAATAACTTGTACCGTGGTAGAAAAGGTACGTCTCTCCATGCAACGGGATATGGCTGTCGTATTCTGAGATCCCGAAAGGAGTCCCGGGCATTGAACATCGCTCAAAGCTCCTGGACTTCCCTCTTTGCCTCCTTGGCTTCATCTGAAGCTTAAGGAACAGATACTACTAAGGGATCATCACCCAAAGGAGGGGCGGTCGTGTTGGAGTTCGCGTTGATTGCGGGTCCCAAGCTTGTTTGCCCGGGCGTCCTTGCTGGTTGAATTGGCAGGGCGACTTTGATCTCATCCACGGACTTGACCAAGGACAGGAGCATGGCTTCCAGCACTTCTAGCCGTTGTCGATCAGAAGGTGCTTCATGATCATCGTCATCCATAAAGACTGTACTCATATGGGTAGAGGTAGAAGGGATTGTGGCAGAGGTACTCTCGGTGCCGTACCCTTGTGTTGAGAAATCGTCAGAAAATGTCAGAATATTATCTTCGTCAGACTCGGAAGGGGTGCAACCCCCTACGCAGGAAGCCGCATCATCTTGGTGAGGGTGGTGGCCCTCAGGGATGTCCAAGTCTGTTGCACAGTTATAGGGGACCTCTATCCCCTGCACGTGCTCTTGGTACATCGGATTGTCGTATATATTGAGGGGACTGCTACCCCCAGCTTCTCAAGGAGGCCGTAGGTGCACCCCGGGTACCGGAAGCTGCTTTTTGTATCGAGTGCCTAAATAGACACCCCCTGTGGTTGTCGAAGGAAACCCCCCAGATGAGGGTCTCCTTACAATACTGGCCAAGATGGTCGGGCTGGAAGAGCCTGTCTTCTTTCCTCCCTTGCCAGGAGGAACCTTTTGAGTCGAATTACAGGAGGCGACAGAAAACTCCTCGTCCCCTGGTATTTGCACCTATTTTTTGAGTTGTTGTCGGACAGGTGCTGGCTGCTGCAGTCGCTGGAAAACTGACTGCCGATCTTCCGGTGCTGCTGATTTATCGTAGTAGCAGTGGATGATGACTTGGGTGCAATGACGCCCCGAGAGGGACTCATTGCATGCCGACGCTGCCATCTTGCGTTATGAGCAATCACGTCACGTAAGTTTGTAGGAGGTTGCTCTACCTTTGCACCAAACTTGTGAACTCGGGTATCCCGAGCGCACGGGTGCTTAGGTATCATGTTTGCTCCCTGATCCGTGGCTAGTAAAGCACTTGCTCTGGATCTTTAGAGGGAGACTTTAAAGACCCACCCTGTCTATTAGCCCTGGGGGACTGGACGCGAGTAGTTCTGTACAACTTTCTGTCAGGAGCCCGTGTAACAGTCAACGGGGCCCGCTGACAGTCAGCAACTTGGACAGTTGACTGGGCCGGTTGGGCCCGCACTGCCCTAGACTTTTCTGACTTCGCGCCCAAAGGCATAGTAAAAAGAGTCCAAATTGATACATCCCGCATCTTCAGTGGGCCACATGGCGTCGGGCCCGTATGAGAGGCGGTCGAACACAGAGCTTCTGACAGGGCCGCATGAGATATCCTCTCTGAGGCCAGGATTAGTCATCACATGGACTATCTTCTTGTGGCTAGAGCTAGCTGTCACATGGATCATCTTCCTGCGGCCAGAGTTGGCTGCAGCATGAGTTGTCTACCTGCGGCCATAGTTGGCTGCCGCATGAGTTGTCTGCCTGCGGTCGGAGTTGGCTGTTGCATGGACAGACTGCCCATCTCCTCTCTTCTGCCTCTTCTTTGTCCGCATAGATTTCCCTTGTGCCCCAAAAACTCAGCATTGTAGTATTTTTCTTTGCTAGATTTGGGGACAGTGGGGTCCTCTGCGGTCGAAAACAAAGCCGCAGGAGAGTTCTGGTCACCGTCTTGGACTGCAGAAGGAGATTATTCGAGAACTTGGTCGGAGGCAATAGTTTTGCGCACTGACGCCTTGCGAATCCTCTTTGGGTTGGCTAACTTCTGAGACGGGCTGGCGTTCCCTTCAGAGAGCAATTCTTCGAAGGCTTGTTGATCAAAACGAACCACAAGCATCTGCTGTGTAGAGCCGAGCTTGGACGCGTCAGATTGCGTCACCAACTTCTTATCGGAAGAGAAGGACATCCCCAGCAGAGTCGCCATCGTGTTTGCCATAAAAAAAATCAAAGACAGGTATTACGGAACACTGAAATTGATTGCAAACTCGCTTGTACAAAGAAGAGCCTAGAAAGAAATTGTAGGAAACAATCTAAGTACAATTGTTTAGTTTTGATTCTGGGGGGTGACGGTGGAGGCTCGAGAAAGTGCTATCAACTCTACCTTACTCCGTGGACTATCTGATGCAGTCTCTAGCTCGTGAAGAAATTACTTTTTTCTTGAAGGTTGCTAGCCTTTTACAGGGGAGTGACACCCTGCTATTTATAATAGAATATATGTTAGGCCGCATAGACAGCCTGCGGCCACGTGGCAGATTAACATGCAAAGACCCGCTCTTTGGCTGCCATCTGTCGATTTGTTGGAATTTTGTTGCAGCAAATCTGGGTAGTTAGGGACTTGGTCAGATTGCCACGTGTCCTGTTGTGGGGAGCTGCATAGTTTTCTCAGTCTTCGATCTGTATTTTGGCCGCATAAAGCTCATGCGGCTTGGATCATAGTTACTCTTGGCTACATGAAGTTTGGAAATTTTGGGGCCACATAAGTCTGGGCCGCATAAGGTTCATACGGCTTAGATGACACTCTTCTGGCCGCATGAAGATGTACGAACCCTACTTTTGGGCGACGTCTCACGTCTTATCTTTTTTTGTCGAAGTGTCAGAACTGTCATTTTTGTCAGTTTTGTCAGGACTTGTCAGCTTTATCAGTCAGACTGCTCCTCTTGGCCACATATCTTCCTTCTGCAGCTGTTTGTCGACGGGCCGCATATGTCATTGAACCAGTCATGCGGCTTTCCTTCATGCGGACCAGTTTGGCCTAAAGTACCTATGCAGCAATTTATAATTTGCATGAACCCCATATTTTTCATGCTTCTACAGTTTTGTCATGGCAAACAAGATGGCGACTCTGCTAGGGACTTCCTTCTCCTCCAACAAAAAGGTGGTGAAGTAATCTGACGACAACTTGCTGGGATCTTCTCAAAAGATGTTGGTCATACGTTTTGACCAACAAGCTTTCGAAGATCTCTTTTCTGAGGAGAAGTCGAGTCCTTCGAAGCAGTTCGTAAATCTGAAGAAGACTCGACGCACCTGGGTGCCGAAGGCGGCTGCAATGAGCAGCACGACGGAGGGGACTGTGCTCCAGAACCCCCTGATCGACGAAGCCCCGAAGAAGATTTCGATTGCTGCTGCCATGCTGCCTCGTTTAGTTTTTGCTTCGGGAAAGCGCAGCGAGGAGTGCGGCTTCCCTACGACAGGACAGACAAAGGTGCAACTTCAGAAGAAGTACGCCGTGGTCTACCTACGGACGGAGGAGGTTGCACAGGCGAGAACTTCTGTCTTTGACAGAATTGCCTACCCATCGGGTAAGGCTATGTTGGATTCTTAATGTTACACAGCTTCTAGGGGTAACGCAAAGAGGTCCAAGGCGGCACGTGCCTTACACGGCCAATGTGTTATGCCAACCACTCATTTGGACTCTGAATACTACGCACCTTCTAGGGGTAGTAGGAAGAAATCCAAGTCAGCACGTGCTTCGTGCTATCAAAGTTCTATGCCGACTGCAGACCAAAGGCCCGCGTTGACAGTCATGCGCACAACAAATGGAAAGCTATACAAAACTGGTCCGAGTGCTTTGATGCCTTGACCGGTGAAACTCTGCTGTCACTTGAGCGCTCATGCATACGATTCAAGCTAGGGGGTAACTACTATCGAGATAGACTCATACAAACAGTGTTCCTGTATGCATGGAAGGAGTCTACATCATCTGCAACTCTCTAATCAGGACCTAATCCTGTCTTACGCACAGGAACTAAGAAGGGAGAAGCTATCTCCAAATCCTCACTCTTGTGCGCACAAAAAGAATGCAGGAGTAGAAACCTCAATAACTCCCCACAAGCGTAAAGTGAGGGAGGGGTCTGCAGTGCAAGACGTGTTTAAGCCAAGATACAACTGCACCCAGATCACCATAAACTGCTGCTATTGCCAAACAACTACGTCGCCACCAAAGAGGCGGTCCGTCTTCCAAAGACTGCAACCGATGGCATCTGGTGAAGAAGAAGATGAACTCCGTATTGCTTCATGCAACACCGTACGGGCATCTCCGTCTCTCAAGAAGCTTTACAAGAATCCTCCCGCCTCGGCTAACAAGCCCAAAAACCAGCCTGGGGGTAACAAGATAGCAGTATCCAGTACGGGTGTGTTCCAAGGCACACAGGCCAAATCTGGATCCTTGGCTCAAGGGAATGACGCTGCAGATGCAACATTAGCTGGGGGTGGCCATCCCTCCATCATTTATGACAATTTCGCCTTCTAATCCAATAAGAGATTGTATGACACAAATACCTCCGCAAGCGTAGGTAGCCAAAAAGTTTGGGGTAGAAATTATAACGAATTTGCGGATGATTGCAATCTACCGGTTTATCCTCAAGACGACGGGAGTCAGGCATCTGAGCCAGAGAGCAAAAGGTCTACTATCCCTTCTACCCATCCGCACATGATTTTCGTGAAGGATCCAGTCAGCAGAAACGTATAGAAGCCCTTAAGACGGGCCTAAATACGTTGAACGATACTATGAAGTCCTTAGCTTCCGCCATCTTGGAGATCAAGGAGAAATTGACACCCGCTGTCTCCGCTCTTGTAAACCAAGACCCAGGGACTAACGGTGGGTCCAATGTGCCTCACATCCTAAGCCAAGCAGTGCCCTCATCATCTGCTCCATCAATAACATGACCTGCAATGTCGAGTGAAATACAGCAAGCCCTCAAAGAGTTGTACGCTGGC
Organism: Iris pallida; assembly: GCA_029216955.1. Taxonomy (NCBI): domain Eukaryota; kingdom Viridiplantae; phylum Streptophyta; class Magnoliopsida; order Asparagales; family Iridaceae; genus Iris; species Iris pallida. The sequence goes on from JANAVB010016199.1 coordinate 13,573,067, forward strand.
CACGATGCCAGAAAAAAGTGAGAATCACTTCAAAAGATGGTGATTCGACAACCATATCTTGCCGGATGGGATAATGTGATCTATCCTCCCAAATACAATACGCAGACGCTCATGCTGTTTGATATGAAGGAGTCTTTCCGTCGATACTTTAGGTACTTCACCTCAGTAACAGGGTATATAACAAAAGACGATGCTCTCCTTACCAACATATTCGTAGGAGCAGTGCAGGGGGTAGCCTACAAATGGTTTTGTAGCCTCCCAAACAACTATATTTTGTCGTTCGAAGACTTGAAGCGCCTATTCCTCAATCGATTCTATAAAAGGGGAATGGATATGACAATGTCGACTCTCATGGACATCATCCAGACGGAGAAGGAACCTGTACGCGCATACATTGAGCACTTCCGCCAGGTCGCTCTGAGATTACCCCATGGTATACTAGAGCCCATGCTTATGGACTCCTACCGTAAAAACATGCTTCCCAGAATCAAATTATGCATAGTGCTCCTTGTTTAGAGTGGACGCCCTTCATTACAGAGGAAGACATGGCAGAAAGGAAAGCTTGAGATGTACAGCTATTGGGACTGAGTTTTCCATCGCTTGAAGACGAAAGAAGGGGCTCATCTAGCAACAATCCTGCTCCTAAGGACGGTAAAAGGAAACAAGCCATGACCGTCAACATCTCCAAGGGTTCAGTAACAATGAACCCTAAGCCGGCCGAAGCACAGAGGCCAAAAGAGACCTACTCCTTCAACGACGAAGTCACACTAGAACTCTTTGATATGCTAATGAAGGGTGGCAAGCTTCTGCTCCCTCCTCCTAAGCGTCCCGATGAAGTGGGAAAGGTGGACAATCCAAAATACTGCCACTACCATCAGTATGTTCATCATTTGACACATGACTGCTATATATTGAAAAGACAGATCCAGCGCCTCATCGACACCAAGGTCATTTTGCTCGACTACGAGGAAAAGATTGTTACTGCCAACATGGTCACTCTCAAATTCAGAAGTTTTTTTAGAACAGAGGCTCAAGACGGCGTAGTCCCCATCCCGAGAGCAACGATGGAAGTAGTCAATCTTCCACCGGCCCGTGACAATGCTCAAGGCCTCATCTTATTTACAAGGTGAAGTGATGTGGATCCAGCCTGATCTCACCCAGACATGATGGTGCCTGTATTGCACTCTGTCAAGGGAAAGAAAGTCAAGTCATGTTGTATGGTTTCTACATCGGCTGATGACACTCTTGTTACCACTCGCTCGGCTCACCAGCGAGAAAAAAATTAGGCTCCAGAAGAGGAAACACCTCCCCCTGTTACGACCACCACTCCCGATACATCGGAAGATGGCCCATCTCAAGCCCCTGCTGCAGACAAGTAAAGGTAGAAGGAGGTTTTCTTTGACAAACCTCTGAGAAAAGACTTGGCTATAGGACCGATCAAACCCTATAACTTTGACATATCGGCGCAGCTGTCCAATACTCCGGCTCGATCATCACTCTTCGAGCTCCTCCTTCTCTCCAAAGAGACTCGAGATGCCCTCAGCGAAGCTTTGCAGAATGCTGACTCCTTCTTCACCCAGCTGAAATCGCCTAAGGAAGACCCTGCTGCATGCCCACATTGTTACAGTATGGTCGAGGTGATTTCTAATATCACCTTCATCCAGCAAGATATGTTGCTGAAGAACAACCGACACATTAGGCCCCTATACGACACATAATATGTTGGTGCCATTAAGGTCGATCGCATCCACATCGACCATGGATCTTCTCTTAGCATCATCCCTCGGAGTTTACTCTAAGATTTGGGGATCCCAATGCATCGACTGACTACATCAAATACTACAATCAGCGGCTTCAACGCTGGAAAGAGTGAGCCCCTAGGCAAGATTCACCTGAAATGCCAAATACGCGATCTTCAGACTGACGTAACTTGCTACGTCATTGATGCCGATATAAACTATAATATACTGTTGGGATGACCATGGATTCATGAGTACATGATCGTACCCTCCACTCTCCATCAATGCATGAAGTATGTGGCCAGCACCGGGACCATCAAAACTAAGTTTGCTGACATCGACCCATTCCAAGGACTTAAAGCATACTGTACAGATGCTGAGCTATACAAGTCAGTCCCATGGAAAGATGATGCTAATGACGCCGACGATGAGGCAAATATTTTATCAAAAAGTGCAGCTGTCGTAGAAGAACCATTGAAGGAAAAACTTCCCAAAACATCAGCTCCTCTCGTCATCAAGCTTCGAGGCAAGGCTCCGGCTCGGTCACCATCGACAATATCAGCCGTTAGGTAGGAGCCTATGCAAATAAGGCTTCCCCAGAAGGCTCCAAAGCCAACTCTGAAGTCGCAAGAACCTCCGACTACAGCCCCCTTGCTAGTCAAGTTGTAGGGAAAACCGTCTCCACCTTCTCCCATGGCAGCCCTAGTGCTCAAAGATGAAGAGTTGGGAGACTACGTGTGTGCCAATACTGAAGCGCAGTCTTTAGATTATGTAATCTTTCGGGATAAAATTTTGTATTTTATTAATAGGAAGTTGTCTTTGAATTACTCTTATGCGCATTGTAACACTAGGTATTTCTTAGACAACGCTCTATATATGTTACAAACATAAGTGACAACCACTAGTCTCGCAAGCTGAGTTGTCCCCCCTCAAGGCGTCTACTTTTTGGTTCCAGCAAGGAAGAAGAAGGAGGAACCCATCATCTTCGGTCGATTGGAGCATCCTCAGCGGCTGGCTTCGGCAGAACCAGAACCCGATAACGGTAAGATGTAACTCTACCGTTGCACTACCCAAGCCAAACATCTTATCCAGAATATGGGCTACGACTTGAACAACAACAGACGGATGAACTATGGCAATGATCGACGCCTTCCCTTATGACTTCGTTCTCCAAAGGGAAAGTCCCAAAATTACTACCAACGCACTCACTAGGGGTTGGGTTACGTTACATCCACAACAACTTCGGAGAGTTCAGAGATGGAGGTCTTGATGCATTCACACTATTCCGAATCCTTAACCTGGGACTCCAATACCTATATTGGCCAAGCCTTCAAGAAGACATTATCCGTCAATATGGTCTCTGCAGATCCCCAGTCGAGGAGGAAGACCAAATACTTGAATTCTTTGAGGATGAACCCTGGGTTCAACGCCTGGGATCCCAATGGGAGTGATGCTTCAAACAGTACAAACCTCCTACTGAAGATGAAGTCATCCAAGTTGATCTAGGAGACGAGGCTTCCCCAAAACCCATCTTCATCAGCAAAAGCTTGATGGAAGAAGACAAGAAATCTTTGATATAACTTATCCGAGAATACATCAATGTCTTTGCTTGGAACTATGAGGACATGCCAGGTCTAGACCCGCCAGTCGCTATGCACCGTCTCAACATCTTACCCGATGCTAAGCCGGTCAAATAGCAACAACGTCGTTTCCACCCCAACGTCATGGATGCTATTGAGGAAGAAGTCGAAAAACTCATAGAGAGTGGCTTCATTCGCGAAGAGAAACACTCGGACTGGGTGGACAACATTGTTCCAGTCACCAAGAAGAATAGGAAAATTTGGGTCTGCATAGACTTCAGGGATCTCAACTCGGCCTGTCCAAAAGATGAGTTTTTCCTCCCGATTACCGACGTGATAATTGACAACCCGTGTGGCTTCGAACACATGTCCTTCATGGATGGTTTGTCAGGCTACAACCAGATCAAAATATTCTCCGAAGATGAGAAGCATACTTCATTCCAGACTCCAAAAGGGGTATACTATTACCAAGTGATACCCTTCGGTTTGAAGAATGCGAGAGAAACATACCAGCGGGCTATAAGCACCATATTCTGCAAGCACCTCCGAAAGACGGTAGAATGTTACGTTGATGATATTGTCGTCAACAGCAAAAAGAAATCCAGTCATTTGGATGACCTAAGGACGGTATTCGACTTAATGCGGACACATCGACTAAAGAGGAACCCGACTAAGTCTTTCCTAGGGATTTCCAGTGGCAAGTTCCTGGGCTTTATTGTCACAGCCAAGCGTATTCATATTCACCCTGAAAAGACTAAGCCGATCTTGGACACGGCGCCCCTGAAGAATCTCTGTGAGCTTCGAGGCCTACAAGGACGCCTATTATACATCAGAAGATTTATAGCAAATCTCTCTAGTCGATGTCAACCCTTCACCAAACTGATGAAGAAAGGGGTTTCTTATGTATGGACCGAAGAATGCCAACGCACATTCGACAACATTAGGAAGTACCTTACTAGTCTTCTAGTACTAGTAGCACCGGTCGTGGGGAGACCCTTTCTGCTATACGTCCGAGCTATAGACCATTCTCTCGGTGCTTTGTTAGCCCAGAAAAACAATGAAGGCCACGAACAGCCAATCTACTATCTGAGCAGGACCATGATTGGGGCCGAGCATCATTATAATCCTGTAGTGGAGTGTCTTGCTCTGCTCTTCACTAGCTAGAAGACACGAAATTACGTGGCCGGACAGACAATCCATGTCATCTCTCGAGTCAACCCCCTCAGGGTCCTCATGACCAAGCCCGGGGCCTTAAATTCGCGATTAGCCACATAGGCAATACTTTTGACTCATTATGACATGGTATTTGTCCCACAAAAGGTAGGACCCAAAGGCGAGCTCATCGTAGGGGTCGGAGTCATTCTCATCACCTCCGATGTCCTAGTTATCTATCGTACATATTCTCTCATGGAGTCGTGCACCAATAACATTGCTGAGTATAATGCTCTCATCATTGGACTCCAACTCGATAAACAGTTGGAGGTTGACTGCATCGAGGCCTATGGCGACCCGAAACTGATCATTAACCAGGTTCGAGGACAATACGAGGTCCATTATGAAGATCTGATTCCTTACTACTAGGCAGCAATCGATATTATTTCCACCTTCACAGGGTTCTTTATAGAACACGTACCTCGACTACAAAACGTGGAGGCCGACGCACTCGCTGGCCATGCAGCTTCTCTGGCAGCTCCTGTTGGAACCCAATATACCGTCACGGTAATGGGACGAGAATTAGTTTGCCCAAAGAACAATCTACATACGTGTCTGAGTTACTCAGTACAAACATACACTAATATTGACGTTCGGGACTGGAAATTCATATTGATAGACTACGCAGTCTATGGAATCCTACCTAAAGACCCGAAGGAAGCTACTTCTGTCAAAAGATGCTCTCTTCGGTTCTTCTACAACACAGCTACCAAAATGCGGTATCGTCGTTAATACGATGGGCTTCTCCTGCGATATTTATCCAAGATAGAAGTACAAGAGGCACTCCAAGAGACACATAATGGCACCTGCGGAGCCCATCAGCCTGGTCCTAAGTTACAAGATCAATTGCGTCGCATGGGTTACTACTTGCCCACTATGATGGCAGAGGCCGTTGATTATGCAAAGAAGTACCGGGTATGTCAATTACATGCAGACCTCATCCACCAACCTTCTGAGTTTCTACACCCTATAGCGATCGCCTGGCCATTTGAAGTATGGGGAATAGATATTATCGGGCCGATCAGTCCACTATCCTCCAAAGGACACCAGCTCATACTTGCCATCACCGACTACTTTTCTAAGTGAGCGGAAGCAGTACCTCTGGCCGAGATAAAAATCTCGAACGTGGTCAGTTTTGTCAAGCATCACATCATATACCGCTTCGGGGTTCCTAGAAGGATTATGCACGACAACGATCCTCAGTTCGTGAGCCACACATTCCATCGGTTCTGAGATAAGAACCGAATATAAAATATGGCATCAATGTCTTACAATCCTGCAGCAAACAGACTACTCGAAGCATTCTACAAGTCTATCGTCAAGCTGCTCAAGAAAGTCATTTACTCTAATAAGCGCGACTGGAATGAAAAGTTTGGCAAATGCCTGTGGGCTTATCGTACTACTGTTCGAACACCCACTGGAAACACACTATTCTCTCTAGTTTATGGAAGCGAGCAGTGCTTCCCCTGGAGATCAAGATGCCGTCTCTACGGGTAGCCATCACTAACTAGCCGATTGACGAAGACAATCAACGCTGGTGGCTACAGGAGTTAGAGGCGTTGGATGAAAAATGTCTTCTAGCTCAGCAATGAATTGAGCTTTAGCAAGCTCGATTTTTCGAGGCCTTCAACAAAAAGGTCCGAAAAAGAACATTCCAAGTGGGTTACCTCGTCTTATCAGTTCGAAGACCGATGGTGATGACTCACAAGACAGCAGGGAAGTTCGAACCCAAGTGGGAAGGACCGTTCGTCATAGAGACGGTCTAGTCCAATGGGGCCTACCGACTGGCCAAACCTAACGGCGACTTTCTAATGATGCCAATCTATGGCATGTTCCTGAAGTAATACTATGTCTGAAGTACAAATCAGCATAGGTTCCTACATCCCCCGCGGGTGTCCGTGAATTCTATTACTGAGTTCACCTCTTTCATAACTCCCCCAGTAGAAAATCTTTCACATCTATACTACCTCTGAATTGTTATTCTACACCCTAATAAAGTTCGCGTCAACCACGTACATATTACCTCTGAGTAGTCGTCCCTTCCATGATAACCTTGTGTTGTCACAACTATCTAGAAAACCTTTCACGTCCATACTATCTCTGAATTGTTATTCTATACCCTAGCGAAGATTGTGCCTACCATGTCCATAACACCTCTGAGTAGACATCTCTTCCATGACAATACCCCATGATTGTCATAATTATCCATAAAACCTTTTACGTCTATACTACCTCTGAATCGTTCTATACACCCGTAGAGTCTATCCTTGCCATGTCCATATTACCTCTGAGTAAGAAAGATCCTACCACCAAAAATTTTATGTTTACCATGTCCATATTACCTCTGAGTAAAATACCATACCCCTAGCGGAGTTATCTCCGTTCCCTCGTGTCGTACTACCTCTGAGGGAATTCTCACTCTTGTACAAAAAATATACAACAAAAAGACAAGTAGGGAAGCAAAACCAAATTTTTATTTATAGAATAGAAATATTTTCTTTCTTTGGCTAGAAAAAAGAGTCTCTCAAAAAGCGAGGGACAAAAAGACAAAAAGGAGGTCAAAATTGCGAAGATCGATGCAAAAGTTCTTCTAGTCGACCCCTCAAAAGAGCAATTTGGGGGCCAACCATTGCTTGGGCTCGACGCTCGGCCTCCTCATGTCGAGCAGCTTCATCTTCAACCTGGGACATGTTTTGGCTCACAAGAGCCAGTTATGCTTGGCGCAGGCCAATACATTCCTTCTCTCGGGCCAAGGTCTCGGAGCGCTGACGAAGGGCCTCCTCCTGGTCCTTGGACTTATCCAACTCGCTTTTTACAAGGGCCAAAGTATCTTCTAGCTTCCGAACCTGCTCCGGAGGGCCTTACACTATTCCTTCGAGGCTGCGTGACGGCAGACCTGAGCCTCTCCGACGTCGATCACTTCTTCAAATTTGGCCTCAATCTCGGCAAGTATGTCAGTCAAGGCTCGACATTTCTGCTCATGCTGGGATGCTTCAGAAGCCATTTTCTCTAGCTCCGTAGCAGCTAGGGTCGAAAGACCGCGCTCAAGATTTTGAAGCTCCAAAGCGGCACCTTCCAAATTTGCCAGTAGATCGTCTATAGCATTCGCCTTCGCCTCATATTCTGGATAGTCACACAAGGCCACCAATTGGGCCCCCACTATCGACCGAGCCCGTCTAAGCGATTGGCTGCCATCAAGATACCCTCTATGCCGTGCATCAAAGCTTGACGAATGGTGCCCAGAATGAGATTGATATAGTACGCACTGTCAGCCAAACTAGTCGGGGTCACCGGAGATGCCGCAATAGAAGGTCCCAGGGCGGCAACGACAGCCAATATGCGTCTAGGTATGGCAGCCGAAATAGGTAGCATCGTGACTATAGCAGAAGCCATTGGTGGTGCACCAAACATTGTCGGAGGTATAGTTGGTTCTTCAACAGGCTCCCTCGCTGGTGCTTCAACCACCTCTGCAAATAAAGGCATATGGACCGGAGTATGAGCAACCTCAGCGACGTTTTATCAATGGTCGATGTAACTAACTCCTCAGTAGTCTTCTCAACTGGCACTTCAACATCCGGCTCGTCAGCAATTGTTTCTACTGTCCCCTTGGCCGGACTCCTGGATGTTACGTCGATGGGCTCATCAGCAGTACTATCGACCATCATCTCAACGGCCACCTCGGCTGGAACCTCAGTCATCGGCTCGTTAGCAGTCGCATCGACTTGTTCTACATTGGTCTCCTCGGTCGTCTCTCCGAGAACCATATCAGCTAACTCCTCAATCGCCTCCACGGTGAATTTCAGAATGACCTCATCAACCAGTTGTTAGATAATCATTCTCACCGGCCCTTCAACAGTTCGGCAGACCAATGCTTCGATAGGCTTTCCGTCAACCCTTCCGGGGAATCTTCGACCAGTCGATGAGACGAGTCCCCAAAATTTGCCGAAGGCAGCTCCTCGGCCGGATGATCTTCCTCGTCTCCGGTGCATCGGGATTATCCTCAACCCTTCTCTCGACATAGAGAGGAGGTACGGTAGAAAGGTTCTAGGTAATATCCTCAGCATCTACGTCCACCTAGTCCATCACGGGTACAGACTCTGGAATACCGCCCTCGGCTGCCACCACCCCCACCTCAGGGACCTCCACGGGCTTGTCCTTAATCGGCCCCGTGAAAGTTTTTTGCTAGAGCGAAGCCAATGACTCCAAAGAGCCTCGAGTCTCATACTCGAAGGGAACAAGAGGAGAGACACCTTCGGGTCGGTGGTTTTATCAAATGTAGTCTCCCCCTCGGTCCTTACGACTCGGGACACCTCTGGGGCAGGTTCCTCAGGAAGATCCTTGAGTCTTTCAGACCATGTGGGTGCCGCCTACACAAGCAAAGTAGCGATAAACAGAAAGTTCAAAAGGATATCCCTAAAAAAGAGACGTGGACACAGGAACTACACATAAAAAAAGTGTGCCAGAAAGACACAAAATATTTTTTACAGAAACAGAGAGCAAAAGTACTGTGCCAGGATAGGAAGCATCCGCACGGTCATTACGTGAACATCCATACAGGTACTATCAAAGTGCACCATGCGTCAGCCTACAAGCACCTATGTAGGTACCTTGTAAAAAGAACTACGCAGGGAGAATGGCTGCGCATCTACGAAAAACTTCAGCATATTGATAGTCATTACTTTGTAAAAACTAACAACTATCACGTCAGTTAATAAAGCTTCAGCACATCTTCGGAACACCACTCCGAAGAATGGCACCCATGTGCATCGGCAAGAAAAAACATCAAGATATCTTCAAGAGGAAGCTCTGGTCTGTCTCGCACTCACTACAGCCGGTCTGGGGCTAGCCACTACCCCACTGGCCTTCTCGAAGCTCGATGAAGGAGCTTTTAGGGTTCTTAATTTCTTGGGGGCCATAGCGGGAAAATGTAGGGTTTGAAAGAGGAAAAAGACTGATAAAAAGCTTCTGTGAGAAGAAAAGAAAAACAAAAAGCTTTTCTCTTCTAACAGACCCTACTTACAGGGTACGACCACGTCAGCGAAAGAAGACAAAATGCTTCATGAATGAGGAAACTCTTCGGACGACGTGGGAATTAAGAGTAAAGATCATAATGACCATTCCCTAGAAACGAGGAGTTGTGATCAACTTTTAATGAAGCGATGGCTCAAGTTCGAAACACTTTGAAGGGGGCCTTGTAGAAGCATGAAAAAGCATAAACATATCAAAAGTGTAGGTGGCGTTCTCACTACACATGGCTTCACAAAAGTGCAGGTACCCCAAAAGCACAGACAGACAACTAAAGTCACATAGACGTACAAAAGTGGTGCATAAACAGTTCTTTATTAAAATCATGTCTACAAAAGATCTATTACAGATTGTTCATGATTACTGTAGAAGCATGAAATTTTTTCAACAAACATAGCTCCATGCGCCCAGTCAGTACGACTCCATGTGCCCACTAAATGAAGCTCCATGCGCCTAGTTTAAGTATAACTCCATGCGCCCAAGACTAGCTCCCCCGAAAGGAGGGCGCATAGCCTGAGACATGGCTATACGCCCAAGCCTGACTCAGTCAAAGCCACGATCAAAACGTGCACCGAAGCACATGGTCACGTCAGTCTCTACGAGCAGTCGTACACCGAAGCATGCGGCCACGTCAACACCACGACCAACCCACGATCTCGCAGCCTATATGCGCCCAAAACAAGACCATACGTCCACGTAAGAACCAGCGTTTCTCTTCATGTAGGCGCATAACATCATTCCAGCCCAAGAACGACTATAAAAGGGGGCTTCTTCCCTCTTCAACAGACAGAACAAAGAGCATTTTTAAGAGCGAAATTGCTGTACTTCTTGATAGTGAGCCGAGAGTTAGCAATTTTCTTAGGTTTTTACCCACATTTGTAATCGGAGTCTTAACGGAGTAAAGGAGCAACTGCCGCTCGATCTCCATCGTCCTATTCCCCAGAATTCTTCTTTTTGTACTCAGGGATCCTCAGTACAGGATCTCTCAGGCGTACTCGATTTATGGTGCCTTGCGCCAATAAAAAGAAAAGATAGCATTTTCTTATTCTTCTTTTTGTGTGTGTCCACAAAAATGGCAACTCTGCTGGGGACTACCTTTTTCTCTGACGAGAAGGTGGTGACGCAATCCGATACCGACAAAGTAGGGAGTACTCAGAAGATGCTGATCATAAAATTCGACCAGCAGGCGTTCGAAGAGATGCTCTCGAGGGACGGCTCAACTCCCTCAAAATTAGCGAAGCCAAATAAGTCTTGCAAGACTTGGCTTCCGAAGGCTCGCTGCGCATATCCAACTAGTGTCATAGCGGATATGCAACTGGAGGACTCTGTCATCTGGGCGCAGGACTGCCACAGAAGTCCCTCAAATGGAGAAGGCTCACATGTTCTGGGCTCTACTAGCCCAGTGACATTTTTCCTCCACAACCAACAACAGAGTGTTCAACACTCGAGACTTGGCAGAGAAAAATACTACGATGCCAAGGATCGGGGTGTACGGTTGTAATGCCCGTGGTTCGTATCACGTATTGGAAATACGTGTACGTATTTTTGGTTTGTCATAATTAGTTAGCCTTAGATTTTATTTTTTTGCATGTTGCATTAGCATGGTTTATCATGGGATTGTATTGGCTTGGTTTGGTTCGGTTTAGTGGGTTTGGCTTGGTTTAGTTTTATGTGGAGGATCACTCCCACCTACCACCACTCCTACCTACCACCACTCCCACCATAAATATCTATCCCACTCTCTCTCTCTTCCATTATTACTCATTACTCATTTCTTCTTCTCCATCTTTACTTCTCCACCTACCAGGAGAGAGTGGAGAGCTTAGGCAAGTGCATCTTGCTTCATGGAGGAAGTCCATTTTTATTGTTCTATTATCTTCCTTATGTGTTTCTAACCCACTTTAGTACTTGACATTTTTCATTTCCATGGTTAAATTTTTGTAGATCTAGTTTTGTGGTATTTTCGGTTTTCAGGATTTTGACAAATCAAACTTGCATATTTTGCTAAGTTGATGATCCCATGATTGCAGAGAAGTTTGTTAGGTCCAATTTGACCTACGAGAAATTACTGAGCCGCAAGGGCATTTTTAGCACGTGGCCGCATGCAATTGTGAGCCGCATGTGCATTATTTAAACATGTGCTGGCAAGCTTGCTTGCAATATACATGTACAGTAGCCAACCGCATAACTCTTTTTGGAGAGCATCCAAGAATGCATTAATGCATTTTGGTGCATGTAGCCGCATGACATTTTAGGAAAATGCATTCCATGCATTTTTGTATTATTAAATGAGTCAGCCGCATAGCCTCAGGACAACCTGTGTATTTAATGCATTGTCCCCAATACAATTTTTCCTAAGATTTTCCTGGGAGCATGAGCCGCATAGGAAGGAATCTAATGCATTTTTCTTTGTATTTAAGTCCCTTATACATCAGCCGCATAGGAATATTATTAATTGCACTTTTGTATTTAAGCTTTATGCGTTTAGGTCCAAAAGCCTTTAATACATTATTGCATTTAAGTCCAAATGCATATAATGCATGAGCCGCATAGGTTCTAAAAGCATGTTTCCATGCATGCTTTGATGCTTGGTTAAAGCATGTTTCCATGCATGCTTTGATGCTTGGTTTAAGCATCCTGAGAAGGAATCATTTAATTACATTATTTCCTTATGCATTCTTTTTTTATGTATTTTCCATGCCCTTTTCCTAAGGCATCCTAAGCTAGCCGCATAAGGCTTGGTCTTTATTTGTCGTTAATGCATGAACTAAGATGGAGCCGCATAAGAAAAGTATTTAATATTAGTTGCTTGTTTGTATTTTTTTTATGCAAGCAAACCGCATGGCCATTATTTATTTATTTATTTAATTGTTTGTATTTTGTACAAGCAATGGTGAGGGTGAGCCGCATGGATATTATAGCATTAATAATTGCTTGATGCAGAGCCGCATAGGCTCCCCTCTTCCACTATCTAATATTTTGGCCACGTGAACCATTAATTAGGTAGCTCACGTGAACCTTTTCTTATTGCATTAATTGTGGGGGGTCCCACATAGCTTCCTTTAGTTGACTTGCTTGCTGAAGAGGGAGTTTGCATTTAATGAGGGTCCCACTGTCTTTTGTCTTATTTGATAGTGGCCTATTTATTGTTTCCTGGCCGCATGGGGTCCCTCCCACTCTTGGCCGCATGCACAATTGTATGCTAGCCGCATATGGCTTGCTGGCCTTAAATGTTTGACTAATTTCATTTAAATAATTTCGGAGCCGCATGGGTGGCCTCCCACTCTCTTTGACCGCATGTTTGTTCTCCCACTTTTGGACCGCATGGGTCCCACTTTGATTGTTTAAATGTCTTATTTGCGTGAATTGTGGTCCGAATTTCTTTCCACTCCCAACATGAAAGTTGCAGAGTTTCTCCTTGGCTTCAAGTATATATATATATATTATATTATTATTTTAATTTCTCAAGTTTCTTCCTTTCTTGATAAATGGTATGACTTGATAGTGACCCGCCGTGGTGCACTCCCGACATGACAACTTGACATGACAAACTTGACATGATAACTTGACATGATAATTCTTGATAGTGGCCCGATGTGGCGCACTCTTGACATGGTAAACCTGGCATGATATTCCTTGAAATGCTGTTGCGACGGCTAACACGACATGACAAGATTAAATGACCTGGACACCGTGGGTGATTGTGTTTGTACAAATGAACCCGTCTTGTCTTGCATCATGTCTAGGACATGGATCCCTGGTTTTCCACGGTCAGGGATTTATACTGAATATGGCTAGGATTAATGACTAGATTAATCAAGTAGTTCATGGAGAGACTTTCCCAGTTACCTGTTGCCCCTTTGATCCCGGCCTTATATATATATATATACATGGGATTTGTTGCTATCCGTCGAGATGAGCGCACTTCCAGCCCGCCGTCGAGTGTGGTACCTTAGGACACATGTATCTTACTACAGTATGTCTGCTATATCATGCTATCTTTTTCCTTTTCTTTGCTGGGGTCACTCAGGTAGCAGCAGGCGGGTAACTGGACTTGGAATAATCTCGCTGCATCTTGTTAGTAATTAGGCTTGTGATAACCCTAGTTAGTTAAAGTATCAAGCCGTACTTATTTTTTGGCCATGAAATGTTGGATGGAATTTACCAGTTTATTCTTATCTTGATCCTGCACAAGATTGTTACATGTCCTGATTTCTTATATTATCTTGCCGATAAATGGTGGGAGAAACCAAGTTCGATTCAGACGAAGGGTTACAACCCCGGTCCTTATTTGGTTTACGGGTTGTAACCTGGTTATCTGAATAGTCCCATAGTTATCTCATCGTATATCACCTGTCCTGCTTTTCTTTAATTACTGTCTTTTATATATTTTACTCTTGTGTTGATTGCTGGTTTTAGTTCCTAAGTGAAGCCTCCTTTGTGGCACTTGCTCTTTCTGGGGTCTGACCCAGCTGGTTTTGTATGGCCAGATACCGGAGCAGCTCCAGAGGATCTACCGAATCTCCAGCCACATGGTGACCACTAGACGGAATCCTGGCAACGAGTGGGTTATTTTTGGCTCTTCCACTCTATTGTAAAATTATTCTTTTGAGGCGTTTAGCCGCCGAGCCAGTGTTAGCTCATGTACATTTTTTACTTACTGTCTGCCTACGGGCTGTAACATGATTGGCAACCTAGGGTTGATCATGTATGACGAAACTCTTGCTAGTCCTCATATTTTGTAACGACTAGCTTCATGATCAGCTGAATATGTAATGTTTGGGACGCCTTACTATTGTATATTTGGTGATCTTACATCTTGTAACATTTACTTATTTGCTCGTGATTGAGACACTAGGCTTGTTCATGACCATAGGAGACTGTTGTCTTGTAGTAAACCCTCATGTATCTAGACAGCCGTGACCGTATACCGAGATGGAACCCATTTCTATATACGTAGCTGGCTATGTCTGCCCCCGCTCTCCAGTATTCTGGTTCTGGGGCGTGACAACGGTACTCTGGCTAGACCCGGCAAGGCTCACGAACGAAGGAGGCAAAACTGGGAGAAAACAGTGCTGCTCCACCAAGCATGCGCCCGAAGCCATGCACCCAAGAGAGTGTTTGGGCGCATAGCCCCAACCAGAACACTTCTGTCTTCAACAGGTTGGGCACTCAGAGTCATGCATCCAAGGCTATGTGTAACGCCCCAGAACCAGAATACTGAAGAGCGGGGGCATACATAGCTAGCTACGTATATTGAAATGTATTCCACCTCGCTATACGGTCACGGCTGTCTAGATACATGAGGGTTTAACTACAAGCCATCAGTCTCTTATGGTCATGAACAAGCCTATTGTCTCAATCTCATGCAAGAAATAGCGGTTACAAGATGTTAGAGCATCAAATATACAATAGTAAGGCGTCCCATACATTACATATTTGGATGATCATGAAGCTAGTCGTACAAAATATGAAGACTAGCAAGAGTTTCAGTTATACATGATCAACCTTAGGATTTGTTAATCATACTACAACCCGTAGGCAGACAGTAAGAAAGGTGCAATACGAGCTAACACGTGCTCGCCGGCTAAATGCCTCAAAAGAATATTTTTTACAATAAAGTGGAAGAACAAAAGGGAAACCCACTCGTTGCCTTGGTTACGCCGGGTGGTCACCATTTGGCTGGAAGGTAGGAAGATCCTCTGGAGCTACTCCGGTATCTGGCCATACAAAACCAGCTGGGTCAGATCCCAGAAAGTGCAAGTGCCACAAAGGAGGCTTCACTTAAGAACTAAAACCAGCAATTAGCGCAAAACATAATTATACAATAAAACTGGAGATATGGAAAATTATGGTGATATACGATAAGATAACCATGGGACTATTCCGATAACCAAGTTACAACCCTTAAACCAAAGAAGGACCGGGGTTGTAACCCTTCATCTGAACGGAACTTGGTTTCCTACCATTTATCGATAAAATAAAGCACAAGCAATCAGGTCATATTACAATCTTATGCAGGATCGGGACAAGACTAGACTGGGTTAGACTCCATCTAATCAATCACGGCCAAGTAATGAGTACGGCTTGATACTTTAACTAGCTAGGGTTATCACAGGCCTAGTTACTAGCAAGATGTAATGAGATTATTCCAACCGCCACAAGCCCTGCAGACCATCCAGGTTATCCAGGTCGAATATTCGTTCATGAAGGGTGCAACACATGACAGTGTGCTGGAAATGTGCCCTACTCGTCGGCAGGCTACAAGTCCACTTGCGCGCCCAGATAACGGGATTCCCTGTAGCTGGAAAATCTCTTCATGATTACTGGGTTATTCAAGTTATTAGCCTTAGTCAATTTCAGTATGTACCCCTGACCGTGGTACTCAGGGCCCTAGACATGATGCGAAACAGTATTGATTCATTTGTACAATCACAATCGTCCACGGTGTCCAGGCCATTCATTCTTATCATGTCATGCTAGCCGTCGCAACAGCATTCAATAGTTTCCATCAGGCTTGCTTATCATGTCTTGTCAAGTCATGTCATGTCATGTCATGTCTGTTTCTTGTCATATCAGGCCATATATAATTATCTGTCCAGTCATGTCAATCAATACAAGTTATCAAGTCCGTGATAAGAGGTGCAAGAATAATAAAACGAACGGGTGCGCATAGGGCTCAAGCCTCTACGCGAATGAAACTACGCTAGGCTATGAGGCCCTGAGCGTAAAAATGGCTTTACGCGAGCAAGACACGGAGTTAGACAGCTCTACGCGAGCAAGGTTATGCGTGAGCAAAACCACGAAAAGATCGCTTCTACGCGGGCGGGAGCCCAACGCGAGAGAGAACTCTACGCGGGCAAGGCTTTACGCATAGCAAGCACCCTATGCAAGCAAAACTATACGCGCAAGAGCACCTAAGTGAAACTCTACGCACGCAAGGCTCTACGCGAGCGAGGGAAAGTCTACGCGAGCGAGGCTCTACACATAGCAAGCACCCTATGCAAGCGAAACTTTACGCGGCAGGAGAATACGCGAGCGCGAGTCTACGCGAGCGGGAAGGCCCCTGCGTAGAGTTCAAGTGAACTCGGCGTATAAAGGATTACGCTGGCACGCAATGCGTACGCGTAAAGGGGACACTACGCTGGCACGTAAAATATGTGCGTAAAACTAAATACTACGCTAGCACGTAAGAACGTGTGCGTAAAACTTCATCTTCTCTCCAAGGCCAAGACAAGCAGACGTAAAAGCTCAAGAGATCAAGAAAGCCCCATCTCGGTCAAGACTCGATGAAATCCAACCATTTCAAAACCAAACTTGCATAACATCAGAATGCCTTCTACATAGAACTCTTAGTTTTTGAAAATAAGCCAGTTTAGTAGATCAAAATCGAGAAATCCAAAAATGCAACAAACTTAGATCTACATAAAATGAACCATAGAAACTAAAAATACTAAATACTAAAGTGTCTTAGAATCTCGTGAGGAAGGCAATGGAACAATAAAACTTGAGCTTCTCCATGAAGCAAGTTGCACTTGCCTACGGTGTTGCTCGGTGGAGAAGAAATAAGGAAGAAGAAAAGAAGTAGTAGATGAGTAATGAATGAGGAGAGAGAATGGTTGTTGGGTTAATAAATGAGGGATGGTGGTAGGTAGGGGTTTGCATATCAACCCAAACCGAGCCCAACCAAGTCGAACCCAACCGAACCCAATGCAGGCCAAGGCTAGGATAAACCACATGAACCAGAAAAAGCTAACTAACCTATGCCAATGCAAAACCCAAGACTAACCAGTCAAGACAAGTCAAACCAGGATGAACCCAAAATAAACTAAGGCAAGATTAAACCAGGTTCAAGCTAAGCAAGACAAGTCTAATTACGGGTCGGGATTCCGGACACGTATACCAAAATATGTAATATGAACTACGGGCATTACACTATGCGCCCGGGCTCTCTGGATCCATACTATGCGCCCACATCAAGACGACTCAAATATGCTGTCAAGAAGCATGCGCCCAAGCCCAATCTCCAAGGCCTATACGCCCACAGCAAAAAGACATGTCCCAACGCGTATAGCACGGGACTGTCTTCAAGGACATCCCAGAACTTAGGTGTGGGGGTTGCCCATGCACATGAACTAAGTCTGGATGCGCCTACTCTCCTTACGAACCCGCATGTAAAGCTCAGCGATGCATGCAACATGGGTTATAAGATAAAACTTCCTTCCGCTGACTTGTGCGACATGATAAATCATAAGCGTAAAGCGAGGATGAACATAACAATTCATAGTGCACTTTCGTGCACTAATATTATTATCAACTGTTGTTGCTCCAAAGTAACAAGAGTGCCTCAGAGAAAGTTCGTGTTTCGACGGCTGCACTTCTATGACGACGAGAAGCCACTATGTTTCTCATCTAACATGGCTTCATGGGGTCCCCCTTACGGAAGCCCCAATCAAAGACGGTGGACTACCAACCCAACCTTCTTTCTCAGTTCCACGAGAAGGAGAAGACGAAGTCTACCAACAGATGGCTAACGGGCTGTCATATATGAAGGAGTCTATATGGGCACTCGATCAAAGGCAAAATTTCGTATAGACGACGAAGATTCCCAAGCCGGGGGTAGCATTCCTTCAGAATCTGAAGCAGATGATCCCCACACTAGGGTTAACCTTCCAGAGGACGATGATCCCTCCGAATCCGATGGCGACTATCTACCTCCTCTACCTGAAGATGAAGGACTTATCTACTCGAAGACAGACAGTATCAGCACCAGTTGTACTCTTCCTTTGTTTATCCTCGTATGCTATCTACGTACATGACGGACGGAGAAAGACCTGAAGAAGCCAGTGATCAGACTAGTAAACGGCTAGAGAGTCTCGAAACAGCATTCGCCAAGATCACTGATATGCTTACCAGTATCATGGCAGTCCAAGCTGCTGGAGCTGTTCCTCCACCTCAGCAAAATGCCTCAGTCCATGCTAGTCCGGCTTACAGTAACAACCCTCCTGCCCTACAAAAGGAGTATCATTCTATTACACCTCCTCCAAATCTTATAAATACTGGAGGTGGTCCTTCGTCGACAACACCTGACAACGGCTCAGCGGCCGTTTTCCAACACCTGCTCAATCAACATGATACAATTGATTCCCTGGTTGCTCGCCTCGACACTATCTCACACAAAGACGAGCTGCAGAAGATGGAGATATCTCAACGGTATCCCCCTGAGTGGGAGAACGCTACCTGTCCTTCTAACTACAAGCCGTTGACGCTGAACTCGTTCTACGACTTGACTTCTCCTCGTCAGCACATAACGTACTTCAACACGCAAACTCTGCACTTTCCCCGAGACGATCCATTCCTGTCAAAGTTGTTTATTAGCACCTTGTAGGGGATAGCCTTCGAATGGTTCTGCAGTCTGCCTGACGAGTGTATCAATTTATTCAAAGACTTGGAGAGGTTGTTCCTCAACAGGTTTTACGAGAGTGGCATGCATGTTAGTATGTCCACTCTCATCGAGACCAAGCAAAGGAAGACTGAATCTTTCATTGCCTTCATTGAATGCTTCAGACGACTAGCACTGGAGATGCCCTTCCGCATACCAGACTCAGAACTTATGGATACTTGTCGACATAACTTCCTTCCCAAAGTGATGTTTTATCTAGGTATACATAAGTATGATACATGGTCCACTTTTATTGGGGCCTCTGATGCTGCCGAAAATGATGTTCCTAACTTGGAACTACTGGGACTGAAGACACCCAAATCTGAGGACAAAGGCAAGCATCCTCAGACTATCCCTGTTCGTGGGGGTAAAAGGAAAGAAGTCCTGAAGGTCGACACATCCAAAGGAGCTTCCAATTCTCAAGGCACCACCGACAAACCTAAGGAGACCTTCTCCTTCGATGAAGACGATGTCATCACCATCTTCCACACATTAACGAAGGGTAATAAGCTGACATTGCCCGCACCACGACGTCCTGTATAGTAATGATCCAAAATACTGTCTTTACCATCAGTACGTGCATCACTCCACCAAGGACTGCATCGTCCTGAAGAAGAAGATACAACAACTTATCGACAGCCAAGTAATCAATATCGAAGCTGAAGGCAAGGTCGTATCTGCTAACATGATCTCTCTTCACTTTGGCGACTTTCCTTCTACAGAAGTCCCAGACGGCGTAGTCCCGATCCCCAAGGCAATGATGGAAGTCGTCAACCTACCACCAGCTCGCAACTCAACCTTAGTCCCACTCACAACTGGACGTGGTGAGATCATGTGGGTCCATCCGGACCTTGTCCAAAAAGTGATACAGGGGGTAGCACCTCCCAAAGCAAGAAGGAGCAAGAAGTTTAAGCCATGCCACATGGTATCCTCCCCCATCTACGAGGTTCTATCTGGCGAGACGCGATCGGGGAAGACTTATCTTTGGATGTACGATCCTGCACAAGAAGAAGCACTACCTTCTCAAGCTCCTGCTGCGCCTTCAAGCTCAGAAGCCGACCCGTCCAAGCCTCAAACCACATCCAAGCAGAAGGAGACGCAATTTGACAAGTCTCTAAAGGCGCCAGCTCCAGAAGGCATGGATCGACCCTATAACATTGATATACTGGCTCAGCTAGCCAATACACCCGCCAGGTTGTCTCTGTTCGATCTATTGCGACTCTCCAAAGAAATACGGAAGGCCTTAAGTGTGGCATTGCTACATGCCGACTCTTACCTCACTGAGGTTAAAGCTCCCGCTGAAGATCCTGTCTCCTGCCCCCACTGTCACAGTACTATGGAAGTGGTGCCTAACATCACCTTCTCACAGGAGGACATGCTACTCAAAAATAATCGTCATGATAGACCACTGTACTATACAGGATATATCGGGGCGATCAAGGTGGACCGCATGCACATCGATCCAGGATCCTCCTTCAGCATCATTCCTAGAAGCTTGCTTCAAATCCTGGGAATTTCTTTCCACAAGCTATCCACAACCAACACAACTATCATGGCTTTCAATGCTGGTCGAAGCCATCCGCTGAGTAAGATCCGTCTCAAATGCCAGATCGGTGATCTCCGAACGGAGGTCTCCTGCTATGTGATCGATGCCAATGTATCCTACAACATCTTGCTGGGACGTCCATTGATACATGAGAACATGATCGTCCCTTCCATACTTCACCAGTGCTTCAAGTACGTCAACAGCGATAGTGTCGTAAAGGCAGAGTTTGCTGACGTCGATCCTTTTAAGGGCATCGAAGCTTACTATAGAGATTCGGTACTTTACTAATCTCAATCTTCCAAGGATGATGGCAATAAAGCTGACAATAAAGCTGAAGCACCTCCATCCCCCAACGGTGGTCCTCTGATTGTCCGAGTCAAAGGACGTACTACTCCAAAAAGTACCCCGAAGCCTCTCATAATCTGGATGAAGAAGAAGAAACCCGACAAAGTCAAACCATTGACCATCACTCTCAACAAAACACCCAAGGGGGAACCTACTGATGTCCATCCTCCCAATCCTAAAAAATTACCCTATGTGGTGAACTCGGCCAAGACTGTGGCTCCTCTTTCAGATGATGACCCTCTCATTGAGTATATCAATACTCAGAATAATGTACCTTCAGCGGATGATGTTATCCGTGAAGAAGAACTTGCGTATTTCCTTAGTAAAGGTTTATCTTTGAATTACTCCGATGTCTATCAATCTGTAAACCATTACATAGATACGATATACGCCCTAAAGAATGGCATATGACTACATCTCTGCATTCCGGTCACGACGCCTCACCTACGGGAAAAAGTCTACCCAGAAGATATCCACTACTTCATCATTCCAGCCAGAAAGAAAGATGAAGAGATAATCATCTTCGATCGTATAATTGGCGAGAGAAAGTTCGTTCCAGACTCTACTCCTTCCAAGTACAACACAGAAGCTGACTATGACTCTGGAAAAATATAACTTTTTTGGTATAGTTGGCAGGCCAAGAATATCATCCAGAATATGGGATATGACATCAAAAGCGACGAAGGACTAAATTACGGCCGAGGACGACGGTTGCCAATTTGACACTTTGTGCCTTCCGGCAAACCCGAGAACTACTACCAACGAAACGGTGTTGGTTTGGGCTATGTCTCTCCTCCAACAACTCCCAAAAGATCAGATGATAAAGCAGATCGTTGTTCTCATTCTTCTGTTCCTCTATCTGGGACTCAGACTCTAGCATCGACGACATGTTCAAAGCAACTTTATTCGTCCATATGGACGATGTCCAATCAATCGAACTCGAATAATAGGCTCAAAAGATGGACACCTGGTGGGAGCTGTGCTTTGAACAACGTGAACAACCTACCGAAGACGAAGTCATCCAAGTCAATCTAGGAGATGAAGCATCCTTCAAACCAATCTTTATCAGCAAAAGCTTATCTGACGATGAACGCCAGTCTCTTATACAGCTTATAAGAGAATACATCGACGTCTTCGCATGCAGCTATAAAGACATGCCAGGCTTGGACCCTAAAGTCACCGTGCATCGCCTAAACATTTCGTCTAAAGCTAAGCCAGTAAAACAGCAACAACGACGATTTCGACCAGACGTCATGGAAGCTGTCAAGAATGATGTCAAAAAGCTCATCGCTAGTGGATTCATTCGCGAGAAACAATATTCTGACTGGGTTGTTAATATCATTCCAGTCATAAAAAAGAACGATAAAGTTCGAGTCTGTATCGACTACCGTGATTTGAACTCTGTATGTCCGAAAGACGAGTTTCATCTACCGATCATCGACGTAATGGTCGACAACACTTGCGGCTTCGAACGAATGTCCTCTATGGATGGGTTCTCAGGCTAAAACCAGATCAAGATGTTCTTCGATGACGAAAAGCACAAATCTTTTCGAACATCGTTGGGGGTATACTGCTATACGGTGATGCCCTTCGGATTGAAGAATACAAGGACAACATACCAGTGAGCCATGAACACAATTTTTTGCGATCATTTGTGCAAAACTGTAGAGTACTACGTAGACGATATTGCAGTCAAAAGTCGTCTCAAGGGCAACCACCTCCCAGACTTGAGAACGGTATTCGAACAAATACGTGCACATCAACTCAAGATGAATCCAACCAAGTCTTTTCTGGGAGTCTCCAGCGGCAAGTTCCTTGGTTTTGTCGTCACTTCAAAGGGTATACACCTGGACCCGGAGAAAGTGAAGGCTATTCTCGACATGTATCCTCCAAGAAACCTTAAAGAGCTACACGGACAACAAGGAAGGCTAGCTTACATCAGATGATTCATTTCGAACCTCTCAGGAAGGTGTCAACCATTCACTCATCTCATAAAGAAAGGCGTATCTTTCGTCTGGACTGAACAATATCAACGGACATTCGACGACATCAAAGCATATCTTATAAGCTCTCCAGTACTGGTAGCCCCAATATTGGGGAAGCCCTTCTTACTATATGTCTACGCCATGGATCATTTCCTTGGCGCCCTCTTAGCTCAAAAGAATGAAGGCGGCCATGAACAAACAATTTACTACCTCAGCTGCACAACGGTGGGTGCCGAGCACAGATACACACCGGTGGAGAAGGAATGCTTTGCACTAGTATTTGCCATCCAAAAGACACGCCACTATGTGTCTGGGCAGACTATCCACATCATATCCAAAGTCAACCCTCTCAGAATACTCATTACTAAGCCGGGTTCTCTAAATTCCCGTTTAGCTACATGGGCAATGCTGTTGACCCTGTAGAAGCATAGAATTTCAAGACCAGAAATCCTATGCGCCTAATATTACATGCGCCAGGGAGCTCAGCTGAAGTACTCGGCACAGCAAATAACAAAAGCATAAACAACAAAAGAAGATTTTTATTTCATATAAAAGTCTACTACATGTCTAAAAAAAGAGCTATACAAATGAGAACTTCTACAAAGAAAAGACCCTACAGCTAGGCGCAGCAACTGCCATGCACACTCAACTTGGCGCATTACTTCAGCGTCTCAGTTTGGTACATCACTTCAGCGTCTCAGCCAGGCGCATCCCTTCAGCAGCTCAGTGATGTGCATCTCTGCTCAGTTATGTGTATCCCTTCAGCAGCTAGTTATGTGCCGTCCTTCAGCGTTTGAGCAGAACGAGGGTAGGCAATCAACCCCCTAGCTGGAAGAAGAGAGCACCGCAAATCCGCGACTAAAGGAGCAGCTTTCAACACAACCAGAATGGGCAACACCCACTCTAGAAGGAGGAGAAGCTCTCCCAAAGCCCAAGGAAGATGATCGGGGCACCGCAATTTTGATCTGCGGCTCTTCCAGCATAACGGAGACGAGGCTCGAGTATCCCGATCTTTGGATGCAACAGGCACCTTCTGCCTGCCTCAGAAGCCCTCGACTCCGACTTTTGGATGTAACAGTCACCTTCAAGTGCATCAATGAAGACAGTGCGTCACATTTTCACCCTCGAAAGCATCTCGTCAACAGAATGTGCTCGAGCAAACAAGTTCATTTTGGGAGGACGTGGGAGAATGAGAAGCAAACTCTCTCCTTGCCACTATTTATAGGCCGGGCAAATCAAACCCATGCGCCAAGTGGCGGGCTCTCCGAATCCCATACAATGAATTCGTATTAATGGTGATGAACCTGACGCTTCGAATTCAGCCAAGTCAAAAACGGCTACTTAAAGCACTCGAAGAACGTAACAGTCGGGCCAATAAAGACGTGTCATACAAACGGATGTGCCGGCCAGACCGTACATCATACTGATGTGCCCATCAGCACCAAGTGCCTTACGAGGATGCGTACCATGCGTTTCCATGCGCCTAGTGGAACACGGATCAATGCGCCCACTCGATAGCCCATCACCTGTCAAAGAATATTAAATACTGAAGTCTGACAGAGTTGGCAGCGCATCCCCCGAGGACTGAACAATTGACAGCTTTTTCAGAAGACGAAGCGTCGCCGATGTCAGCATCATCATTACTCTCCTCCGGAGGTTACAAGCCACGTAGCCGCCCAACCATTTCGCATACGCCTTCGCAGCCATGCGGCTAAATCTCTGTATGCGCCTCAAAAGCCATGCGCCTCAGACCTTTTCTCTGATCCCTAAAGGCAGAAGTCAAAGTCACTACTGAAGCCTCGTATGCACCTCAAAAGCCGTGTGTCCAGACTGGTTCATGACTCCTAAAGGTTACAAGCCAAAGTATCCTTATGCACCCAATCCCAGGCGCATCCTATCAGATCACTCCCCACCAAATCTGAGATCTTCGAGCCATGGACCTACGACATGTGTCCTTTGACTCGATTCAGCCCATGAAGGGGTGCTAATCACCCAAGATCTCAGCAACTGAAAGATCCTCTCTATCGCTACGTGTCAGCTCGGCCGCAGCCCACAAATGCAACAGGAAGGGTTCAACTTCTCAATCAAAGCGCATCGTCCATGCGCCTCCATCAGCAATTACCACGTGGCGTCCCCACGTACAGGCGCATCCTACATATGCGCGCATGAGCAGCCAGCCTATAAAATTATAAATAGAGGGATCATTTCCTTCTTACACACACAAACAAGAATATACAGAGACAGACCTACGAGCACCCACACAGAGAGGCAGATACAGACACTCAACGTCTTCTTCCTCTCCGCAAGCTCCAGCACCCAGAGCAACTCAGACCTTCAGAGAACCAAGAACCGTCGTTAGATCGTCAACGGAGTCAACGTATTATCACTCGCTCCATCAGCACAAGGAACCCAGATAAACAAAAGTGTACTCCTAGGACTACATCTAAGTCCTACATTATAACACTGTTCTGTTTTAATTGAAATTTGCAATCAAAAGATTTTAATGGCAAATAAGCTGGCGACTCTGCTGGGGACCTCTTACTCCTCTACCGAAAAAGCTGTGTCGCAATCCGACGACGTGGAGGTGGGCTCCTCCCACAAGACGCTGGTCGTATGCCTCAATCAACAGGCGTATGAGGAGTTCATCTCTGAAGACAGTATGAGTCCTTCGAAGCGGCTACCGAAGTCGAAGAAGACTCGCCAGGTCTGGGTGCACGAGGTCGACGCCTCTGGCACCACCACCGAAGGAGATGTGCCGAAGCAGCCTACCCTTCCTGCTGACGTCCTCAGCAGCCAAGATGTGTCCACCGGTATAGCGCATCACTCGGGGAAACATGCGGCTGACCATATTCTCCAGCCATCTCCCTCTTAGATGAGGAAGATGCGTCGATGGAGCAGGGGCACAGCCAATGCCCCACACATCACCTCTGATGCGCCACAGAAGGTCTCTGTCTATGACAGACTCACTCGCTATATTGGAAAAGAGAATTTGGACTCTGAGTACTATACACCCCAACGGGCTGGTACGAAGAAGTCCAAGGCAGCATGGGCCATGCGCCTCAAACGTGCTATGCCGGCAGTAAACCAGAAGCATGTGCTCACAATCATGCGTGCAGCTGATGGTAAGCTATATAAGGTCGACCCGGGTGCTTCTGCGCCAGAAACGAGCCGACCTTCAAAGTCCTTGTCTCGCTTAGGCGCATCTTCTGCGTTCGTAACCAAGTCGAACAAGGCAAGCCCTGTGGTCTTGAACTCCCGCGCCTCCACTGGTTGTGCGTATGAGGTTCGTTCAAGTCACTTTAAATACTGTACCCCTACTACTGATTTGAGCGCCTGTTTGGTATTGGATCAAGGGGCGCAACATTCACTTGACCACCTCGACGCTTGGCCTTGCCATGCGCCTGATGGGGGGTGCAAAGGTGGTACTCTCCTCCAACGACTTACGTAACGTCATCACTCATAAACGCCGATCAGGAGAGTCGACTGACAAGCACAATACGCCCCTTACAGGGTACACCTGTGCTGTAGTCACTATCAACTGTTGTTGCAAAACAGCAGTCCCACCACCAAGGCAGTCGGTGTTCCAGCGGCTGCAATCATCAACACTTCTCTGACGTTGTCTCGGGAAGAAGGTGTCAATTAAAGAGGAGCCAGAATTAAAGGTTGCTTCATGCAACGTAATCTCTAACTCCTCGTCAATCCGAAGGGTGACTGGCAATTTCTCGTCCTCGTCCAAGAGCCAGCCGAGGAAAACCAAGACAACTGTCCCGTCCTCTGGAGTGTTTGAAGGCACTCGGGGGAGAAAGAAGATCCTGGAGGAAGCTGGGGGTAGTCAAGCCCTTGTTGATCCTCCTTCTGAAGACGAAGATATCCTCTAGAGCACAGCTGGGGTGGATCTTCATCCTGGGGACGAAATCAGCCTCCCGAGCGTAGCTGGAGGTAGTCTAACCCCTGTGAATCTGTGCCCCAAAGACGAAGAAGTCCTCCAAGACAGAACTGGGGGTAATCAGGCCCTTGCGGATACTTCTCCCGAAGACGAGGGTGTCCTCCAGAATATAGCTGGGGGTAGCCAGGACGAAGCTCTAGGAGCGGCAACTCCCCTACAAGAGAGTGAAGCCGAGAGTGAAGCCTCGACCGATCCATCCACTTCCAGCCGTGTCATGATAGTATACATGACTGAGGGTGATGCCGAGCCAGATGCGCCGCCAGCAGACCTCGTCCAGCGCATGGACACCTTGGAGAGAGGACTCAAAACCCTCTATGCCTTCATGCAAACACTGACTCAAGCAGTATTTGAAATACGGTCCGCTTTGGCCAGGCACCTTCTACCGGTCCTGACCTAGGGGCCAATGGAGAATCAAGTGTACCCCTTCAACGGGTATCCTTGGATACAGATCACCGCGAAGCACCACGGACGTCGGAGCCATCAAATTCTCAACTCCAGGCGGTACCACCTTTCCTGACTCCCAGCTCCACGGAAGACGTGGTCGAGATGATCAGGGACTTGCGCGAGCACTTTAGACAAGAGGAGCGCCAGAGGATGGGGATCCCCCAACCATATTCTCTCGAATGGAACAAAGTGGTTTATCCTCCCAAGTATAAACCACAAACATTAACGCCATACGACGGGAAGGACTCTCCGTGCCGCTATCTGACGTACTTCCAGTCTCAAACGGGACATCTCCCGAAGGAGGATGCACTACTCACCAGCATATTTGTCGGGGCACTGAAAGGAGTGGCGTACGACTGGTACTGCAGCCTCCCCGACAACTCCATATCTTCCTTTAATGACTTGACGCGTCTCTTCCTCGATCGTTTCTACGACGGAGGGAAGGACATGACAATGGCGTCCCTCATAGAGATACGTCAGAAGGAGAAGGAAACAGTTCGAGTATTCATCGAACGCTTTCGACAGGCCTGTTTCAGACTGCCCCCGGGTATGCCAGAACATGTACTCCTCTCCTCCTGTAGCATGAACATGCTGTCTGCAATCAAACTCTGGCTCAACTCTACTCCTCCTTCCGACTGGAATTCCTTGATCATCGAGGCCGAAGCGACAGAAAAGAAGGCGTCCAATGCTCGCCTTCTGGGAGTCAGTTTTTCTGCCTTTGAGGACAAGGGAAAATGGCCTGCAGCCAACAACCCTGGACGAGAGACGAAGGGGAAACAGGCGTTGACTGTCAATGCCTCCAAGGGTGCATTAGCACCCACTCAGAAGCCTCTACTTGCACCAAGGCCAAAGGAGGTTTATTCTTTCAACGATGAAGACACCCTGCAACTCTTTGAGATATTGAAGCATGATGACAAGATCAAGTTGTCAGACCCGAAGCATCTCGACGAGGTTGGGAAAGTAGACCATCCGAGGTACGGTCACTACCATCGGTTTGTCGGGCATCCAACTAAGGACTGCTACGTCCTCAAAAACTACATTCAGCGCATGATCAATGTGGATGTCATCTCCGTCGACTATGAGAAGAAAACAGTCTCGGCCAACCTGGTGTCACTCCAATTTGGTACCTTGCCGCAAACCACAACGTAAGATGGCGTCGTCCCTATCCCAAAGGCGACAATGGAGGTGGTTAACCTACCACCTACCCATAACAACATGAGTGGACTTATCCCACTCACCACATCTCGTGGAGAGATCTTATGGGTTCACCCCGATCTCATCTCCGAGGTTACTCAACCGGAGGTACGCTCTGCCTCCAAAACCAAGGACAGGAAGATCAAGTCTTGTCGCATGGTCTCTTCCTCCGCGGAAGAGACACTTCCTGTACAGACGCGTTCACATCAGAACGCCCAACCTAATGAAGCTGCCGTCGAGGTGGTGCCTCCTTGCACCGTCCCTGCTGTCCAGGAAGAGGGCCCATCCAAGCCTCCAGTAGCCAATAAACAGAAGCATGTAGAGGCCCGTTTCGACAAACCTTTACGAAAGGAAAATGCTTTCGAGCTAGCCAAGCCCCACAACTTCGACATACTGGCACAACTGGCCAGTACTCCTGCACGCCTATCTCTGTTTGAGCTTCTTCGCCTTTCCAAGGACACTCGCGAAGCTCTCTGTGAAGCTCTGAAGGATGTTGAGTCCTTCATCAGTCAGGTCAAGCAGCCTGAAGATCTCTCGACTATATATGCGCATTGCCATTGTGCGGATGAGGTTATCCCCAACATAACCTTCACCCAACAAGACATGCTGCTCAAGCACAACCGACACAATAGGCCGCTGTATTATACAGGATATATCGGTTCCGTCAAGGTGAAGCAGATTCAGATCGATCCAGGGTCTTCCCTCAATATCATCCCAAAGATGCTGCTCTCAACACTGGGGATCCTAATGTACCGACTGGCGCCTTCCAATACAACCATCAGCGGCTTCAATGCTAGCAAAAGCGAGCCGCTGGGCAAAATACGGCTAAAGTGTCATATCGGTAACCTCATAACCGAGGTGACTTGCTATGTCGTGGACGCTGACGTCAACTACAACCTCCTACTGGGTCATCCGTGGCTGTATGAGTACATGGTGGTGCCATATACGCTCCACCAATGTATGAAGTACGTGTCCACTAACGACATCATCCGGACGGAGTTCGCGGACATTGACCCTTTCAAGAGGGTCAAAGCCTACTTCACTGATTCTACCTTGTACAAGTCGCCCGACGAGGAGGAAGCCAATGACGCTGACGATGAGGCAGAAACGGTAGCAGAGCCGGACATGGAGCCAGAGATGATTCCTGACGCTCCTTTAAAAATTTGACTCAAAGGGAAGCTGCCTCAGACGTTGCCTCCCATGAATATCAAGCTACCTGGAAAAGTACCAACTTCTCTGGGTAGAACACCTACTGAAGCTCCCTTGAAGATACGGCTCAAAGGAAAGCCGCCTCAAACATCGGCTCCCCTTGTAACAAAACTACAAGGGAAGGCACCAATCTCTGAAGGCACAATTGAGGCACCTCTGAAGGTGCGTCTTAAAGGCAAGCCTCCGCAATCATCAGTCTCATCCAAGCTACCGGAGAAGGCTCACATAGCCCTCTCGGATCCTAAGATCAAAGCTGCGGTGGACTCTACCGATCCAACCCCAGTACTCACAAATGAAGAGCTATGGGAACATATCTCTGCTGATGTAGATGCACCCTCTCTGGACAATATAATCCCGCAGGATAAAATCTCGTATTTTATCAATAATAGAGTATCTTTTAATTATTTTAGTCTTCCACATTGGAATGCCATGTATACATTAGATAACGTTCTGCGGTCATTACAAACACAAACAATGACCGTCAATTATGTAAATCGAATAGTCTCTTTCCAAGGGGTCTGTTTTGTAGTCCCACCGCAGAATCAAGACGAAGAATCTATCATCTTCGGCAAAGTCGAGCGTCATCAAGACCTCCCGCCACTCGAACCAGAACCAGATGCCGGCAGAATACAAGTCTATCGGTACACGGACAAGACAAAGTACCTCATCCAAAAGATGGGTTACGACCTAAAAAGCAACAAAGGCCTGAACTACGACAAGGGTCGACGTCTTCCTCTCCGGCTTCCAATACCTAAAGAAAAGCCGCAGGACTACTGTCATCGAACTCGACGGGGGGTGGGCTATGTCACGCCGCCGACAACTCCAGAAAGTTCGGAGGCAGAAGAAGTAGAACATTCTCACTCGTCCGAAGCATCAACTTGGGATTTCGATACCAGTATCAGCTCAGTCTTCAAGATGGTGCTGTCAGTCAACATGACATCTGCACAACCTCAAGAAGATGAAGGCAAAGACCCAACACCTGAATTCTTCGAGGAAGAACCCTGGGCTCGATGCCTAGGAGAACAGTAGAAGTCTCGTTTTGAATTACGTGAACCCCCTACCGAAGACGAAGTCGAGCAGATCAACCTTGGGGATGGATCTTCTTCCAAACCCATCTTCATCAGCAAAAGCCTAAAAAGGGAAGACCGGGAATCTTTGGTCCAATTGGCCAAAGAATATATCGATGTCTTCGCCTGGAGCTACGAAGATATGCCGGGACTTGATCCACAGATCGCGATGCACAGGCTCAACATCTTACATGATACCAAGCCTATAAAGCGACAACAGCGACATTTTCGTCCTGACATCATGAACGCTATCGATCAAGAGGTGGACAAACTCCTGACCAGCGGGTTCATCCGTGAGGAGCAACATCCGGATTGGATGGCCAACGTCGTCCCTGTCACCAAGAAGAACGGAAAGATACGGGTCTGTATCAACTTCAGAGATCTCAACACTGCTTGCCCGAAGGATGAATTCTCGCTTCCAATCACCGACGTGATGATCGACAATACAAGTGGCTTCGAACGCATGACTTTCATGGACGGGTATTCGGGCTACAATCAGATCAAGATGTTTCCCGATGATACAAAACACACGTCATTCAGGACTCTGAAGGGGGTTTTCTGCTACACAGTAATGCCCTTCGGTTTGAAGAACGTCGGTACACATACCAACGAGCTATAAGCACCATCTTTCGTCAGCATCTTCGCAAGATAGTTGAGTGCTACGTCGATGACATCGTAGTCAAGAGCCATCTAAAAGGTGATCATCTACAAGATCTGAAGACAGTCTTCGATCTCATGTAAGCACATCAACTCAAGATGAACCCCGCTAAATCCTTCCTAGGGGTTTCTAGCGAAAAGTTCTTGGGCTTCATTATCACGGCAAAAGGCATTCATGTCGATCCCGAGAAGACCAAAGCCATCCTTGACATGGACCCTCTGAAGAACCTCCGAGAACTTCGAGGCCTGCAGGGGCGTCTGGCATACATCCGGAGGTTTATAGCAAACCTTTTCGGAAAATGTCAACCCTTCACCCAGCTCATGAAGAAAGGGGTCTCCTACGTCTGGACGAAAGAATGCCAAAAAGCTTTCGACGATATCAAATCTTACCTGACAAGCCTGCCAGTCCTGGTGGCACCCGTCGTCGGCAAACCATTTATCCTCTACTTCCGTGCCATGGATCATTCCCTCGGCGCTCTGCTGGCTCAGAACAACGATACGGGCTATGTGCAAGCTATCTACTACCTCAGTAGGACACTGATCGGGGCCGAACATCGATACAACCCCGTTGAAAAGGAGTGTCTGGCTTTGGTATTTGCCATCCAGAAGACTCGCCATTATATCTCAAGCTAGACAATTTATGTCATCTCCCGAGTCAATCCACTCAGGGTTCTCATGACGAAGCCAGGATCATTGAACTCCCGCCTAGCTACATCGGCGATCCTGTTGACGCCATACAACATGGTGTTTGTTCCATAAAAAGTCATCAAGGGTCAAGCTCTGGCCGACTTTTTAGCCGCACACCCTATCCCAGAGTCCTCCAGACTCTATAAAGACATCCCGGATGAGGTCCAAGAATCAAATGTCACCGAAGAAAGCTCTGTCTGGCGGATGTTTTTCGATGGCGCTTCAAGAACAGTCCCCAAAGGCCAAATCATCGCAGGTGCGAGGGTAGTCTTAGTCTCCCCCGGTCAGCTGGTCATCCAGCGTGCTTACTCCCTGTCAAAGTCGTGCTCCAACAATTTTGCTGAGTACAACGCTCTCATCATGGGACTCCAGCTGGCGTAACAACTAGGGGTGGATCATCTCGAAGCCTACGGCGACTCAAAACTCGTCGTTAACCAGATCTGAGGGCAATACAAAGTTCGCCATGAAGATCTGACTCCTTACCATGAAGTTGTATTGAACATTATTGCAACCTTCACCATGTTCTTCATAGAACACGTACCCCGATTACAAAACCTGGAGGCTGACGCTCTGGCTGGCCTCGCAGCCTCGTTGGCAGCACCCCTCGGGACTCAGTACTACGTCACGGTAGTTGATCGAGACTTGGTCTGTCCTAAAAATAACCTATGCTCACAAATGGCCCATGCCATGTCAACAAGTACTGATGTTAATGTCCGAGACTGGATGTTTCCATTCATCGACTTCGCTGTCTACGGAATCCTCCCAGAAGACCCCCAAGAAGCTGTCTCGGTCATGAGGTATTCCCTTCGATTCTATTATGATACAGCCACTAAAATGCTGTACCGACGCTCCTACGATAGACTTCTCCTTCGATGCCTGTCCAACAAAGAGGCAGCCGAAGCCCTTCGAGAAGCTCATGACGGAACTTGCGGCGCTCATCTGGGCCTAAGTTACAGGATCGACTGCGACGTATGGGCTACTATTGGCCAACCATGGCAGCCGATGCTGTCGACTAGGCTAAGAAGTGCCATGCTTGCTAACTCCATGCCGACTTCATCCTTACACCGTCGGAACCACTACATCCTACGATCGCCTCTTGGCCCTTCGAAGCTTGGGGCATGGACATTGTAGGACCTATCACCCTTCCTTTATCGAGGGGACACCGCTTCATCCTAGCCATCACCGACTACTTCTCCAAATGGGCGGAAGCAGTCCCACTGGCGGAAGTGAAAAGCTCTAGGGTGATCAGCTTCATCAAGCATCATGTCATATACCGATTCAGGGTACCCCATAGGATTATCCATGACAACGGTCCACAGTTCATCAGCCATGTTTTCAGCAGATTCTGTGACAAGAATCGTCTTCAGAATGTGGCATCAACCACCTACAATCCGGCAGCAAACGGATTGGCCAAGGCTTTTAACAAGACTATCGTCAGGCTACTCAAAAAAGTCGTGTCATCCAACAAACGCGACTAGGACGAGAAGCTCGACGAATGCCTTTGGGCCTACCGCACAACGGTACGGACCCCGACATGCAACACTCCATTCTCTTTGGTCTACGGGAGCGAAGCGGTACTGCATCTCGAGATCCAGATACCCTCACTCCGTGTAGCCATCACAAATCAACTCACAGAAGAAGACAATCAACATCTTCGTCTGTGAGAATTGGAGGCACTTGACGAAAAATGTCTTCTAGCTCAACAGCGCATCGAACTCTATCAAGCCCACATATCACAGGCTTTTAACAAGAAGGTCAAGCAGAGGACTTTCCAAGTAGGCGACCTGGTTCTAGCAGTCAGGTGGCCGATGGTGTTGACTCACAAGACACCAGAAAAGTTCGAACCCAAGTGGGAGGGACCTTTCATCATAGAGACGGTGTACTCAAATGGTGCTTATCGCCTCGCCAAACCCAATGGGGACTTGTTCATGATGCCCATCAACGACAAGTTCCTAAAGAAGTACTACTCTTGACATCCTTCAGACATGTACTTCTATCTCCACCCAACAAGGGAGTCTGTGTACCCAATCATCAGGGCTCACGTATACCTCCCACAAAATCGTACACTTCTAGAACCCAGTTGTTCCGTGGCGTTCTATCTTCCAGTAGAAGGACAACCACGTCCACATTACCTCTGAGTTGCTTCTCTATGCCCTACAAAGCGAAATCCTACGCTCCGTAAGACTACGCTATCCACCATGTTTACTACGTCCATATTACCTCTGAGTAAACATTCCGTACAAACAACCCCTGTATTGTCGTACATTGATCGTAAAACTTTTACGTCCACATTACCTCTGAGTAGTTCCGCGTATCCCTCCAGAGTCACTCCTACCACGTCCATAACACCTCTGAGTAGGAAGATTCCATCATTGGAACCCCATATTTGCCACATCCACATCACCTCTGAGCAAACATGTCAGGTTCTCTCAAACATATTATTTGTACCTAACAACCAAGGTGCACAAAAGATAATAGGTCCACACAAATCATCAAGTTCATGAAAGCAAAAAATGAACACACCATAAAACTCTTCATTCTTTATTTAAAAGTAAAGAATTACATCCCCAGCAGGAGTTGCAAATTACACAAAATAAAAAAAAGGGAGAGACTACAATCCCTAAGCACCACCGGGATTGGCTGAAAGCTCTTCGATCCGACGCTTCAAGTGTACCATCCGAGTCTCTACGGTCGCCAAGACTCGACGTTCGGCTTCTTGATGTATCATTTCTATGGCCTCAGGAGAAGTGTCATCCTCATACTTCTCGTCCAACTGTTGCCGCTGCTGAGCCAGGGAAAGAGCCTGGCAGGTGAAAGCCGCTTCCTCCTCCTTAGATGCTATATGTTTAGCCTAGACTCGCTCAGCATCTAACAAGAGTTGGTCCCGCTGGTCTTCAAGAAGGCGAATCTTGGCATTAACCTCTGTTATACTAGCGTCCAACGCGACTCGCAACTCCACATTCTTCTGCACGGACTGAGATAGCCTCTCCACCGCAGCCTCAGTTTCGGCCACCTCGCGCTCCCAGACAGCCACGGTAGCCTGATAAGATGACGCAGTTTCAGCGATCAACTTCTTCTTTTCTGCGTCTATCAGGACAGAGAGATCATTTCGCTGGATACACTAAAATTCGAAAAGCAGCTGGTCTAGCTCGGCCACCGATGCCTCCAGAATCTCAGCCATATGATCATGGCCATGGTAGGAACGTATCAGACTGATGTAAGGGAGTGCCAGGGTTTTTATCGTCGCAAAACTCCCATTGGCGTTCATCACTGCCGATACGCCCCTCTGCAGCATCTTGTATACCGCCTCAACGATAAACTTCACGTACTCATCCGCATTCGCCAGCACTTGCGGCGTCATAGCAGGAGTTGGAGGAGCTGCTCTAGATGGCGGACCGAAAGAAGACCCGTCGGCTTCAATCTGCGAGGTTAAAACCTCGGCATCAATGGACTCTCCCTCGACAGGGGCTTGAACTTTGCCACTGGCCCGAGGAGCCAAAAGAACGGAAGGAGCCGAGAGAGGCGTCGATATCTTACCCCAAGTAGAAGGAACAACAGAGGGTTCCAGCAAACCCTTACCCTTCTCAAGCTCGGAGGGACCACCGATGTCAGGGGCTACCCCATATGTCCCCAACGCATTATCAGCAGGCCGTACGGGATCTTCTACCTCTAGCAAAACAGCGAGGTTAGCACTTGTTTCCTGACTTGGATACCCTAGAGTCAGGCTTGGCGGATGAGTCTCACCTTCCTCATCGGGTCCCTCCACGGGGATAGAATCTGTCGCTGTCTCGTAGTTGGCAGCCACCTCAGCTTCCGCTGTTGAGTCTGGAGTAGGTCTCAGCAATGCTGCAGCCGACCTCCCCACATCATGACAATGAGGGAAATCAGCCCTCTCTTCTGCTTTAATCATGTCTGTTGCTCCTGCAATAGGCTCCCTCATCTCTGGAGGAATTTCATCTGAAGACGACGAACTTCACTCATCTTCCTCATCTGGAAGCCCCTTATCTGCTAGGTCCTCAATGTCAGAGGCCCCCACGGCGGCTTGCACCATCCCAAAAACTGCTTCAACCTCAGCTCCCCTTCCAACATAATTGGAAGATACTGGAATCTCCACAGCAACGACATCGTCCGGATTCTCCTCCACGGGAGATATCACAGTCGGCGGAATGAGCTTTTCAGATAAGCCCGCCACCTCCTTTGGTCTGCTGGCACCCGATCTTGGAGTACGGGGTCTCCTTTTTAGCGGCTCCTACAAAAAAGAAAGCATATGTCACAAGAAATGTTGAAGCTAACCAGACTATGAGGAACACCTTACCTCCATTAAAGCTGAGTCTGTTGACACTGTCGGTGATAATGCCTTCTTCTGCCTCTTTGGCGCAGAAGAGCCAGCTTCTGCATCAGCACGTCTTTTCGGTTGATCGACCGAAGGCTCTGCTTGACCCCCCGTGGATACAGCAGGGGTACCTCGATAACCCACCTCTGGCGGACAGTACGAACGAGCCTTCGCCAACATGTTCCCGATCGCCGCTAACTGGGTGCCGACAGTGAAACTGGTCTCCCGATCATATCCGGGGGGCACGACGTTCATGACACAGTAAAATTTGGCTGTCAAAAAAGATTCGGCGGCCGCGGATTCTGAACAGGCAGCGTAAAGCGAGCTCCAGTACATCCGACATTGTAGTAATGCCAAGCTCGTGCACCGTCCAACAAACTTCCAGTATACCCCAGGTTAATACTAGGGTTCCCCAACATCAACTGAGCATAGCCGAATTGTCGTACAAAACGGTTCGGTAAATATGGTTCCAGGTAACACTGGTTTCTATTTTGATACACCAGATGGGACGGCCGGATACTTTGCAACCAGCGGAATCCCTATGGAGGCAGAGTAGTGGCATCTTCACCTGAATCCGTTAAATCTTTGCTGGCCTCAAAACCCAAGAAGACGGGACCAACTTTGGTGATCTTCCACCCCTGAAGGTGGGATAAAACTTTCTTGCAAACCGGAACACCAGCATGCAACCAGCTCCTCTGGTGGAAACAGCGAGGAATGCATCTCTGGTCCTGTGGTCTTCTTCCGAGCCCGGGCTCATCATATTGGGATGGTACAAAATTAACCTCCCCATCAAATAATGGAACGACAGTTCGGCACGAGAAAAGTTGTCATTCCTACCTCGTTCATGAACCATATTTCCAGCAAATTCTCGTAAACCTTGCAGCAGGTTACACACGATTGCGGGAAGTAGAGCCAGGCAACGGCCAAAAACCAATTTCACAGCTGGCAGGATTAGGTTCCGGGTCACCCTCTCCACAGAGCCTGACCCGCCCGAAAAGACATAATCCCGAAGCCAAATCATCAGATACGCAGCTATCACTGCTTTGGACGACATCCGATGAGTAAGGTGCCAGAAACAGCTATAGAAGCGTTCGTCCGACTGCCGGTCCTCATTCTCCCGGGGACTCTCCTCACTCAACCTGTTTATTTCGGAGAGCACCACGCTACTGGAAAGCGCTGGCGGAGTGGTAAACTGAGAGAGATCCTCCTTGTCTTACTTAAAGACGTAATCTCTCCAAGCGATCACATGAGGCTGTGACCTGCCCTTATCCCTCTTCTGCATATAATAAGGATGACTCGCCACTTTCTTGAAGACGACCATCATCTCCTCTGCCCTGTTCCCCAGGACTTGGAACTCCTCGTTGGTTGGGAAGTATTCCTCATAAGGTTCTGATCCCCAAGGGAGCCTTGACACTTCGTACATTTCATGAAGTGCGAGTCCCAACTCCCCCACCGGAGTGAAGAAAGTCTCGGTCTGGGTGTTAAACATCTCCAGAAGCACGAGACATATGCCTATTGATGTCGACGCCTGCCTGGGTAGCACGGATTGCGACAGTTAGCCCAATCTTTCGGAGTTCGGTTCGAAACTGCGTCAGACCCAGAGTGTCAACTTGTTCCACTTGGAAACATAGTGACACCAACCCTCTACCCAAATTCACCTTTCGGGTACGACCGCTCCAACAACAGCATACAATTTGCAAAAGTCGAAGCACCAAAAGTAAATGTGTTGAAGGGAACGTCACTATAAATGCTCCCAGGACGCAGAGTCCGCCAAGTGAAAGAAGGTCCTGTAGGACCGATTGTAGGAATGAGTTGTAAAGCACAATACTCTAGAGGGGGGTGAATAGAGTAGGCAGCGAAAATTAACTATTTAAAATGTTAGTAACAAGATCACAGATAATATATCACAGATATGTAAATGAAAAGTAGAGAATAGAGAGCAAACGCAAACACAAGGATGTATACTGGTTTCCTTCTTGTGAGGACTAGTCCAGTCGGAAGAACTCTAGCTTCCAGTTGAATCCACTATGAAAAATCACCACAAGTTTTCATTCGAAGTTCTTGCAACTTCTACAACGCGAGATTTGATCCGAAGTACTCGACCAACTTCAATTGTGAAGTATCTAACTTCAATCAAGCTCCAAAGTTCTTGCAAGTTCTGGCAAATCGACTAGAGGATTGTAACTGGCTTGGGATTTGAAAATGAATAACTCAGAATACTTTGGAAGAAGTAGTAGGCTTATAGAGAAGAGATATGAAAGTGAATGAGTGAGTTGAAATGAACGAAATCTTTCTCTATTTATAGTTTTTCCAAAGGCAGAATTCTGACAGAATTCGGGCAGAATTCGGACAGAACTCTATGAGAAAATCTTGTTGGAATCCGTAACTGCCGGAAGACCAAGTTCAAAAAGCAACATTCACTAACCGAACTCTGGCCGAATTCTGGCCGAACTCTGGCCAAATTCTGTCCGAGTTCTTTTGGAGTTCTGTCAGGGTTTTTGCAAATTGGTTTTAGGCTTTTTGAAAAGTCAAACAGTTAGGAAATAGTTTGGGCTTTTGTAAGTGGGCTTGTTTTCAAAATGAAAGGGTATTTTGAAAACGTTTCTTGGTAACCTATTTGCCAGTATGATGCAGTGTACATCGTATTCCTAGACTCAATAAATATGAAAAATATATTGATGAAATAGGAAAACCAAGAGCCCTTTGATGACGCCTTTCTTCAAATATTTGAGCAGACTTGAAGACGCCTTTTTTACTTGACGGCGGTCGTCCAAAGATAAACAGCGGAACCCCCGATACGAGGCCCCGGATAGGTCGTTAGGCGGTTCAGAGAAATCTTCTTGTGTAACACAGTCTTTGGCCCATCATTAATTCTCTATTGCATGTGTCCTGGTTTGACAAAGCTTGATCATGCTTACTGCATGTCTAAGAACATGTTAGACGAATAAAACAATATGATACAAGCATAGCAATATTGATATAGAATATTAGGACAATGCTAAGTTTAAGTAGCAACATGATAGTGATTACATGAATATTAGTGACATCATTATGTTAAACTCAATTGATTAGCCATATTCAAAAACATGATATAATTATTGGGCTAACAGGTCCAGCTCGCACGACGGCCAAAGTATCCTTCTGATCGGAGGTAGCGTCGATCTTGATGATGCCTGCCACCGCTCCCCCCTGAGATGGGGTTAACTCCCAAGACATCCTCCTCTTGGAAGCAAGACGACTGAAAGCCGTCAAAGGCCATTGACGCTCAAGTTGCTTAACAGTCATATGCACCCCCTTGCTGTAAAGAACTAATCTTCCTTGACCTTTAACACCTTTGCTTCAAAAAAAGTAAGGCGGTCCCCAAACAGGAACTCAGGCTTCAAGAAAGTCACATTATTAGAAGTGGCAGATGTCAAAACGCCACGATCTATCATCCGTTGGAGGAATCTACGCTGTTGTTTCCGGATTTGAATTATTCTTTCGGGAGGTTGATCCAGCATAATGGCAACTTGGGCAGGGTTTATCACCTCCTCATTATAATCCACTCCCATCTGACAGAGGGCAACGTCCAGATGCACTTCATTCAAGAGCGGGATAGTCATCGATACTAGTGGTCAGCAAAAGAAGGTAAAGATTCAAATATACAGTAAAAGAATCTGAGCCACGTTCGGAGCGCATACCCTGAACCAAGGTTCAAGCACACCTAAAAAGAAGCTTCGGCGCATCGTCAGGGTCTAAACCCATGCGCGTCAGCAGTGAAGCTTCGGCGCATCATCAGGGTCTAAACCCATGCGCATCAGCAGTGAAGCTTCGGCGCATCATCAGGGTCTAAACCCATACGCGTTAGCAGTGAAGCCTCGGCTCATCATCAGGGTCTAAACCCATGTGCGTCAGCGGTGAAGCCTCAACGCATCATCAGGGTCTAAACCCATGCACATCAGCAGTGAAGCCTCGGCGCATCATCAGGGTCTAAACCCATGCATGTCAGCAGTGAAGGTTCGGTGCATCATCAGGATTTAAACCCATGCGCATCGACAAAAAAGCTTCAATACATCATCATGACTCAGCGTCCATGCGCATCGGCGTATGTGACTTCTAAAAATAGCCTACTCAAGTATAGAAACCCACCAATCACCGCCGACCGAACGTCGACGGGTGTCCGGAGGACATCATCTACAGCAGCCTCCATAGGCTCTTTTCCTTTGCCTCGTCCCCCACCAGCACCGCCGCGAGGAGTCTTGGGGGCCATTTCGTGAAAGAAGAAAGTTAGGGGTTTTCGAAAGAAGAACTCTAAAAGAGAAAGCAAAGAGAGAAAAAACTCTCTCTCTCTCCATCAGACACCTATTTATAGGCTTTGTCGCATGCGTGAACCGATGAAGTGTGACATCAGCCGTCGCCTCGGGTTCTGTGAAATGATAACTGCAAATAAATCCAAAAAGATGATCATTAATCTTCTTGGTTATCGAAGCGTTATCATTTGTATTAACTGAAAGGAGCATGCGCCCCATCACTGATGCACGGAGTAATCATGCGCCCAAACAGTCATACGTCCCGTTGAAGACACCACCATGCTTCTTATTCAAAGTATTCCAAAACTTGGTGAAAAGTTTTGAAAATTTTGAAGGGGGTCTTGTAGAAGCATGGAATTTTAAGACCAGAAATCCTATGCGCTTAACATTACATGCGCCAGGGAGCTCGGATGAAGTACTCGACACAAAAAATAACAAAAGCATAGACATGAAAAGAAGATTTTT
Organism: Iris pallida; assembly: GCA_029216955.1. Classification (NCBI taxonomy): domain Eukaryota; kingdom Viridiplantae; phylum Streptophyta; class Magnoliopsida; order Asparagales; family Iridaceae; genus Iris; species Iris pallida. Next base: position 13,614,232 of record JANAVB010016199.1, read on the forward strand.
ATTTCATATAAAAGTCTATTACATGTCTAAAAAAAGAGTTGTACAAAAGAGAACTACAAAAAAAGACCCTACAGCTAGGTGCAGCAACCGTCATGCGCTCTCAGCTTGGCGCATCACTACAGCATGTCAGTTTGGCACATCACTTCAGCGTCTCAGCCAGGTGCATCCCTTCAGCAGCTCAGTGATGTGCATCTCTGCTCAGTTATGTGCATCCCTTCAGCAGCTCAGTTATGTGCCACCCTTCAGCATTTGAGCAGAACGAGGGTGGGCAATAAAACCCCTAGCTGGAAGAAGAGAGCACCGCAAATTCGCGACTAAAGAAGCAGCTTTCAACACAACCAGAATGAGCAACACCCACTCTAGCAGGAGGAGGAGCTCTCCCAAAGCCCAAGGAAGATGATCGGGGCACCGCAATTCCGATCTGCGGCTCTTCCAACATAATAGAGACGGGGCTCGAGCATCCCGATCTTTGGATGCAACATGCACCTTCCGCCTTCCTCAGAAGCCCTCGACTCCGACTTTTGGATGTAATAGTCACCTTCAAGTGCATCAATGAAGATAGTGCGTCGCATCTTCACCCTCGGGAGCATCTCGTCAACAGAATATGCTCGAGCAAACAAGTTCATTTCGGAAGGATGTGGGAGAATGAGAAGCAAACTCTCTCCTTGCCACTATTTATAGGTCGGTCAAATCAAACCCATACGCCAAGTGGCGGTCTCTCCGAATCCCGTACAATGAATTTGCATTAATGGTGATGAACCTGACGCTTCGAATTCAGCCAAGTCAAAAATAGCTATTTAAAGCACTCGAAGAACGTAACAGTCGGGCCAATAAAGACGTGTTATACAAACGGATGCGCCGGCCAGACCGCGCATCATACTGATCGCCCATCAGCACCAAGCACCTTACGAGGATACGCCCCATGCGTCCCCATACGCCTAGTGGAACGTGGATCGACGCGTCCACTCAACATCCTATCACCTGTCAAAAACATTAAATGCTGAAGTCTGACGAGTTGGCAGCACGTCCCCCGAGGACTGAACAATTGACAGCTTTTTAAGAAGACGAAGCATCGTCGACGTCAGCATCATCATTACTCTCTTCCGGCGGTTACAAGCCACGTAGCCGCCCAACCATTTTGCATGTGCCTCCGCAGCCATGCGCCTAAATCTTTGCATACGCCTCAAAAGCCATGCGCCTCAGACTTTTCCTCTGATCCCTAAAGACAGAAGTCAAAGTCACTACTGTAATGCCTGTTGTTCGTATTACGTATTTGGAATATGTATACGTATTTTATCTTGTATTTGCATATCTCCTTGGTTTGGCTCTCGGCTTGGTTTAACTCTCGGTTTGGGTTGGCTTGGTTCGGCCGGCCCAATGCTTGGTTCATCATGGGTCAAGGGTGGAACACCTTAGCCTATGCTTCTCCTTCATTTCCACCACAACCCCCCTCTTTATTATCCCCACCAACCTTCTCTCTCCTCCATAATTCTCATTTACTTCTCCTTCCCTCCACCATTACTCTTCTCCACCAACCAAGAACACCATAGGCAAGTGCAACTTGCTTCCACAAGAGAACTCCTTTTGATGGTTTCATTAGCTTCTCCTCATGATTCTAAACCACATTAGAACTTGTCATTTTCCATTTTGAGGCTTTAATTCTTGTAGATCTAGAGTTTTGCTATTTTCGGATTTTTGGTGTTTTGATCTATCAAACTTGCTTGTTTTCAAGTTTTGATGGTTCCTGTAGAAGCATGGAAAATATTAGAATAATGATCCATGCGGCTCTGAGTAAGAAGCTTATGCGGCTCGCACAGGAGCGGCCCTATGCGGTTCAAAGAAGACTCTCAATCGCATGCTGCTCGGGAGCGTATGCGGTTCAGCAAGGCATATACGGCTCGATGGACGCCATGTGTGATCCTTCCCTCCAGCTGGTCGTTTGAGTAGTGGCCTCATTTATTGCTCCAGCACGATTCACTGTGGCGGCCCTGACATAAAGTTTCATAATGGCTTTGCCATAATGACTGACTCCTGGGAAAAGAAGAAAATCTCTGACCAAATCCGTCAGAAGTCCCAGATTGCCACGTGGCAATCAGTCATATGCGGCTCCCTGAGAACCCGTTCCATGCGGTTCGATACAACGCTAGCTCATGCGGCTCCCTGGGAACACATTCCCTGCGGCCCAATACAACGCCAGCTCATGCGGCTCACAAAGATTACGCATATACGGCTCGATAAAGCATCGTCCTATGCGGCTTACAAAGAGTATCTCTCTACGATTCGAGGATCGTCAATCCTAAGCGGCTCTGACAGGACTCACAATTAAGACACGTGGCATGGGATCAATAAGAGATTTAACCGAATCTCAACAAATATATTTGACATCATCGTCATAATTACTGAGATCAGGGCATATCATTTATCATCAAGCTAATGGGACACGTGGCGAGCAATCAGACATTAGCATAATCAATCATGAGGATTTAAAGCAGCTAGCATTAATTGCTCATGAGATACGATGCTATCCGCATTAATGGCCGAGATTCACTATAATCAGGATCAAGGGTTCAGATAGAATGAAGGAGCACCGACATTCCAAACAGATAATCATTAGTAAACCCTAATGATCACCCCCCACTCTTATAAATAGCCAGTATCATTCCCTTGTAAAAAAAGGTCGGCAACAAAAGAATAAAAAAATAAGAAGAGAGAGATCTACACAGAGAGAGCTCCCCCTTTTTTTCTTGATAATCACAGAGAGAGAGAAGCCAGGAGAGCAATCCGAGGAGAGCAAGAAGAGCATTTCTTCATCAACGTCGAGCAGATCTTCCCCGAGCCAAGGCTGCATACTGATCGTCCAAGGAGTAAGGCAGAGCGGCCGTCGCTTTCCCGAGCCTCTATCGTCACCCCCCAGAATCAAAAATAAACAATCGTACTTAGTCTGCTGTACCTAGGTTTTCGTCCCTAGGCTTTCTTTGTACGAGCGAGTTTATATTGTGAGTCTAAGTTCAGTCCTCCGATAATTGTTCTGTTCTTTTACAATCAATGGCAAATACGATGGCGACTCTGCTGGGGACTAACTTCTCCACGGCTGAGGAGTTGGTGACGCAATCAGATGCAGCCAAACTTGGCTCCACACAAAAGAAGATGGTCGTCCACTTCGACCAACAGGCGTTCGAAGAGATGCTCTCTGAAGGCAGCGCTGGCCTGGCCCAGAAGCGTACCCGCACCACGAAGGCTCGCAAAGAATGGAGACCGAAGTCATTTGCTCCTCCTCAAGCCCTCGATGGGATGCCCTCTGTTGCCCAAGACGGCGAGAAGGATTCTCCTGCGGTCCCACTTCAGATCGTAGACAACTCTGCTGTCCCCAAGTCCGGCAGAAGAAAACATTATGATGCTGGACTTGCAGGGACAAAGAGGGACTCTACGTGGACCAAACCACAGAAGAGTATTAGCCGCAAGGAGAAAGCCCATGCGGCTACATCCGCCAACCGCATGAAGAAAACTCATACGGCTACTTCTGTCAGCCGTATAACTTATGCGACTACAGTTCTCGACAGCATGGATGAGACTCATACGGCCAGTAAAGTCAATCGTTTGTAGAAAACCCATGCGGCCACAGATGCCAACCGCATGTGGCCAGCCTGCACGGTCGTGACCCCTAGCTGCATAAGAACTCGTCCGACGACAGGAGACAACCGCATGCAGACAGCCTGCACGGTTTCCGCTTCCAGCCGCATAGCATCTGCTCCATGCTCCTCTCGATCAGTTTTCGACCGTCTCTCGTACGGTCCGAACCCTGATGACTCTCTGGATGATAAGCCAGACTCTGTGATGTTCAACTTGGACTCTTCCTATTATGCACCTACAAGTGCTAGAAAGAAGAAGTCTAGGGCAGCACGGGCTCATCAAGCCCAGACAGCTGCCCCAACCTCTGACTATCAGGGCGTCCCGCTGATTATCACACGGGCCTCTGATGGGAAGTTGTACAGAACCGCTCAAGTCCAATCCCCGGCAGCGAACGGACAGAGTGGTTCCTCTCACCTGCGTAAGGCGATCCTCCACAAACGCAAGGAAAGTGAAGGGGCCTCGGCGTGCAAAGAATCCTCACATGGACGTCAGTGTACCCAGATCATCGTCAACTGCTGCTGCAACAACACGGCAGTGACGGAAGATCTTCCGTCCGTCTTCCACAGACTACAGCACCCAAACTCAGAAGATGAGGTACAATTCCGCTCAGAAGGTCCCCGCCGAGGGGAGAAGGAAGAAGACAAGCATCTCCAGTCCAAAGGTATCAGCCACTACAGCTAAGAAATTATCGGCTAAACGGTTGCCCTCCACCGGAGTATACCAACACACCCATTCGAAGACAAAATCTGCTGCAACAGGAGACTCATCGTCCCCGACCCTAGGGATCGTAGGAGCTGGGGGTAGTACTCCTCCGAACGTCCACAATTCCAACGTTTCAAGGAGACGAACCCCGAGAAACAACCCTCCCATCGGGTACAACAGATGTTGATATCCCCGAGGACATCCATGATTCTCGAGATAAAGCAAGCTCCGAAGCTGGGGGTACTGTCCCTTCCGAGTCTGAACCTGAAGAGAACAGCCCCACATATCCAGATGATTTCTCGACACATGGGTATGACTCGGAGGGTACATCCTCCACCACTCCCTCCGTCACTCCTCATGTGAAGACGGTATTCATGACAGACAGCAATCAAGGCGGTTCCAGCGATCGCCAGCGCATCGACACTTTGGAGGCCATATTGCATGCCTTGGTCAAGTCTGTAGACGAGATCAAAGCGGCACTTCCTACTCTGCAGGGAGTGACACCTGGCCAGACAAGCACGGGTCCCGCAATCAACGTAGATTCAAATTCAGCGGCACCAAACCAGGGTAATAATCCTCCCGAGATAACGGCCCCTACCACGACAGATGAGGCCCGAGAAGTAAGAAGAGAGGTTCAGGAGCTCCGAGCAATGTTCTACGCCCGAGAAAACTCTCAAGACCTCAGAATACGGCAACCATATCCTGCTGAATGGAGGGATGTTCCCTTTCCGCCAAGATATAAGCCGTTCAATATCAACCCATATGATGGCAAGACTTCAGCAAGTCGATACATCACTTACTTTGAGGTCACTACCGACCATCTGCCCCATGATGACGCTATCCTCACGCGGTTATTCATTGGGGCATTGGAAGGAGTCGCCTTCGATTGGTACCGCAACCTGTCAGACAATTGCATCCACTCCTTCGCTGGCTTCAAACGCTTGTTCTTGGAGAGGTTCTATGAGGTAGGGCAGGACATTACGATGTCTACCCTCATGGACGTCGTTCAAGGAGAGAAAGAACTGACGAGAAATTACATTGAACGGTTTCGTCAAACCGCAATGAAGTTACCATCTGGCAACCCGGACTCTTCTTTGATTGAAATTTGCCAAAAGAGACTACTTCCAACAATTAGTCTCTGGATGGGCGAAAGTCAGTTCAAGGACTGGAAGGCTTTTATCATCAGTGCTACAAGTGCTGAAGAACGATTGAAGAAGGCTCGCCAACTGGGGTTGCATATCTCGGAGGAAGAGAACAAGAGCAAGCGTCCCAACACCAGCAACGACAATGGGGGTAGCCCCTCCAACAACCGGGACAACAAAGGCAAGCAGGCTATGGTGACCGATACAGCCCAGAAGCCCGAGCCACACTCGGCAGACAAACAATGGCCTCAAATCACTTATTCCTTTGAAGACGGTCACGTCAAGCCTATCTTGGACATGCTTATACAAGGAGATAGGATTCAGCTTCCTCTACCAAGACGGAAGCCTCGGCCGGCTGATCTGGAGAACCCAAAGTTCTGCCATTACCATCGCTATGTCCACCATGCTACACACGACTGCTACCAACTGAAACGGTATATCCAAAACCTCATCGATTCGAACGCCCTGGCCATCGATTTCGAAGAGGTAACCGTGGCAGCCAACATGGTGTCCGTACAATTCGGCAGCTTCCCTCCAACAGAGACTCAGGACGGGGTTATACCCATCCCTCTGGCAACAATGGAGATTGCTAATCTGCCGCCTGCTCGCGATCAAGCCGCTGGTCTAGTACCCCTTACCACATCATGAGGGGAAATCATGTGGGTCCATCCGGACCTAGTCCACGAGGTAACTCAGCCCTCTCCCCCTTCTAAAAGGAAAAGTGAAAAAGTCAGATCCTGCCGCACTGCCTCGGCGGAAGAAGAAGAAGTCTCGGCCGTCACTACTCGATCTGGAACACAAGCCCAACCGGTGACCGAAAACGCGACTGATGATCATCCGCCCACTACCAACGATGCTCCGGGACCGGCTCAGCCTTCGACGACCGACAAGCCTAGGCCGAAGGAGACTCGCTTCGACAAGTCCCTCCGGAAGGAGACACCTCAGGGGCTGGAGAGGCCCTACAACTTCGACATCTTAGCACAATTAGCTAATACCTCGGCCAAATTGTCTTTATATGAACTCCTCAGGCTCTCAAAGGATGTCCGCACGGCTTTAAGTGAGGCGCTCCAAAATGCCGACGCATACTTGGCTCAGGTCAACCTCACGGGAGATAACCAACCTGCAGAGCTCCAAGATAGTACGTGTACGGGAGCAATGCCCAATATCGTCTTTTTTCCGCAAGATATGCTCATCAAAACTAACCTGCATGATCGCCCTCTATACTACACTGGATACATCGGCGATGTAAAGGTGGACCGAATGCACATTGATCCTGGGTCCTCTATAAGCATCATTTCGAAGGGTCTGCTACATCATCTTCGCATTCCGATGCATCGCCTGACACCTACAAGCACCGCCATTAGCGGTTTTAATTCGGGCAGGAGCTACCCAATAGAAAAGATCCGTTTGAAGTGTCAGATCGGCAATCTCCAATCAGAAGTTACCTGTTATGTCATAGATGCCGACACTTCTTACAATATCCTTCTGGGGCGGCCTTGGATACACGATTACATGATCGTGCCTTCCACGCTACACTAGTGCTTCAAATATGTCGATAAGCACGGCTTCGTGAGGATAGAGTTTGCCGATATCGATCCCTTCAAGGGGGTCGAATCTTATTACTCAGACTCCTGTCTGTACGAAAAATCAAAGAAGCATCTGGTCGAAGAAGATATGCAAGCTCACAAAAAGACGGCTACAGGATCAGAAGAACTTCTAACGATCCACCTTCAGGCTCGCAAACCGGGCAATTCTGCACCCCTTACGGCCACTCTGCGTAAGGACGCAATCAGTCTCTCCGCACAAGAAGAACAGATGAGAATCCGGCTGCCAAGGTCCGGCCAAGCGCCAAGACCCATAACAGGGCCACTTACCATCAGACTACCGAGAGTCGGTCAGCTCCAAACGGAGAAGCCCAGTCCCTCCGACAGACCGCTCACAATACGCCTTCCCAAGAAGGTTCTTCACCCCGATGCGAGGTCTGACACTTCTAGCGAACCAGCCACCCCTCGCCTCACATCAAGTACCAAACTGAGGGTTGCTAGTTTACCAACAACTCTACGATCTGCTCTGCCAGTTGAGCCTCTGAAGATCAAGCTGACTAGGTCGTCCTCTCAGTCTTCATTTATACAGGGGGTGGCCGAAGAAGAACCAGAATTGGCCAAGTATGTGGCTGCCCACTCCGATACCCCTTCCACAGATGATGTAATCCCTCTAGAAAAGATACCTTACTTCATCAATAAAGGGTTATCTTTGAACTACACTGAGCTCAATAAGCTATGTACAATGTATGCTATGGAACACGGTATAGGCACTCACCTACATACACAGGTGACAAACGTGTACACCGCCATCCGACTTACTCCAGTAGAAGACACTTACCGAATAGTCGAGGGAGGGGACCACCCGATCATCTTCGGCCGGACGAACAACCCACATCTCCTCGCTATGGAAGAAGTCGACTTCGGGTCAGATGCTGGAAGACTGCCTCTGTATCTCTATAGCCCTCAATCCAAATATCTCATGCAGAAACAGGGGTATGATCTAGAGATAACACCAGGACTGAACTACGGAACTGGACGACGATTACCTTTGAAGTCGCCAGCCCCGGCAGGCAAACCACGAAACTACTATAACAAAACCCGATACGGTTTAGGGTATGTAACGCCTACTACGACCCCTGAAAGCTCAGATGAAGAATGCGACTGGCAGTCACATTCAATGGGATCACCGACTTCCGACTCAGATACCAGCATCAGAGATGTGTTCAGACAAGTCATGTCAGTCAACATGGCGTTCGCTGACGCTTACGAGGAAGACGAAGACATCCCCGAAATCCTTGAGCTAGAGCCGTGGGCCCAGCAATTAGACGCGCAATAGGAAAAGCGGTTCGAACTGAGAGAACCTCCTACTGAAGATGAGGTCATACAAGTGGATCTCGACAGCGAATCTTCTCCAAAACCGATCTTTATCAGTAAAAGCCTGACAAACGAAGAACGAGAATCGCTGCTGAAACTTGTCAGAGAATATATCGACGTGTTTGCGTGGAGTTACGAGGACATGCCGGGGCTAGACCCTGATATCGCTCTTCACAAACTTAACATACGGCCAGATGCAAAGCCAGTCAAGCAGCAACAACGACGCTTCCGCCCAGGCGTCATGGACGCAGTTGAAGCCAAAGTCAACAAGCTAATAGCCTGCGGCTTCATTCGTGAAGAGCAATATCCTGACTGGGTCGCCAACATAGTGTCGGTCCTTAAGAAAAATAGGAAGATCCGAATCTGCATCGACTTCCGTAATCTGAATGAGGCATGTCCGAAGGACGAGTTTCCCCTCCCCATCACAGACATCATGATCGACAACACATGCGACTTTGAACGTATGTCATTCATGGATGGATTCTTGGGGTACAATCAAATCAAGATATCTCCCGACGACGAAAAGCACACATCATTCCGAACGCCGATTGGTACATACTGCTACACAGTCATGCCATTCGGTCTAAAGAATGCTGGCGCTACATATCAGCGGGCCATGAGTATCATTTTCCGAGAACATTTACGCAAAATAGTAGAATGCTATGTCGACGACATCGCCGTCAAGGGTCGCCATAAGGAAGATCATCTGCAAGACCTGAGAACGGTATTCGACCTGATGCGAGCCCACAACCTGAAGATGAACCCTACAAAATCATTCTTGGGCGTATCCAGCGGAAAATTCTTAGGCTTCATCATCACGGCACGGGGCATCCATGTAGACCCTGAGAAGACGAAGGCAATCATGGAGATGGGTCCTCCAAAAAATCTCTGCAAACTCAAAGGCCTCCAAGGGAGGCTAGCTTACATCAGGAGGTTCATTTCCAACCTCTCCGGGCAATGTCGACCGTTCACACACCTCATGAAGAACGGAGTCTCATTCGTATGGGACGAGGAATGCCAGCGTGCTTTCGACGATATCAAAGAATATTTGTCGAATCCCCCAGTCCTGGTAGCCCCGGTCCCCGGAAAACCATTCCTGCTCTATGTACGAGCAATGGAACACTCCCTTGGTGCCCTGCTAGCACAAAATAACGATGCAGGCCACGAGCAGGCCATATATTATCTCAGCCGAATGATGATCGGGCCAGAACATCGATACACCGCCGTAGAGAAGGAGTGTCTCGTCCTGGTTTTCGCTATTCAAAAGATGCGGCACTATGTCACAGGACAAACCATACATGTGATCTCGCGAGTCAACCCCCTCAGAGTCCTCAAGACTAAACCAGGGGCCCTCAGCTCTCGCCTCGCCACATGGGCAATATTGCTGTCCCCCTATCATATGATCTTCGTCCCGCAAAAGGCTGTTAAGGGTCAAGCCCTAGCAGACTTTTTGGCATCCCACCCAGGATCGGAGTCATCCAGAATCTATGAAGAGATCCCAGACGAGGTCGTCGATTCGAATACAGCCACCCACGATAACATATGGCGAATGTTCTTCGATGGCGCCTCAAGGACCGGACCCAAGGGAAACATCATCGTCGGGGTCGGAGTGGTATTAATTTCTCCTACTGGGCTGGTGATCAATCGTGCCTACTCCCTCACGGAACCCTGCTCCAACAATGTGGCCGAATATAACGCTCTGGTCATTGGCCTCCAACTTACAAAAGAGCTGGGGGTAGAATACCTTGAAGCATACGGCGACTCCCAACTAATCGTCAACCAGATCAGGGGCTCATACGAGGTTCGCCATGAAGACATGATCCCCTACCATCAAATTGCGATCAACATTATCTCATCATTCGAGGGATTCTTCATCGAGCACGTCCCCAGACTCCAAAATATCGAAGCCGATGCCCTAGCAGGCCTTGCCGCTTCCTTAGCAGTGCCGAACCAAGCTCATCATTCGGTTGACGTAATAGGCCACGAACTGGTCTGTCCTAAGAACAACGTTCAAGCCATGGCAAGTTATTCCGCCCAGACAGTCGACGACACACCGGACTGGAGAAAGCCGTTCATCGACTTCGTCGTATACGACATCCTCCCAGAGAATCCAAAGGAAGCTACCTCTATCAGACGGCGTTCTCTCAGATTCTTCTATGATACAGAGACGAAAATGTTGTATTGCCGCTCCTACGACGGATTATTGCTCCGGTGCTTGTCGAACGTGGAAGCTACAGAAGCTGTACGAGAAGCTCACGACGGTGTCTGTGGGGCCCATCAACCCGGCCCTAAGCTACAGGACTGCCTTCGCCGGATGGGCTACTACTGGCCCACGATGGTGGCAGATGCGATAGATTATGCCAGAAAATGTAAGGCCTGCCAAGTCCACGCAGACTTCATTCACCGACCATCCGAATTTCTACATCCGACAGTGGCGTCCTGGCCATTCGAAGCATGGGGAATGGATATCATTGGTCCAATCACCCCACCTTCCTCCCGAGGACATCGCTTCATACTTGCGATCACTGATTATTTCTCCAAATGGGCGGAAGCTGTCCCACTCGCAGAAGTTAAAACTTCAAACGTGATCAGCTTCCTTAAGCATCACGTTATCTACCGCTTCGGACTACCATGAAGAATCATCCATGATAATGGTCCACAGTTTATAAGCCATGCATTCTACCGATTCTGTGATAAGCACCGCATTCAGAATATCGCTTCGACACCATACAACCCGGCAGCAAACGGGTTGGCAGAGGCATTCAACAAAACAATCATCAAGCTCCTCAAGAAGTTCGTCTCCTCCAATAAATGCGACTGGAACGAGAAGCTCGGCGAGTGCTTATGGGCTTATCACACCACGGTTCGAACAGCCACCGGGAATACACCATTCTCTCTGGTGTACGGGAGCGAGGCAGTCCTCCCTTTGGAGACTCAGATCCCCTCACTCCGCGTCGCCCTCACTTATCAATTGACGATGGATGATAACTACCGACGATGACTACAAGAGTTGGAGGCTTTAGATAAAAAGCGCCTCCTAGCTCAGCAAAGGATCGAGCTATACCAAGCACGCATCTCAGGAGCCTTCAACAAGAAAGTTAAAATCAGAACATTCCAAGTGGGTAATCTTGTTCTGGCAGTCCGGAGGCCGATGGTCATGACTCACAAGACCACCGGTAAGTTCCAGCCAAAATGGGAAGGTCCATTTGTCATCGAGACCGTGTTCTCCAACGGCGCCTACCGCCTCGCTAAGCAGAACGGAGATTTGCTCATGTTGCCCGTCAACGGCAAGTTCCTGAAGAAATACTATGTTTAAACATCATTCTCCAGATTATCGAGTCATGTACTCCTTTAGTACCACTGAACTCTCATCCATCATTCTCCAGATTATCGAGTCACGTACCCCTTTAGTACCACTGAACTCTCATCCACCCTATTTCAGATTATCGAGCCATGCACCCGCTGGTGCCGCTGAACTCTCACTCCCTCAATAGTCCAAATTACCAAGTTATGTACCAGCTGGTGCCTCTGAACTTATATTCCGGTCACTCTTTCAGATAGTAAGTCAAGTATGATTATACCTCTGTACTTTCTTCCTGGCAGAGATCCTCCCTCAGGATTCACTACCCGCACTCCCAGTGCACAAAAAGGGTAGTCGATCCACCAATTTCCGAAACGACCATGTCCTCATTACCTCTGAGTCGTCTTCACTTCCACCAAAAATAAACCGCCCCCTCGCATAGAACTTCCACGTTCTCCTACCTCTGAGTCGTTCTATGTACCCAATCTTCATTGAGCCCACTCCTGCCATGTCCTCACTACCTTTGAGTGGAAATGCTCCGTCGAAGAAATCGTCATATTTGCCATGTCCACATTACCTCTGAGCAAGTATGTCGGTCCTCTTTTAACCTATTATCTGTATCCACAACCGGAGTACGACAAGGATAATAGGTCCACAAATGTCCCCTGTTGACCACAAATGTCCTCTGTTGACCACAAATAGCTTCCGTAAAGTCTCTCCTGCCATGTTCTCATTACCGCTGAGCAGGAAGATTTCACGATAAAACCTTCATGTTTGCCATGTCATCATAACCTCTGAGCAAATGTGATCGGTTCCCTTTCACCCCATTATCCGCATCCTGAACTAGGGTACGCCAAGGGTAATAGGTCCACAAATATTCATTCGCTAAGCTTCTTAGCATAAATCCACCATCTTACCATGCCCCGGGAGCCCAGCTGCTCTACAGCATTCCTTCCCCCAGTACCGAGAACATCCATGACCACTTTGCCGTGGCTGTCCCGGACATCCTATCTAAACTGTTATCCGTACCTAAAACCAAGGTACGCCTAGGATAACAGGTCCACAAATAAATCCCCCAGCAAGTCCAAATTCCATAAACACCGCAAGTGCAAGAAAGAAAAGATGAGTTGAAACATGCTCATTTATTCAAAAATCAAAGGGCTACATCAGCAGGGATCACACCCCCTTGTAAAAATTAAAAAGAAAGAAAAAAAAAAGAGAGAAAGAGAGAAGAAGAAGAAGACAGAAAGCCGATCACTTCTCTGGAACACATAACGCCGTAAGACGATCCTTTATCAAGGCAACCGACCGCTCAAGCTTCTGTCTGGCTCGGCGCTCCGCTTCCTGATTCAACACCGCCGCATCCTCCAGATGAGCATGGGCTCGCCAGTTGTCCTCAAACTTCTAGAAGGCCCGTTCCAGGTCGACAGAGGATCGGGAAATCCTCTCGGCCTCTCGAGCAATCAACACTTGTTCTGCATGAGCAGCCTCCCGCTCTGACTCTAAGAAGACCAACTCCTTCTGGAGTGCGAGAATCCGCTCCTTCGTATCAGCTACTCCATGAGAGGCAGATTCTTTCCGGTCTCTACAAGCATAACTCCGACGACCCAGTCGGTCATAAGAGATGGAGAACTTATCAAGGTCCCCCTGCACAGCCGGTCCGGCAGTTTCTTGAGCGAGCTTAATCCTGTCCCAAGCAGCGACCAGGAAGCTCCGCTCCCGTTCAGTCGCGGCGGGCAAGCCAGCCTGCCGCACTGCCAGCAGTTGGGTCACAAGCTGGTCAGCCTCTGTCAACTTAGGCTCCAGGAGCGCTGCTAATCCCAGCCCGCCAGGAAGACCCTTCAGAGTGTCAATTTGGCCCCGAGCTTCCCGTAGAGACAGAGAAAAAGGGACCCCCCGTTCCACGGCAGCGTTTACACCCCTCCCTAAGTGGCGATAGAAGCTGTCAACCACATCCTGCGTCACCTCGTTCAGAGCCTCCGAGGAAACCGGTGTCAACGGGAGTGTGGCTGGTAGCACGGAAGAAGACGCGACGGAATCTGCCGCTCCTGCCACAAGAGAAACCAACTCCGTACGGAAGGACGCTTGAACATCGGTCAATTCCTCTTCAGCGGCCCGCAGAATTTGGATGCTCGGCAGGGTCGAGAAGTCAATCTCCGGAGCCGTATAAGCAGCCGAAGACGAGGCCGGGGCCAGCACCAGCTCCATCCCCATCTGTCCAGAGCTGGTAGGATGTCCCTCAACATACGATGACGAAGGGGAGGAAACGCTCCTTTCCCCCTGATCACGGTAGACCGGGCCTTCCCCAAGAACATCAGCGGCAGGAGATAAAGGGTCAGGACCTGCACGGCCAAGGCAACCATGAATCGACTTGACCCGAAGGATATGCTGATAGAGCAAATAAGCCCCCTCGGTGGTCAATATGTGGCTCAGCTTACCAGTGGAGGAATATGGAGGTTGAGGTTCGCCTACAGCCATCACAACCTCTTCACCAACAGCCTCCGAGTCAGGAATAAAAGACTCATCCGCCCTTGCATCCTCGGGAGGGGATACACCGAGGATGGCGTCATCTCGCTGAAGTTCAGAAATCTCGGAGACGGGCCCAAGGAAACTTTCATCACCCCGGGCTGGGGCCTCAGCAGCTTGGGAGTCCTTAGCCGCCGCTGAGAGAGCCCCCGCAGAGAGGACCGCGGCACACATGTCGCTAATCAAAATGGCAAGGGTCGGATCAACTACTGAGGCAGCAGATGGTTCAGGAGAGCCTCGTTCGTCAGATGCCTACAAAGAAAAATGATCAAGTCATATCCCCGAGAGGAAAGAAAGCTACAACAAAGATAGAACTCCGACTTGGACTTACCTCCGGAACATCGTCTGCACCTTCACCCTTCTCGGTAATAGGTGTCCCACGAGACCTAACAGCAGCTTTCTTCACGGAAAAGGTCGCTCTACTGTCAGAAGATTCGTATCTGACCCGTTTACGCGAGGGACCAGATACAGCTGAAGGGTGTTCTTCTCTCACTGGTCCCTCTTGTGTAGTAAGCGGCGGATCTTCCACCGGTTCATCAAGTGGGGGAAGCGGTTGATCCGCCACTTCTTCCTCCCCACCAGAAAGAAAGTCTTTGCTATCATCCTCCTCCTCAGCCGACTCGGAAGGTTCTGATTCAGGGAGAGGAATCTGGAGCGCCAGTTGCTTTCTAGCCTTAGCCCCCTTAGGCTTCTCCTCTAAACCAGTACCTACGATGAAGCTGGTACTTGGATCGAAGTTAACAGGAGGCTTGTTCGCCATAACGTGATACAAAGCGGCCACGTACAAAATTTCCCTCGGCGCCTTGGCATCGGGAACCGAGAAGCTGGCCCGAGTATGATAAGCGTCATAATAATTCCACGCTCGGACGCCGTCAAGAACGCTACCTTCAAAACCCAAACAAGGGTTGGGACAATCAAGGAACAACTGGCTATAACCAAATTGACGGGAAAACCTACTGGGTAGGTAAGGCTCCAAGTACACATTATCCCGGTTGCGATAAACCAGATGCGCGGGGCGGATATTGCGCAACCAAGCAAGCATATCCGGAGACAGAAAATGAGAAGGTCCAGTACCATCAAGGTGTACCTTCCTCACTTCCTCATCAGAAAAAGGAGGAACAGACACAAAGAGATCACACCCATCCACTCTCGCCAATGCCCTCCGACAAGCTGGCATAGTGTTGCATTCCCAAGACCGGTGATGGCATTTGAAGAGGAAAGCGTCCTCGGCCGTAGCATCTTCCGCTATCCCAGGTCCCAGCAAAGACTTATAGTGCATCGCCAACCACCCCATTAGGTAGTGAAAGGGCAGTTCTACGCGCTCAAAATCCAAAGTCTTCTTGCGAGCAATAACCTTAGACGAGAATGTCCGCAGACCATGATGTATGCTGCATACCATAGCAGGAAGGAGGGCCAGCCTAACTCCGAATACTAGCTTAACGGCAGGGAGGATGAAATGACAACCAATCCTCTCGATAGAGCCCGCTCCGCCTGAGACTACGCAGTTTCGTAGCCATATCATCAAAAATCCAGCCAGAAGCGCCTTCTCCGACAGTTGTATGGTCCCGTAGTGAAAATAACTAAGAGAGTCAGCTTGACTCCCGAATATATCGCTCTTGGATCGCGACTTTTTGACATTGGACATCAGATCCCTTACCTCTGCATGCGTTCGAGGGGCTCGGGGAGTAACTTCACCAGAAGGATCAACCCTAAAGAGATAATTAATCCAGGATATGGTATGGGGAGCGGTCCCCTCAGAGCTATCCGTCGTTTTTATAGCCATTTGATGACAAGCACTATGGTGGCACAACAACTCCCGATACACCGCCACAAAACCCGGGAGTTGCCTGTCCAAGGCCTCGAACTCCTCATTCGACGGGGTATACACCTCGAAAGGCTCATTCCCCCATGGAAGTTTAGAGACAGTATACATCTCGTGAAGAGCAAGCCCCAGTTCCCCTACTGGTGTAAAGAATGTCCCCGTTCGCTGGCTGTACATCTCCAAGAGCGCTACGAACAGTGGTTTATTAATGGGAAGCCCGTGACAAGTGTCCCGAATGGCATGGTAAAGCCCTACCTCCCGCAAGAATGCTCCATAAGTCTGTAGAACCCAAGCAGTCAACTGGGCCCACGTAGAGGTGGGGTTTATCCAGTTCGACAGTGCCAGCCTACCAACAGGATAAGACTTCTTGCGAACAAGCTGATTCAGAAAAGTATCAGCTTGAGTAAGTGTGAAATTGGGACCGTATACATTCATAAAAGAGCCTGGGGCCAGACCCATCATATACCGGAGGACGGAATCCTTACCTGCATACGCTGACTTCATATTCGGATTATAATGGATGTTGCCCATCAACATCCCAGATTGAGTGGGAGTTAGGTTACACACCATCTTCTGGTCCAGCAACACCATATTGAACCATGACAAAGGATAATGACGTTCCATGAGAGGAATATGGATTGCCACCCCATCCAAAGAAAAATCCCAGTTCTCAGAAATCTCTAAGACCCGAGGATTCTTGATGGTTAAAGCATCCCCAAAAAGGAACAAAGGCTTCAGGTATTTTCCATCCAGCTTCCCAGTATTTATCATGGAACGGAGGTAATGAAGGGTTTGATTCTCAATAGCCTTCAACCTCTCCGAAGGCTCATCAGTAGGGAACTGATTCGATATATGCCTAATTAAGTCGTCAAGACGCACGCCCAGGGCGAATTGATTCGAACCCACTATAAGCTCCCCAGCAGGATTTACGGGCAAGTTCACTGGAAAAATACGAAAGAAACGAGGGTAGAAGGTAGTCAAAAAATAGAAGCATTGGAAAGGTCATCTGAGCCTATGCGGCTCGGCTCGTTACAGCTTCATGCGGCTCAGCATTAGATACGTATATGCGGTTCAGTGCATCATAGCCTCATGCGGCTCCGAGTTAGCCGAGCTCATACAACTCAAGTCCAGACGAACTTATAGATCCATGCGGTTCAAGTTAAGCACGCCTATAGAGTCAGATTCATGCGAGCTGACGTGAGCAGACGAATTTCTGCGGTTCAAAAAAAGTGAGCAACGCTTATGCGGCCCAAATCAAAAACACGTATGCAAACTCAGATCGAGTATAACAAGTTCATGCGGCCCCATAAGACGAAGGGCTCATGCAGTCCCATCGATAAAGCCCCGTATACGTGGCTTGTGCATAAAGTATGCAGCAGAGCCATGGCGACAGATAGGGTTTTCAGACGATCTCTTACCAGCGATAGACGGGTGGACATCGGGATGGATGGAGTGCGCAATAACCGGCGGAGGGGCGACCACGTTCGCTGCTACAGTCGCCGTAGAAGCAACTGCCTTACCCTTTGCGGCCTTCGATGCTGCAGCTTTCTTGGGAGCCATTGTCGGTTGCTAAAGGAAGAAGACGAAGAGCAAAGACGGCAAATAGAGAATCAGAGCAAAGAGAGAAGGTAAAGAAAAGCCCCAAGAGGCTAAAAGACTCCTATTTATAGGCAAAAGAGACCCACGAAACGAACAGACGTCTCGGAGTACGCCTCGGATTATGCATCGCCCCCAAAGAATAAAGGCAAAACGCTTCGGTCAAGGCAAAACCGACTCTTGGGATCCTCCCCCAAAAGGCGGCGTTAAATCAAATCAAAGGCACTTAATAAAGATTTGCACACGTGTTCAGGACACGTGGCAACAAGTTTATGCGGCCAGATGAATTTATGCGGCTAAGGCACTTATGCGGCTAGGAAGCTCAGGCAGACAGAAAAATCCTATGCGGCATGAACGGGGCCATGCTTCTTGTTCAAAGTATTCCAATTTTTACAAATTGAAAACTTTGAAGGGGGTCCTGTAGAAGCATGGAAAATATTAGAATAATGATCCATGCGGCTCTGAGTAAGAAGCTTATGCGGCTCGCACAGGAGCGGCCCTATGCGGTTCAAAGAAGACTCTCAATCGCATGCGGCTCGGGAGCGTATGCGGTTCAGCAAGGCATATGCGGCTCGATGGACGCCATGTGTGATCCTTCCTTACAGCTGGTCGTTTGAGTAGTGGCCTCATTTATTGCTCCAGCACGATTCACTGTGGCGGCCCTGACATAAAGTTTCATAATGGCTTTGCCATAATGACTGACTCCTCGGGAAAAGAAGAAAATCTCTGACCAAATCCGTCAGAAGTCCCAGATTGCCACGTGGCAATCAGTCATATGCGGCTCCCTGAGAACCCGTTCCATGCGGTTCGATACAACGCTAGCTCATGCGGCTCCCTGGGAACACATTCCCTGCAGCCCAATACAACGTCAGCTCATGCGGCTCATAAAGATTACGCATATGCGGCTCGATGAAGCATCGTCCTATGCGGCTTACAAAGAGTATCTCTCTGTGGTTCGAGGATCGTCAATCCTAAGCGGCTCTGACAGGACTCACAATTAAGACACGTGGCATGGGATCAATAAGAGATTTAACCGAATCTCAACAAATATATTTGATATCATCGTCATAATTACTGAGATCAGGGCATATCATTTATCATCAAGCTAATGGAACACGTGGCGAGCAATCAGACATTGGCATAATTAATCACGAGGATTTAAAGCAGCTAGCATTAATTGCTCATGAGATACGATGCTATCTGTATTAATGGCCGAGATTCACTATAATCAGGATCAAGGGTTCAGATAGAATAAAGGAGCGCCGACATTCCAAACAGATAATCATTAGCAAACCCTAATAATCATCCCCCACTCTTATAAATAGCCAGTATCATTCCCTTGTAAAAAAGGTCGGCAACAAAAGAATAAAAAATAAGAAGAGAGAGATCTACACAGAGAGAGCTCCCCCTTTTTTTTGATAATCACAGAGAGAGAGAGAAGCTAGGAGAGCAATCCGAGGAGAGCAAGAAGAGCATTTCTTCATCAACGTCGAGCAGATTTTCCCCGAGCCAAGGCTGCATACTGATCGTCCAAGGAGTAAGGCAGAGCGGCCGTCGCTTTTTCGAGCCTCTATCGTCACCCCCCAGAATCAAAAATAAACAATCGTACTTAGTCTGCTGTACCTAGGTTTTCGTCCCTAGGCTTTCTTTGTACGAGCGAGTTTGTATTGTGAGTCTAAGTTCAGTCCTCCGATAATTGTTCTGTTCTTTTACAATCAATGACAAATAGTTCCATGTTGTAGAGCATTTCATTCTACCCAATTTTGACCTTTGGAAAGTTGGATTCGGACTTGTTTTGACCAAGATTTGGACGATTGAAGCTTAGATTCAACTTTAGAGTTCTTGCTGTTCTTGCCATTTAGAGAATACAGTGAACAGTGAGCTAGCTTTTTAGCTTACGCCACTAAGCTGTACGCTGCTCTTTAGCGAGCGTACGCTAGCCTTCGTACGCTGCTCTTTAGCGAGCGTACGCTAGCCTTGAGTACGCTGCTCTTTAGCGAGCGTACACTAGCCTTGAGTACGCTGCTCTTTAGCGAGCGTACGCTAGCCTTGAGTATGCTGCTCTTTAGTGAGCGTACGCTACCTTGAGTACGCTGCTCTTTAGCGAGCGTAAGCTAGCCTTGGTACGCTAGCTTAAGCGAGCAAGGCGTACGCTGGCCCCTTTCGTACGCTAGCTTGAGCGTACGCTGACCTATAGCTTGAGCGTGCCCTTGTGTACGCTGACCCTTGCGTACGCTTCCCATTGGAAGTGTATGGATCCTTTGGTACGCAGACCTGAGCGTACGCTAGCCTGAGCATAGCCTGGCTTGAGCGTAGCCTGATTACCCTTGATCTTCTATAGCCCTGTATATTGATATTTTATTAGATATTTAACATCCATTTTATATCCTTACGCCTTTTGTCCTGAGCTTGATAATCATGAATTTACTTGATATGTTTGTAATTGATAATTTGAGCATGACGTGATAGTGACCCGTAGTGGTGCACTCCTGACATAATGACCTGACATGACCTGATAGTGGCCCGTCGTAGCGCACTCCTGACTAGTACACTTGGCATGATAACCTGACATGATTATCTCGAATAGCTGTTGCGACGACTATCTGACATGACATGACCTGTATAATTAATCCTGGACACCGTGGGCGATTGTGCTTGTACAAATATTCCAGTCCTGTCTTGCATCATGTCTAGGATGGGACTCCTGAGTACCACGGTCAGGAGTACCTACTAAAATGGACTAAGGTTAACAACTAGATTAATACATTAGTCATGAAGAGATTTCCCAGCTACAGGCAATCCCGTTACCTGGGCACGCTTGGGATCTGTAGCCTGCCGTCGAGTAGTGCACATTTCCAGCACACTGTCATGTGTTGCACCCTTCAACTGCTTAAGGGTATATGCGTTTCCTGGACGATGTACCTACCTAAATTCAATCCTAATCTCTCGACCTGGGTTACCTGGATGGTCTGCAGGGCTTGTGGCTGTGGAATAATCTCACTGCATCTTGCTAGTAATTAGGCCTGTGATAACCCTAGTTAGTTAAAGTATCAAGCCGTAATTCTTGCTTGGCCGTGAAATGATTGGATGGAGTCTAACCAGTCTAGTCTTGCCTGACCTTGTTCCAGATCACTGCATGACTTGAATGCCTGTATTTATTTTACTGATAAATGGTGAGAAACCAAGCTCCGTTCAGAAGAAGGGTTACAACCCCGGTCCTTGTTTGGTTTACGGATTGTAACCTGGCTATCTGAATAGTTCCATGGTTATCTCGTCGTATATCATCCTGATATATTTCCTTTTATTCCAGTCCTTATTTTTATTTATATTTATATTTCTGTGCTGATTGCTGGTTTTAGTTCTTAAGTGAAGCCTCCTTTGTGGTACTTGCTCTTTCTGGGGTCTGACCCAGCTGGTTTTGTGTGGCCAGATTTCGGAGCAACTCCAGAGGATCTACCGACCTTCCAGCCAGATGGTGAACACTAGAAGGAATCCTGGCAACGATTGGGTTATTTTTGGCTCTTCCACTCTATTGTAAAAATATTCTTTTGAGGCGTTTAGCCGACGAGCACCTGTTTAGCTCGATTGTACTTTACTTACTGTCTGTCTACGGGCTGTAACATGATTAACAGATCCTAGGGTTGATCATGTATGACTAAACTCTTGCTAGTCCTAACATTTTGTAACGACTAGCTTCATGATCAGCTGAATATATAATATTTGGGATGCCTTATTATTGTATATTTAATGATCATACATCTTGTAATATCTATTTACTTGCTTGTGATTGAGACAATAGGCTTGTTCTTAACCTTAAGAGACTGCTGGCTTGTAGATAAATCCTCATGTATCCTAGACAGCCGTGACCGTATAGCGAGATAGAATCCATTTCAATATACGTAGCTGGTTATGTCTGCCCCCGCTCTCCAGTATTCTGGTTCTGGGACGTGACATGGTTTAAGTGGTGGCCCATGCAGGTCTTATAAATCAAGATATGTGAGGGTTTACCGAATAGATGTCTCAATCAGTATTCGTCTTTGATCTCTGCTCGTATCTTCTGAATCCCTGGATTCTTGTCCTGATCATATGCTTGTATCGTTGATCTGTCCTGGTCCTTCCTTATTGTTCCCTATGTCATCTTCTTCAGCGGCATTATTCGTGGTCCTACCGACCAGCAAGGCGGAGCACCTCCCGCGAACCAGCAGCAACCTGAAGATCAAGCCCAGCACTTCGGAGTAGCCTCCAGAGTCGAGCCTATCGGAGAAGAGCCACCAGTCCAGCCAGTTCAACCTGTAGAACATGATGACGGCACTTTGGTAGGACTCGTCAGGACCTTGATAGCTTCCCAAGACCGGCGTGGAGATGCCTTGCACCAGGCAGTGACGGATGCTTTGACCCGGGATGGTCATCAGGGTAACAGCGCTGCCAACAGCTTCAAGCGCTTGAACCCTCCCTTCTTCGACGGTAGTGAAGATGCTATCACGGCAGATGCATGGCTTCAGGATACAGAAGTGAATCTAGAAGCAGCCAGGACCCCAGAGAACGAGAGGGTGGCCGTTGTGCGTCTGCAGTTGTTAGATCTTGCCCGCAGCTGGTGGGCAGCGCAGGCCGTTGGATTAGCAGCACCCATTGCTTGGGCAGTATTCAGAGAGAGATTCCAGACCAAGTATTTTGATGTTGTAGCTCGGTACGATCTACAGACGAGGTTCACAAATCTAAATCAAGGAGGCAGGACGGTCGACGGATATGCGGCCGAGTTTTCCAGTCTCAGTCGGTTTGCTTCCACTTTGGTGACAACCGAGTATGATAGAGCCCAACGATTCCAGCAAGGACTTCACCTGGAGATCTTGTTGGCAGTCGAGCAGTTTGAGCATCAGACTTTTGATGCAGTCTTGAGAGCAGCCCGGAGGCATGAGTATACCTCCCAGAGGATTGTGGATAGGGCCGGAGGTCGGAAGAGATCTCACGGCCAGATGAATCAGTCTTCAGCACCGGCCCCGGCAGCCAGGGCTTTGACTATTGGAGCTCCGAGGCGAGCGGCGTCAGTAATGTCGGTTCAGCATTCCACACCGACGTACCCTCAGCAGCAGAAGCAGAAGCAACCTTCCGCAGTGGGTTGTTCTCATTGTGGGAAGCCAGGCCATGTGGTGGCAGAATGTCGAAGTTGAGTTATCTCCTCCAGTATTGCGGATGGCAGTAGCAGCAGTTCAGTTGCCCAGGATAGTCATGGAGTTTCCAGATGTTTTCCCAGAAGAGCTTCCAGGATGTGTTCTTTCTCCCGAGGCGAAGTTGAGTTATCTCCTCCAGTATTGCGGATGGCAGTAGCAGCAGTTCAGTTGCCCAGGATAGTCATGGAGTTTCCAGATGTTTTCCCAGAAGAGCTTCCAGGTATGCCGCCAGAGCAGAAGATCGAGTTCACTGTAGACTTGATTCCCGGTACAGCCCCAGTATCAGAAAGAGTCTACAGGATGGCGCCATCAGAGTTGAAGATATTGTATAAGATGATTGAAGAACTTAGAACCAAGGGATTCATTCGTGCTAGTGGATCGCCTTGGGGAGCCCCGATGCTTCTTGTGAAAAAGAAGGATGGTACGTCTAGGTTATGTGTTGATTATCGTACCTTGAATTCGGTGACAATCAAGAACAGATATCCTCTCCCAAGGATAGATGACTTGTTTGATCAACTCAAGGGGGCTTCAGTATTCTCGAAGATTGATTTGCGCTCAGGTTATCATCAGATCAGAGTCAGAGAGCAGGACATCCCGAAGACAGCTTTTAGA
This sequence comes from Iris pallida, assembly GCA_029216955.1. NCBI lineage: Eukaryota > Viridiplantae > Streptophyta > Magnoliopsida > Asparagales > Iridaceae > Iris > Iris pallida. The sequence continues at coordinate 13,637,649 of JANAVB010016199.1, forward strand.
TCGAGATATGGGCATTGGGAGTTCCTTGTTATGCCTTTTGGGGCGACCAATGCGCCGGCAGTATTCATGGACCTCATGAATCACATCTTCATACCTTACTTCGATCAGTTTGTGATTGTGTTCTTGGATGACATCCTGGTCTACAGTAAGAGTGAGGCGAAGCATGAGCAGCATCTCCGTATAGTTCTTCAGATCCTCAGGGAGCACCAGTTATATGCCAAGTTCAGTAAATACGAGTTCTGGCTCGATCGTATTTCGTACTTGGGTCATATCATCACCAGAGGAGGAGTAGAAGTGGATCCCCAGAAGATTATAACTATTGAGTCATGGCCAGTACCCAGCACCGTTGCAGAAGTTCGCAGTTTTCTTGGATTTACTGGCTATTACCGGCGATTTGTTTTAGACTTTGCTCAAATTTTAGCGCCATTGACGCAGTTGACCCGCAAGGATGTGCAGTTTGCTTGGACAGCAGAGTGCCAGGATTCTTTTGAGCAGTTGAAGCGAGGCCTGATAACAGCTCCTATTCTCACGCTTCCAGATGGGACCGGAGGATTCTCAGTGTACTGTGATGCTTCAGGCAGAGGTTTAGGATGTGTTCTGATGCAGCATGGGAAGGTAATAGCTTATACATTACGGCAACTTTGTGATCATGAGAGGAATTACCCAACCCATGACTTGGAGCTGGCAGCAGTGGTATTTGCACTAAAGTTGTAGAGGCACTACTTGTATGGAGACAGGATGGAGATTTTCACCGACCACAAGAGCCTGAAGTATGTTTTCACCCAGAAGGATCTTAACATACGACAGAGGAGGTGGCTGGAGCTTCTTGTGGATTATGATGTCAACCTGCAGTATCATCCTGGGAAGGCCAACGTCGTAGCAGATGCATTGAGCAGGAGAGCCGGAGTTTATTTCCTAACAGCGCAACTAGAGTTGTTAGCAGATCTTCAGAAGATGGGTATTGAAGTTGTTCTCCCTTCCAGTGTGGCTTGATAGCCAGTATGCAAGTTCAGTCTACTATAGTCGAGAGGATCCGTATGGCGCAGTCGGCAGATTCCAAGCTTCAGCGACTCAGAGCAGAGTGTGAGGCGGGAAGAAGACCAGAGTTATGTATTCATGGGGATGGTACACTTCGACATGGTAAGCATCTTTGTGTACCCAGTGGAGATATCAGACAGGAGATCATGTTAGAAGCGCACAGTTCGCAGTATTCCATCCATCCTGGCAGTACGAAGATGTACCGTGATATCCGTCAGCACTTCTGGTGGAATGGCATGAAGCGAAAGATAGCTCGATTTGTCTCTCGGTGTTTGGTTTGCCAACAGGTTAAGACCGAACATCAGAGACCGGCTGGACTTCTTCAGCCCTTACCGATTCCAGAATGGAAGTGGGAGCATGTGACCATAGATTTTGTGACTGGACTACCTAGATCCCCAGCTGGTAGAGATGCTATCTAGGTTATAGTTGACAGGCTCACGAAGGTGGCTCACTTTCTTCCATTTAGAGTTGGTCAGTCGACGGCTCAGTTAGCAGAGATGTATCTCAGACAGATTGTCAGATTGCACGGTGTGCTAGTCAGTATCACCTCAGACCAAGATTCAAGATTTACGTCGCACTTTTGGCGTAGCTTGCAAGAGAGTTTGGGAACTCACCTCCAGTTCAGTTCAGCATATCACCCGCAGACAGATGGACAGTCGGAGCGCACGATCCAGACTCTTGAAGACATGTTGCGGTCTTGCACACTTGACTTCGGTGGTTCATGGGAAGATCATTTGCACCTGGTGGAATTCTCATACAACAATAGTTTTCAGGCCAGTATCCAGATGGCACCGTTCGAGGTACTATATGGCAGGAAGTGCAGATCCCCGTTAGCCTGGGATGATATTGGAGAGAGACAGATGCTCGGTCCAGAAATGATTGCTCAGACCGTTGAAGTAGTCAGGCGAGTCCGAGATCACCTTCGAGTTGCCCAAGATCGCCAGCGCCATTGGGCCGATTCTCATCGACGTCCTCTCGAGTTCTCAGTCGGCGATCATGTATTCCTGAGGATTTTGTCTAACCGTGGCGTCATTCGTTTCGGCGTACGGGGCAAGCTTAGTCCTAGGTATATAGGACCGTTTGACATTCTGGAGCGAGTAGGAGATGTATCCTATCGTCTCGCTCTTCCGCCGTCGCTAAGCGAGGTGCATGACGTGTTCCATATATCCCAATTATGACGGTACATCCCGGACCCGAGCCACATCCTGGATCATTCGGAATTGGTTGTTGGTACCAACCTTTCGTATGAGGAGAGGCCCGTGTCTATATTGGACCGGAGAGAGAAGATCCTCAAGAACAAGACTATCAAGTTAGTCCGAGTTGCTTGGGGTCATCACTCTTTGGGAGAGTCAACGTGGGAGCGTGAGGATGACATCCGATCGCGGTATCCCGACTTGTTTGACTCGTGAGGTATAATGTCTTTCTTATGCCTCTTGCCTTCGATTCCTTGCTTGCATGATTGATTGCTTGATTGATTGTCTAGTATAGCTTGCCTGTGAATAGTGTAGCTTGTTCTTGTCCCTCTAGTCTTTTAATTAAATTCCGAGGACGGAATTCTTTTAAGGTGGATAGAGTTATAATGCCTGTTGTTCGTATTACGTATTTGGAATACGTATACGTATTTTATCTTGTATTTGCATATCTCCTTGGTTTGACTCTCGGCTTGGTTTAACTCTCGGTTTGGGTTGGCTTGGTTCGGCCGGCCCAATGCTTGGTTCATCATGGGTCAAGGGTGGAACACCTTAGCCTATGCTTCTCCTTCGTTTCCACCACAACCCCCCTCTTTATTATCCCCACCAACCTTCTCTCTCCTCCATAATTCTCATTTACTTCTCCTTCCCCCTACCATTACTCTTCTCCACCAACCAAGAACACCATAGGCAAGTGCAACTTGCTTCCACAAGAGAACTCCTTTTGATGGTTTCATTAGCTTCTTCTCATGATTCTAAACCACATTAGAACTTGTCATTTTCCATTTTGAGGCTTTAATTTTTATAGATCTAGAGTTTTACTATTTTCGGATTTTTGGTGTTTTGATCTATCAAACTTGCTTGTTTTCAAGTTTTGATGGTTCCATGTTGTATAGCATTTCATTCTACCCAATTTTGACCTTTGGAAGGTTGGATTCGGACTTGTTTTGACCAAGATTTGGACGATTGAAGCTTAGATTCAACTTTAGAGTTCTTGCTGTTCTTGCCATTTGGAGAAGACAGTGAACAGTGAGCTAGCTTTTTAGCTTACGCCACTGAGCTGTACGCTGCTCTTTAGCGAGCGTACGCTAGCCTTCGTACGCTGCTCTTTAGTGAGCGTACGCTACCTTGAGTACGCTGCTCATTAGCGAGCGTACGCTAGCCTTGAGTACGCTGCTCTTTAGCGAGCGTACGCTAGCCTTCGTACGCTGCTCTTTAGTGAGCGCACGCTACCTTGAGTACGCTGCTCTTTAGCGAGCGTACGCTAGCCTTGGTACGCTAGCTTAAGCGAGCAAGGCGTACGCTGGCCCCTTTCGTACGCTAGCTTGAGCGTACGCTGACCTGTAGCTTGAGCGTGCCCTTGTGTACGCTGACCCTTGCGTACGCTTCCCATTGGAAGTGTATGGATCCTTTGGTACGCAGACCTGAGCGTACGCTAGCCTGAGCATAGCCTGGCTTGAGCGTAGCCTGATTACCCTTGATCTTCTATAGCCCTGTATATTGATATTTTATTAGATATTTAACGTCCATTTTATATCCTTACGCCTTTTGTCCTGAGTTTGATAATCATGAATTTACTTGATATGTTTGTAATTGATAATTTGAGCATGACGTGATAGTGACCCGTAGTGGTGCACTCCTGACATAATGACCTGACATGACCTGATAGTGGCCCGTCGTAGCGCACTCCTGACTAGTACACTTGCCATGATAACCTGACATGATTATCTCGAATAGCTGTTGCGACGACTACCTGACCTGACATGACCTGTATAATTAATCCTGGACACCGTGGGCGATTGTGCTTGTACAAATATTCCAGTCCTGTCTTGCATCATGTCTAGGATGGGACTCCTGAGTACCACGGTCAGGAGTACCTACTAAAATAGACTAAGGTTAACAACTAGATTAATATATTAGTCATGAAGAGATTTCCCAGCTACAGGCAATCCCGTTACCTGGGCGCGCTTGGGATCTGTAGCCTGCCGTCGAGTAGTGCACATTTCCAGTACACTGTCATGTGTTGCACCCTTCAACTGCTTAAGGGTATATGCGTTTCCTGGACGATGTACCTACCTAAATTCAATCCTAATCTCTCGACCTGGGTGACCTGGATGGTCTGTAGGGCTTGTGGCTGTGGAATAATCTCACTGCATCTTGCTAGTAATTAGGCCTGTGATAACCCTAGTTAGTTAAAGTATCAAGCCGTAATTCTTGTTTGGCCGTAAAATGATTGGATGGAGTCTAACCAGTCTACTCTTGCCTGACCTTGTTCCAGATCACTGCATGACTTGAATGCCTGTATTTATTTTACTGATAAATGGTGAGAAACCAAGCTCCATTCAGAAGAAGGGTTACAACCCCGGTCCTTGTTTGGTTTACGGTTGTAACCTGGCTATCTGAATATTTCCATGGTTATCTCGTCGTATATCATCCTGATATATTTCCTTTTATTCCAGTCCTTATTTTTATTTATATTTATATTCCTGTGCTGATTGCTGGTTTTAGTTCTTAAGTGAAGCCTCCTTTGTAGCACTTGCTCTTTCTGGGGTCTGACCCAGCTGGTTTTGTGTGGCCAGATTTCGGAGCAACTCCAGAGGATCTACCGACCTTCCAGCCAGATGGTGAACACTAGAAGGAATCCTGGCAATGAGTGGGTTATTTTTGGCTCTCCCACTCTATTGTAAAAATATTCTTTTAAGGCGTTTAGCCGACGAGCACCTGTTTAGCTCGATTGCACTTTACTTACTGTCTGCCTACGGGCTGTAACATGATTAACAGATACTGGGGTTGATCATGTATGACTAAACTCTTGCTAGTCCTAACATTTTGTAACGACTAGCTTCATGATCAGCTGAATATGTAATATTTGGGACGCCTTATTATTGTATATTTAATGATCATACATCTTGTAACATCTATTTACTTGTTTGTGATTGAGACAATAGGTTTGTTCTTGACCTTAAGAGACTGCTGGCTTGTAGATAAACCCTCATGTATCCCAGACAGCCGTGACCGTATAGCGAGATGGAATCCATTTCAATATACGTAGCTGGCTATGTCTGCCCCCGCTCTCCAGTATTCTGGTTCTGGGGCGTGACAACTACTGAAGCCTCGCATGTGCCTCAAAAGCCGTGCGCCCAGACTGGTTCGTGACTCCTAAAGGTTCCATGCCAAAGTCTCCTCATGCGCCCAATCCTAGGCGCATCCTATCAGATCACTCCCCACCAAATCCGAGATCTTCGAGCCATGGACCTATGACATGTGTCCTTTGACTCGATTCAGCCCATAAAGGGGTGTTAATCACCCAAAATATCAGCAACTGAAAGATCCTCTCCATCGCTACGTGTCAGCTCGGCCGCAGCCCATAAATGCAACAGGAAGGGTTCAACTCCTCAATCAAAGCGCATCGCCCATGCGTCTCCATCAGCAATCACCACGTGGCATCCCCACGTACAGGTACATCCTATATATGTGCACATGATCAGTCAGCCTGCAAAACTATAAATAGAGGGATCATTTCCTTCTTACACACATAGACAAGAATACACAGAGACAGACCTACGAGCACCCCTACAGAGAGGTAGATACAGACACTCAACGTCTTCTTCCTCTCCGTAAGCTCTAGTACCCAGAGCAACTCAGACCTTCAGAGAATCGAGAACCGTCATCAGATCGTCAACGGAGTCAACGCATTACCACTCACTCCATCGGCACAAGGGACCCAGATAAACAAAAGTGTACTCCTAGGACTACATCTAAGTCCTACATTGTAACACTGTTCTGTTTGTAATTGAAATTTGCAATCAAAAGATTTTAATGGCAAACAGACCCCATATGATATGATCTTCGTCCCTCAGAAGGCAGTAAAAGGTCAAGCATTAGTCGATTTTCTAGCAGCTCATCCGGTGCCGGAGTCGTCCAAACTCTACGACGAAATTCCCTACGAAGTTGTGGAGTCTAATACTGCAACTGAAGAGATCCCTATTTGGTGAATGTTCTTTGATGGCGCATCAAGAACAGGGCCCAAAGGGAACATCGTGGCTGGAGTAGGCATTGTGCTTGTGTCACCAGATCATCTGGTCATACACCGTGCATATTCTCTCGTGGAACCATGCACCAACAATGTAGCCGAATATAATGCCCTAATAATCGGCCTACAACTGGCAAAGCAACTAGGAGTTGAATATCTAGAGGCTTACGACGATTCTAAGCCAATAGTTAGTCAGGTCCGAAGGGATTACGAAGTTCGCTACGAAGATCTCATCCCCTACCACCGAGCAACAATCGAGCTTGCGTCTACTTTCACTGGATTCTTCATCGAGCACGTGACTCGACTACAGAATATAGAAGCAGATGCTCTAGCCGATCTTGCTGCTTCCTTGACCTTTCCCACCAATACTCAGCAGTCGATCATAGTGTCTGGTCGAGAATTATTTTGTGTGAAAGATGCCTTGCATATTCATTACAGTTACGTAGCAGAAACAAACATCGACGCTAAAGACTGGAGATTTTCCTTCATAGACTACGCTGTCTATGGAATCCTCCCCGAGGACCCGAAGGAAGCAGTATCCATCTAAAGGCGATCCTTCAGATTCTACTATGACACAACTACCAAGATGCTCTACCGATGCTCTTATAATGAGCTACTGTTACGATGGTTATCAGACACAGAAGCCAAGCATGCACTCCGGGAGGCTCATGATGGAGTTTGTGGTGCACATCAACCAGGCCCAAATTACAAGATCGCCTCAAACGAATGGGTTATTACTGTCCCACAAAGATAGCGGATGCTGTCAAATATGTAAAGAAGTGTAGAGCTTGCCAGTTCCACGCTGATTTCATTCACCAACCTTCAGAGTTTCTATACCTGACGACAGCATCTTGGCCATTTGAAGCCTAGGGCATGGACGTGATAGGACCAATCAACCCGCCATCCTCTAAAGGACATCGGTTCATCCTAGCTATAACCGATTACTTCTCCAAATAGGCGGAAGCTATACCGCTCACTAAAGTGAAGACATCAAACGTGATCAGTTTTATCAAACATCACGTCATTTATCGCTTCGGCCTACCTCGCAGGATCATCCATGATAATGGTCCACGGTTCGCAAGCCATACGTTCTATCGGTTCTGCAATAAGAATCGAATCCAGAACATAGCCTCTATTGCCTACAATCCGGCAGCTAACGGGCTAGCAGAAGCCTTCAACAAAACCATTATAAAACTTCTTAAGAAATTCGTGTCTTCAAACAAGCGCGATTGGAACGAGAAGCTCAGTTAATGTCTATGGGCATATTGCACAACGGTCCGGACTCCAACAGGCAGTACGCCATTCTCTCGGGTTTATGGGAGTGAAGCAGTTCTTTCCCTAGAAATCTAGATTCCTTCCCTTCGGGTAGCCTTAGCCAGCGAGCTGACTACTGAAGATAGCTACCGTCTGCGACTCCAAGAGCTCGAAGCGCTAGATGAAAAATGCCTATTAGCTTAACAGCGTATTGAGCTATACCAAGCACGCCTTTCCAGAGCTTTCAACAAAATGTGAAGGAAAGGATCTTCTAAGTCGGCGATCTGGACCTAGCAGTAAGAAGACCGATGGTTATGACACACAAATAAAAGGGAAATTCCAGCCTAAATGGGAAGGTCCCTTCGTCATAGAATCGATGTATTCTAACGGTGCGTACCGGCTGACCAAGCCTGACGGTGACTTGCTCATGATGCCTATCAACGACAAGTTCCTGAAGGGATACTATGTGTAACCTCTTTTACATAATGTTCACATACGTTCAGTCATGTAAATGTACAGTACGATGTTTATATGATTCAAAAAAAAAATATCTAACTATTATTCGTATTTCAAGAGTCTTGAATACGCCCAGGATAATAGGTCCTCTAAATATTTCTCCAGTGGAATCATTTCTGTTTTTTGACTCCGTCCAAACATGGTTTGACGAAAACAAATCACGTCCCTATTACCTCTGAATTGTTTTTCGATAATTATTTTTCCAGCGGAATGATCAGATGTTTTGCCACGTCCACATAACCTCTGAGGAAAGCATTCATCAAAGATAGTCATGTCCACACTAGCTCTGAACTATCCACTCCTCCCTAATGCTATATATCTTTCCACGTCCATATTACCTCTGGTCAGATATAGAACATCCTCTGCTATTATGTCCATATTACCTCTACTAGCAGCTTCATTTCAACTTATTAACTATATTCGAATCATTCGAATATAAAACGGATAATAGGTCCACATCAAAAATTCTCCAACGGAATACCCACCAGAAATATCCTCGCTACGTCCACATTACCTCTAGCATCGATATTTCATAAAACCACTCCTGATTATCATGTGCCACGTCTATATTACCTCTTATACCGGTAATCTTCCGACTCGATAGTTATACCCAATCCGGGATAAAAGACATGGTGTCAAGATCATAAAACCTATCATATCCATATTACCTCTGTTGGGTTTTCGTTTCAAATCAACTACCCGCACCACCAGCGTACAGAAGGGCGATGGGTTCAAGCAAACAAAAAGTAGGGAGCTCCCCCAGCGGGATACCCTTTACACAAATATTGTATTATTGGCTCTCTAATATAAGCACCACAGATATCACAAGCAAATAGTGGAGCGAATGTATTCTGTTTATTCAAAATCAGTTACATTCACAGGACTATATCTCATGAGCAAAATAAAAAGTTCTTCATCTCTTTTGTTCAGGCAAAAAGTAGGAGATTACATTTGATGCCCAAAAGAAGGAAAAATCTGCTACTCGTCAGCAACACATAGCTTGATCAGCCTGGCAGCACCACGTTTCTGTCGAAAAGTGGTCTTGTGGCCCACGAAGGAGGTCATGTTTTACTGGTGAGCAAGCAAACAAGGCTGTTGAAACTTCAAGAAGCCACACGGAGGAGAAAAAATATAGCATGCTAAAATATCTACAAATGATGTCCTCCTCTCCCCCATATGGTGGACGTCGTACGCCCACTTCTTCAAGGGACCATACCTTCAAAATAACATCCCTTGTGTTGTTCTTACCAACTTGAAGGACCGTGAAAGCAAAACTTTCACGATAATGCCCGACTACCGTCCGAATCTTCGATGTATAAAAGTTCATCCTACCATCTGAGGAAAATCCTTCCACAACATGAAGAGTCCCGAGCTCTCTGATGTGGGTGTCAAATGTCGCATCTTCACCATACCCAGAATCGTCGATACCAGTCCTGGAGAAATTTGCCAGCCAGATCCCTACAGAATATGAAAAGGGGGCAGAAAGACAGTCAGACTTGGAAAAATTGCAGAAAAAGCTAAGTTTTGAAGGATATTTAAGCGCCCAAAAGGATATGTGCCCAATACAAAGATTTGTGGGTGCATAACACATGGACAGTTAAACGGGCGCATAACGTGCCACAGCTTAAAGGGCGCATAACATGGCAACACATGGACACATAGCACACTACAATATTGGCGCATGACTTCTGTAGGCGCATAGTAATGCTCACAGAAGTATGTTGCCCTAGGCGCAAGCGCCCAGGCAGAAGAGAAGTTCGAGCGTCGCAAATCAACGCTCGAGACTTCATTTTTGAAGCACGTCCTCACCAAAACTCGGGTCTTGGACTGCTGAAGACTCTGCCGTAGGAGAAGAGCTACTCGACGCAGCTCCCTTGCCCTTCACGGATCTCTTAGCGGCCTTGGAAGACATGATTCTCAAAGGAAAAAGATGAAAAGTTTTCTGAAATTTTTAAAGAGAAAAGGAATAATGAACTTTCTCTCTTCTCCAGGGTCTATTTATAGGCACGGGCCACTTCCTATGCGCCCACATACTCTATGCACCCACTATAGTGTATGCGCCCACTACAGCTTATGTGCCCACGTGACCAGCTCTCTGCATACTATACGACTGTCTCTTGCAGACGTGGACGACGTATAAAGGATGGACCATTTCAAATTCTGTTCCGATGAATCTGTCAGTTCGAATTTTGAAGAAAATCTCAATAGTCGTATCTCCCTGATAGGATGGCTAAAATACTATGCGCCCAGGGGAAGAGCCATGCTATGTGCCCATTGCCTCGCGAGAAGATGATCCATGCTTCTTTCAAAGTATTTCGAACTTTCTCAAGTATCGAAAACTTTGAAGGGGGTCCTGTAGAAGCATAAAATTTTTTCAGCAAACATAGCTCCATGCGCCCAAGTCAAAGCAGCTCCATGCGCCCAGTCAGTACGACTCCATGCGCCCACTAAATGAAGCTCTATGCGCCCAGTCCAAGTATAACTCCATGCGCCCAAGACTAGCTTCCCCGAAAGGAGGGCGCATAGCCTGAGACATAGCTATGCGCCCAAGCCTGACTCAGTCAAAGCCACGATCAAAACGTGCACCGAAGAGCATGGCAACGTCAGTCTCCACGAGCAGTCATGCACCGAAGCATGCAGCAACGTCAACACTACGACCAACCCACGATCTTGCAGCCTGTATTTGCCTACACCTATGCGCCCAAAGCAGGACCATGCGCCCACGTAAGAACCAGCATGTCACTTTATGTGGGCGCATAACATCATTCTAGCCCAAGAACGACTATAAAAGGGGGGCTTTTTTCCTCTTCAACAGACAGAACGGAGAACATTTTCAAGAGCCAAATTGCTGCACTTCTTGCCAGTGAGCCGAGAGTTAGCAATTTTCTTAGGTTTTCTCCCACTTTTGTAATCGGAGTGTCAACGGAGTAAAGGAGCAACTGTCGCTCGATCTACATCGTCCTATTCTCCAGAGTACAATATAAACATGTGAATGGCATAGGAGATTCTGATGAGACACTACGGAGGTGATCAGATGAGATACTACTTGGATATTATTCACATGTCTACTTCTACTCCCCCGTACCCCCAATCAATACACAAGGATCCAACCAGGTTATGTTATGATCCATGCAATGGCCCACAAGGGGTGATACATGGTAGGCCCAAAAATGGGTAATTTTAGGAATGCCCATAAATGGGTGATTCAAGGAAGACTCTGTGATCATGAGAGTACATGTCACAAGTGATCAATGAACCATGAAGCATAGTAATACACAATGTAAGTAAAATGGACAGAATATGTAGTATCCGATGCTCCCTGAGGGGATAACATCTCAAGAAGGGATCCATATAGTACTAATCCGTGTGACCAACGTGACAGTATCAAGTAAAGTAATTTAAAGCAGGAGAATAATTCTAACAGGATATAAAATGATTAGAGAATGTACTCGCCTGTATCCTGAGAATCTGAAGAATATCTACTATCCAAGGAGTGGTGTCTGTCTCCTATAGAATAGTACAAGTCACCATAAGTCTAAAATGATATAACAGACTGCTACAATGCATCTACATAAAGTTTGGGGTCAAACTGGACTAAAGTCAACTCTTGCTCAAGTCTAGTCAACTAGACTAGTCAAACTAGGTCAACTTGGTCAAGTCCTAGCCCAAACAATTCTAACAAGTCTTACTAGGCCTAACCAAGCCTAGGCTAGCACTCACACAATCACAAGACCATGTGAACCACAACAATGCATAATATAAAATAGATAATATATATAAATACATACCTTCATACATACATGTATATCCACATTACATTACATATATATATATATATATATATATATATATATATATATATACATATATATATATATATATATATATATATATATATAGGCATATGTTACATCATGCATATTTACATAGTTACATAGATATATACATTCATGCACATTTACATACATACTTTTATACATTATATATGTTAACATTCATTACAATGCATTATATTTTACTTATACCTTTGATTGATTGATTCATTCATATATGACATTCATTCATGCATTTATACATTCATTCATATCCCACAAGCATGCATATTTCAGTTCAGGCATTATATGCATTCACATATCATTAAGTTGCATACATATACTTATTTTTATTTCATACATGTCATTCATGCATATTACATACTTACATGCATCTATACATTATATAAATTGTATACAACATGTAAAAATAGAAGAGGAAAAAAGGGAAAAAAAACTGAAAAGGAAAGGGAAGGGAAGGAAAATGTAAGGAAAAGGGAAAACAGTGGACATATACATGCTTGAATCATATATTCTACATTACCATACATGCTATCATTATATATTACATTATATTATTTATATATTATGTATTCATATCTATCATTACATATATACTTGCATTCATATCTAGCATTCATTATATACTTTCATGCATACATTGTATATCATTCTTTTATTCATGCATTTATGCATTGCTTACATACATTATATTAATTGCATTCCTACATGCTTGCATTCAACCATATATATATTAATGTAAAGAGGATATATATATCATTTCATTCATCTAACATATCATGTATTACATACTCTATATTCATTTAATATCCATACTACATAGACTCATAGGTTACACAAAATACATATATCGTATATTTACTCTTCTACTTAAAACCAATACTGTACCAATTGGGCCTCTACTAAATTCTAGGATTAAAGTATGTTGTAGCCCTTCGTGTTAGCTTTTCGAAACTTCAAACGGATCGCATTTTCGTGTCCGGAAGCTTCCGAAATCGCGAAAATACCGAAACACGTTCGTCTTTTGTACAACTGACACTCAAATAATTCTACAGAAAGTTACAGAAAGAATTTGGCTTATTAAAATATATATTTGGAAAGCTAACTTTGATATGGTTCTTTCAAAAAAAAACGGAAGATAAATCGGAGTTCTAAGCTAAAAGTTATGACATTTCTAAATTGCTTTGGTTAATAAAAATGTGGATGAATATTATGACGAATTTGAGTTATTTTGGACAAAAGAACACATATAGGCCAAGATACTTGGATACAAACATAGGTATCCAAATGAAACTCATTCTAACCATCCTAACTAAGATCAATCCACTCTCTAACCATTCTAAAACTGAACTTAAATATCTATTTAAACTATTATCATACATACCTACACATGGGGTGTCCTAATTTGGGATCTATCAAGTAGGACACAAGACACATATCTAAAATCCTCAAGAGAGCTCCAAATGGCCTGAAATTTGAATCTAAATGGGACACATGCATGAGGATGGATCCTACGGATTCAAAACTAATTTATATGCAAAGAAAATCGATTTAGAGGATGGGTTTTACCTATTGGGAGTGGAATCCCAATGAAATCCTTTAGGACACGGCTCCGATACGAAGATCCCTCAAAGTGGACACTCCTCCTTGCACTCCTCTTCCAATCCTTGGTAGCACCCTTCTCTTGGAGAATGGGAATGATTGAGGGAAGGTTTGGTGAAGGAATGATTTGATTTGGAGATCAAATCAATGGGAATGCTCTCTAAAATTAGGAAAGAACAAAAGGAAAATAAAAGAGACAATATTATAATGAATGAAATGAATCATTCTTCCCTAAAGGTGGCTGGCATAAAGTGTCCAATAGGGCTAATGGGAAATGTCCTAATTGCCTCTCTCTAGTCTCATATGGTTTAGTCTAGACTAGGTTCAAGTTTGGGGTCAAAATGATCTAGTTTTGAGTCTCTAACTTAACCATTCTAACATGATAAAAATTAGTTTAAGTAACTAACTTAAATGTTGGGTCTTGTGAGCCATGCTTAACTTAATATTGGATCCCATCTAGAGTTTAAGCTACCCGGGTCACAATACAAGTCGGAACGAGACGAAACTCAAACCCGACTAAACAAATCCAATAAAAACAATATTAAAAATATAAAATTTGCCCAAAATATTAAAATATAAAAAATGACCAAAATTATAATACATCAATTTAAATATTACTAAAATAATCTAAAATTCACCAATTAATCAAAATCCTAAATAATTCAAAAGTCACAAAATGACCAAAATACCCTTAGCCTAAAAAGTTGTAAATAGTCATTCTAATCACATGGTTAGGTCCCCATGGTCATGGTTAGTCTCTAGGCTCAACAGTTCTAGAGTTCACATGCTTACCCATCAAATTTATAATTCACCAATTTTAAATAGTATTAAATTAATTAAAAATTTCCATAAATCATAAATCCTATTATTAAATAATAAACTTTTACAAAAGTTCAAAATTATCCTCATTTTAGAAAAGTGGGTGTTACAAGTCTACCCTTCTTAAAAAATTTCGTCCTCGAAATTAAGATGGTCGTACTTCTTCTAGAGTCTCGTCCCCAACAATCAAAGTCTCGGAACTTACCTAAATCATACAATTTAAAAAAAATGGCATACAGGGTCATGGCATACGGTGGTAGTGTAAGTCTCATCTAGGTATACTAGTTACACTAGACCAAAACAATCATACGGTATCAAAACTTACAAGCAATCAGGGGTGTTAAACTGGAAAAGATACAGAAATAACAAATCATCAAGGCTTTAAGGCATAATCAAAATCAAAATTTAAAGCACAAATATCGAGCATTAAAATCCAATCACAATATATATATATATATATATATATATATATATATATATAGAGAGAGAGAGAGAGAGAGTGTTAGAAGGGAAAAAGCTAGCATTATATAAAGGTTATGTGGTTAGTGTGTGTATGGGTGTATGTGGACATGTTCATATGGTTAGATAGTAGGCATGTGTGTATGTGAAATATACATGAAAGTGTATATGAGGATTTGGGTTTCAAAACAATAGCTATCCAGTTACACTACTCATGGCATATTGGTTAACAATCTACAATGCACAACCTATTTACTCATAACATGCATGGCTAACCATATATATATATATATATATATATATATATATATATATATATATATATATATATATATATATATATATATATATATATATATAAAGAGGTAGAAATTTAGTTATGTATCTATATACATTATAACATGTATGCATAAACTCTATATCTATCTATATAGATATATGAACATAACATAGAGAGGAAGGGTTAGGTTTACATGGCAGTGTATACTAAGTTAGGGTGTGTGTGTCCTTGTACAGGGTTATAGCTTTAGTATTGAAAGGTTAAACCCAATTTTAGTTCAGCATTTACATACAAAATCTGAAAATAAGCTAACATTTAAACCAGTGTAATATTAACATAATACAGTTTCAGATTTTAGGGGTTTGAAATATCGCAACCAACTCAATGCTCCCAACACATCCTAACATAATAGAGATAAAACCCTAACATACTATCCATACATTTTGCTATGCATACAGTTCAATATTACATATTAAATCTGAATTTGAACTAAACATTTGAAATCAATGTAAAAATGTTAACATGTATTCAGTTTTAGGATTTTAGAGAAATTCGAACATCAAACCAACCCAATGTTCATTACAACCACAACCGAACATGTGAGAGTATGAACCCTAACATTATATCCCTACATACAACAATGTATACAGCTCTAAATATTACATTAAAAAAATGGCAAATTGAACTAAACATTTGGAATCCAATATTAAGGGTTAATAAGCACACAGTCTCAGATTTGACAAGTTCAAACACAAAATTCAACCAATTTCTTTAAGAATTGAAATCTTGTGTATAAGATACATGTGCAGTGATGTAAACAAAATTAATAACATGAAATTTATATTTGAATTACGAATTTAAGCTGGAAAAGCAGAGAACCAGTCTCTGATACTGTACTGTATCAGAAATATTGGGGTTATGAGAATTTAAACATCAACAACATATTAATATGTATTTAGATAGGTTGGTAATCAAAGTGTAGCATGCATACGTATCAGACAAGTGTTTGTGTCCACTATATATATATTCTCATGTCCCAATATACAAATCAAATTCTATATCAAGACCAACATTTAGATTCCTACCAAGATTGCAAAGTAGGTGATTGATGTAATCAAGACAGTTTTATTATTATTATTATTATTATTTAATACAAGAATAATAGCAAGAAGGAAATAATGATAAAATATGTTCTGCTTATCTGTTTAAAAGAAGAAACCATTTTGAAACCAGAGCTATAATATCAAATCCAAGATAAGGTCTAGCAAAATCATCGATTCATTATTTTAAGAAGAGATTCATAGTAAGAAGTTACACAAAGGTTTATAATACAGCTAAAGCTACTCCTACTCCTAAGTTAAATAATGAGAAACAAAACAAACAAAATATTTTTTTTTGAAAGACTGAACAAAAGTAGAAAAAACTTGTTCAAGAGCATTGAAGGTACAATCTGATAATCATATGCGTCTATCCAAAATCATGGTGCTCCAAATCTTCGTCATACTAGTAAGCAAGGCTACGATAATCACAGAGTTCTTGACTAAGGTACATACCTCTAGGTTCATGGTATTTAAAATTTTTGCATTACCGCATGCGACGGTGAAAACCTTAAATTTTCTCACCCGAGAAATAGGTCCAAAATCTGACTATATGTCCTCACTATGCCAGCTAACATGACTATCGAAGATTCTAGATCCCATAACTGAGGTGACCTAGCCCATATGATTTTTTTTCTCAAAAGAAAAAAGCAAACGTAACACAGGAACAACAGAACAAATTGATCAGTCAACAAGGAACAGATGGAGTCGAATTTTAAGATAGTTATAAGAGACAATTGCGGAAATGGAATAGAGAAGAACAAAACTTGCAGCAAGATCTCTAATGGTATGTGCATCCTCGACTGTCCTGACGATAGCTCGTCCTGCTGGTTTTCCCTGGTCTGCTGATGATGCTGCATAAACCGCTGCTGCTGAGAGAAATCGGGAATGAAAGGAAAAATTCTCTGTACAGACATAGTTGTACCTCCAATGTAGCAGAAATGCCAACCTGAGTCGGCACAACAGGAGCTGTGGTCTCGAGGCCCTGATGAACAGGACGAGAGGTGGCCAGCCTCTCGATAGTATTCCCCGGACCGGAGCGATGAGATCGTGTCTTCATAACCATCATGAAGACAGATCAAAACAAGAAGCAATTTATGAGAATGAAGAGAAAATTCAAAGGGAGGACAGTTTATATTCAAGGGAAGTCAATAAGCAACAATTTAGATAAAGGAATATGATTAAGAGTTTTCCTAGTGTAATTGAGTACCCTCAAAAATATCCTAATCCTACTACAGGCTGTAGTGATACTCTGGTTCGAATACTACTACACTTCTAGTCTCGACCTGCATGAGCTACCACTAAAAATGTGTCACGACCCGCACCCTAGAGTAAGGGCATGAGACGTGGGTACATCCAGCCTACGCCGCAGTGTCGGCGGTAGAACGCTGTCCTAGGTCTCAATGCATCTAACAGTATAAGGCTAAGCAATTTATACTCCACGAATGGGGGTGACATAGCATAATGTAATCTCAATCACAACTAAGAAAGAAGAAGCACGATATGATATAGAACTCAAATGAAATACAGATGATCAGAAGAGTCTAAGTGTCTAAGATAACAACTCAGCAACATCCAGAAATACAAAGTCTCAACTACAGAGTATGAAAGAATATATACAATCTAGATCTCAATGACAGAAATAAAGCCTAACTAAACTAGTCTAGGCAGTAGAGGTAATGTCATCAGCTAGAGCAGGGTCCTCCTGAGAGTCCAGCTCACAAGTGTCATCTTGGGCTATCCCATAGAAGGTATCCACACAGGCCTCCTCCTCATCCTCTGTAATATTTTTCAACAGGTCCAGTCAGGACAGAGCGAGCATAATACATCTCAACAGTTCATAGCAGGTTAGAAAATATAATCATGCAGTAAAGTAAGATACAGAAAACTGAAGAAAATACAGAATGTAAACAGAGAGAGAACTGTAATAGAAATATCTACTATAAGTAGAGAACTAACAGTGGCTAGTGAGTCAGAGTACAATATAAACATGTGAATGGCATAGAAGATTCTGATGCGACACTACGGAGGTGATCAGATGAGATACTACTTGGATATTATTCACATGTCTACTTCTACTCTCCCGTACCCCCAATCAATACACAAAGATCCAGCCAGGTTATATTATGATCCATGCAATGGCCCACAAGGGGTGATACATGGTAGGCCCAAAAATAGGTGATTCTAGGAATGCCCATAAATGGGTGATTCAAGAAAGACTCTGTGATCATGAGAGTACATGTCACAAGTGATCAATGAACCATGAAGCATAGTGATACACAATGTATGTGAAACGCACAGAACATGTAGTATCTGATGCTCCCTGAGGGGATAACATCTCAAGAAGGGATCCATATAGTACTAATCCGTGTGACCAACATAATAGTATCAAGTAAAGTAATTTAAAGCAGGAGAATAATTCTAACAGGATATAAAATGATCAGAGAATGTACTCGCTTGTATCCTGAGTATCTGAAGAATATCTACTGTCCGAGGAGTGGTGTCTGTCTCCTATAGAACAATACAAGTCGCCATAAGTCTAAAATGATATAACAGACTGATACAATGCATCTACATGAAGTTTGGGATCAAACTAGACTAAAGTCAACTCTTGGTCAACTCTAGTCAACTAGACTAGTCAAACTAGGTCAACTAGGTCAAGTCCTAGCCCAAACAAGTCTAACAAGTCTTACTAGGCCTAACCAAGCTTAGGCTAGCACTCACACAATCACAAGACAATGTGAACCACAACAATGCGTAATATAAAATAGATAATATATATAAATATATACCTTCATACATACATACATACATGCATATCCACATTACATACATACATACATATATATATATATATATATATATATATATATATATATATATATATATTTATATATATATATATATATATATATATATATATATATATATATATATATATATATATAGACATATGTTACATCATGCATATTTACATAGTTACATAGATATATATATTCATGCACATTTACATACATACTTTTATACATTATATATGTTAACATTCATTACAATGCATTATATTTTACTTATACCTTTGATTGATTCATTCGTTCATATATGACATTCATTCATGCATTTATACATTTATTCATATCCCATATGCATGCATATTTCAGTTCAGGCATTATATCCATTCACATATCATTAAGATGAATACATATACTTATTTTTAATACATACATGTCATTCATGCATATTACATACTTACATGCATCTATACATTATATACATTGTATACAACATGTAAAAATAGAAGAGTAAAAAAGGGAGAAAAAACTGAAAAGGAAAGGGAAGGGAAGGAAAATGTAAGGAAAGGGGAAAACAGTGGACATATACATGCTTGCATCATATATTCTACATTACCAAACATGCTATCATTATATATTACATTATATTATTTATATATTATGTATTCATATCTATCATTACATATATACCTTGTATTCATATCTAGCATTCATTATATACTTTCATGCATACATTGTATATCATTCTTTCATTCATGCATTTATGTATTGCTTACATACATTATATTAATTGCATTCCTACATGCTTGCATTCAACCATATATATATATTAATGTAAAGAGGATATATATATCATATATATATATCATTTTATTCATCTAACATATCATGTATTACATACTCTATATTTATTTAATATCCATACTACATAGGCTCATAGGTTACACAAAATGCATATATCGTATATTTACTCTTCTACTTAAAACCAATACTGTACCAATTGTGCCTCTACTAAATTCTAGGATTACAATATGTTGTAGCCCTTCGTGTTAGCTTTCCGAAACATTAAACGGGTCACATTTTCGTGTCCGGAAGCTCCCGAAATCGTGAAAATACCGAAACACGTTCGTCTTTTGTACAGCTGACACTCAAATAATTCTACAGAAAGTTACAGAAAGAATTTGGCTTATTAAAATATATATTTGGAAAGCTAACTTCGATACGGTTCTTCTAAAAAATGGGAGATAAATCGGAGTTCTAAGCTAAAACTTATGATATTTCTAAGTTGCTTTGGTTAATAAAAACATGGATGAATATTATGACGAATTTGAGTTGTTTTGGACAAAAGAACACATATAGGCCAAGATACTTGGATACAAACATAGGTATCCAAATGAAACTCATTCTAACCATCCTAACTAAGATCAATCCACTCTCTAACCATTCTAAAACTGAATTTAAATATATATTTAAACTATTATCATACATACATACACATGGGGTGTCCTAATTTGGGATCTATCAAGTAGGACACAAGACACATATCTAAAATCCTCAAGAGAGCTCCAAATGGCCTAAAATTTGAATCTAAATGGGACACATGCATGAGGATGGATCCTACGGATTCAAAACTAATTTATATGCAAAGAAAATCGATTTAGAGGATGGATTTTACCTATTGGGAGTGGAATCCCAATGAAATCCTTTAGGACACGGCTCCGATACGAAGATCCCTCAAAGTGGACACTCCTCCTTGCACTCCTCTTCCAATCCTTGGTAGTACCCTTCTCTTGGAGAATGGAAATGATTGAGGGAAGTTTTGTGAAGGAATGATTTGATTTGGAGATCAAATCAATGGGAAAGCTCTCTAAAATTAGGGAAGAACAAAAGGAAAATAAAAGAGGCAAGATTGTAATGAATGAAATGAATCATTCTCTCCTAAAGTTGGCTGCCATAAAGTGTCCATTAGGGCTAATAAGAAATGTCCTAATTGCCCCTCTCTAGTCTCATATGGTTAAGTCTAGACTAGGTTCAAGTTTGGGGTCAAAATGATCTAGTTTTGAGTCTCTAACTTAACCATTCTAACATGATAAAAATTAGTTTAATTAACTAACTTAAATGTTGGGTCTTGTGAGCCATGCTTAACTTAATATTGGGTCCCATCTAGAGTTTAAGCTACCCGGGTCACAATACAAGTCGGAACGAGACGAAACTCAAACCCGACTAGACAAATCCAATAAAAACAATATTAAAAATATAAAATTTTCCCAAAATATTAAAATATAAAAAATGACCAAAATCATAATACATCAATTTAAATATTATTAAAATAATCTAAAATTCACCAATTAATCAAAATCCTAATAATTCAAAAGTCACAAAATGACCAAAATACCCTTAGCCTAAAAAGTTGTAAATAGTCATTCTAATCACATGGTTAGGTCCCCATGGTCATGGTTAGTCTCTAGGCTCAACAGTTCTAGAGTTCACTAGCTAACACATCAAATTTATAATTCACCAATTTCAAATAGTATTAAATTAATTAAAAATTCTCATAAATCATAAATCCTATTATTAAATAATAAACTTTTACAAAAGTTCAAAATTATCCTTATTTTAGAAAAGTGGGTGTTACAAAGCAGCTATTGGCCAGAGCAAGAGTCAGTCCACAGCACAGGGTGTACCACCGCCATTGAGCAGGGCAGAGTATAACCTGTGGCTCTTCGGATTGGCAATCAATCCAAACCCGGATGCTTGGATCTCGAAGACCTCTAAGATATTGTTCAAGTTCAAACTCCTTATGCTAAACGCTCAAGTGTATCTCAAAACTCAATAACAGTTCTTCTATAAAGACACAACTTCCTAGGACGAAGGGATCCATAACCAACAGTCGACTTATGCAAGGCCAATGGTCGTTTGAAGCTAAGTCGAAAACGAACATGATGGTGGAAATATTAAGAGACAGAAGACACAACCCTTCAGAAAAGCTTCCCTTTAAATAGGGTGAGTGTTGTCCAACCCACATGCCACGTGGCCGTCGGTCAAAGACACCCAAATTAATGGGATGAACCTAAGACTTAGCACAATGAATCTTATTTAATTGGTTCATTCGACTAAATCCTAGGCCACAGAATTCTTGAATTCCCCAAATGACGGTGGTAATTAAAGAAAAGGATGACCGAATCGTGCATCAAAAGAGCAGTCATTAATTGTACTTATGACTTCGACATAAACTAGCTCCTTCCACTCAGAAGCGCAGCCAGTTCATTCCTTCCACTGTGCCCTCACTTCAACTCAGAAGCACAATGCCCTCTATCCCATCCAAAAGTGCAGCCCGTTCGAAGGCTCCTTCATCTGACACTTTGTTGCCTAAAGCACAAGTCCACTCGCCGCTCTAAAAGCACAGTGACTCCATTATCGAAAATAGTTGTCCATTCGTCGCTCTGAAAGTGCAGTGACTCCATTGTCCAAAGCACTTGTCCACTCGTCGCTCTAAAAGTGCAGTGACTCCGTTGCCTGAAGCACTTATCCACTCGTCGCTCTAAAAGCGTAGTGACTCCATTTCCTGAAGCACTTGTCCACTCGTCGCCTAAAAGCGCAGTGACTCCGTCGCCTGAAGTACTTATCCATTTGTCGCTCTAAAAGTACAGTGACTCCGTCGGCTGAAGCACAATTTACTTATCTCCCAGAAGCACAGTGACCTCAAAATCTCGCCAGAAGTGTAGCTCGCATAGAAGCACAGTCTTATGTCTTTTTCAGATTGGTTTATTTAAAAACCACTGCTCTTAAGATATGACAGAGTTTGATTCTGTTAATAAGAGCAATATCCTATCGGTTTGTTTAAACCACAGATAAGGACAAAATTTGTTCTTATAGACGAAGGCTATATCCAATCGGTTTGTTTAAACCAATGGCACCCTAAGATAAAGCAAAATCTAACTTCAGTAATAGGAATAGAATTTGCTCAGGTTCATCCGATCAACAGTAAACACACACGTGTCGTTTATTTGGCCATGTTGATAATTTCCCCTAAGATCTTGATAAAAGAGAATCCCAGTGTCCGCCACGTGTCAGTATAGCAGCAGCTTTCACCGTGCACCTTCGAGATTCTCTTATATCTCTACGTGCAGCGTTCTTGCACAATCTTTATGCACATCGTATATGTGCTTCCCTATAAATAGAAGGAGTTTCCCTTCGATAAAGAGGCTTCGAAATCTTTACAAATTCAACGTCCTTTTGATTGGCTACCCCAGAGTTCCAATCACAAGCACCAGAAAGCCAGAGCAAGTTCAACTCATTGTCAGATCGTCAACGGAGTAAAGGAGCCGCTGCAGTGCTCGATCTCCATCGTCGTACTTCCCTAGAAAACTTTGTACTTAGATCTTTTGTTTAGGAATTGATTGTACTCTTTTATACGTCTAATATACAAAAATATCGTATAACTTTTTGTCATGGCAAAACTCATGACCAAGCCAGGGGCCCTAAACTTGCAGTTAACCATATGGGCAATACTTTTTACTTTACGACATGGTGTTCGTCCTTCAAAAGGCAATTAAAAGGCAAGCATTGGCCGATTTTTTGGCGGCAGATCCTGTACCGGAGACTTTAAAACTCTACGAAGATATCCCGGATGAAGTCCTGGAGTCCAATACAGTCTTATACATTCATGTTTGGCGTATGTTATTTGACGGTGCTTCAAGAACAGGTCCCAAAGGTGAGATCATCGCAGGGATCGAAATGGTTCTTATCACTCCTGACGGTCTGGTCATCAATCGTGCATACTCTCTCATAGAGTCATGCACCAATAATAATACTAAGTATAACACTCTCATCACCGGACTCTATCTCGCTAAACAGTTAGGGGTTGACTGCATAGAGGCCTATGGCGATTCGAAACTGATCATCAACCAGGTTCGAGGACAATACGAGGTCTGACATAAAGATCTGATTCTTTAACACCAGGCAGCAATCAATATCATTTCCACCTTCACAGGGTTCTTTATAGAACATATACCTAGATTGCAAAACTTAGAGGCCAATGCACTCGCTGGCCTTGCTACTTCTTTGGCAGCTCCTGCCAGAACCCAATATACCGTCACGATGATAGGACGAGAGCTGGTTTTCTCGAAGAACAATCTACATACATGTCTGAGTTACTCTATACAAATAGACACTAATGTTAACATTCGGGACTGGCGAATCCCATTCATAGACTACGCAGTCTACGGAGTCCTGCCCGAAGACCCGAAGGAAGCAACTTCTATCAAAAGGCGCTCGCTTCGATTCTTCTATGACACAGCTACCAAAATGTTGTATCGTCGCTCATACGACGGACTCCTCCTGTGATGTCTACCCAAGACCGAAGCACAAGAAGCACTCCGAGAGGCACACAATGGTACCTGCAGGGCTCACCAGCCCGGTCCTAAGTTACAAGGCCGACTGCATCGCATGGGCTACTATTGGCCTATTATGATGGTTGATGCAGTTGACTATGACAAGAAGTACCTAGTATGTCAGTTACATGCTAAATTCATCTACTAACCTTCTGAGTTTTTATACCCCATTGCGGTCGCCTGGCCTTTTGAAGCATGGGGAATGGACATCATTGGGTCGATTAGCCCACCATCCTCTAAAGGAAACTGGTTCATCCTAGCCATCATCGACTACTTTTTCAAGTGGGCGGAAGCAGTACCGCTGGCAAAGGTAAAAACCTCAAATGTGATTAACTTTGTTAAGCATTACGTCGTATACCGCTTCGGAGTTCCTAGAAGGATTATCCAAGACAATGGCCCTCAGTTCGTGAGCCACGCATTCCATCGGTCCTGTGATAAAAATCAAATACAGAATGTAGCATCAACGGCTTACAATCCTGCAGCAAATGGACTAGCCGAAGCATTCAACAAGACTATTGTCAAGCTGCTCAAGAAAGTTGTTTCGTCTAATAAGCACGACTGGAATGAGAAGCTTGACGAATGTCTATGGGCTTACCGTACTACCGTTCGAACACCTACGGGTAATACACCATTCTCTCTTATTTATGAACGCGAGGCAGTGCTTCTTCTGGAGATCCAGATCTCGCTTTACGGGTAGCTGTCACCAATCAGCTGATTGACGAAGACAATCAACGCCGACGGCTACAGGAGTTGGAAGCGTTGGACGAAAAGTATCTGCTAGCTCAACAACGGATCAACCTCTATCAAGCTTGGATTTTTGGGGCTTTCAACAAAAAGGTCCGAGAAAGAACATTCCAGGTGGACGACCTCATCTTATCAATTCGAAGACCGATGGTGATGACTCACAAGGCGGCTGGAAAGTTCGAATCCAAGTGGGAAGGACCGTTTATCATAGAGATGATCTACTCCAATGGTGCTTACCGACTGGCCAAACCTAACAATGATTTGCTAATGATGCCAATCAATGGCAAATTCCTAAAGAAATACTATGTCTGAGGTCTAAACTGGCATATATTTCCACATCCCCCATGGGTGTTTATGAATTCTATTAACAACTTCATCTCTTTCATAATTCTCTAGTAGAAAAATATTTTACGTCCATATTACCTCTAAGTTGTTATTCTACACCCTAGTGAAGATCGTGCCTACCATGTCCATATGACCTCTGAGTAGACATTTCTTCCATGACAAACCCTCGTGATTGTCATAATTATCTATAGAACCTTTCACGTCCATATTACCTCTGAGTCGTTCTATACATCTGTAGAGTCTATCTTTGCCATGTCCATATAACCTCTAAGTAAGAAAAATTCTACCATTAAAAATTTTGTGTTTACCATGTCCATATCACCTCTGAGTAATTACCCTATCCCCAGCGGAGTTACCTCCATCCCCTCATGTCATACTACATCTGAGGGAATTCTCATTATTGTATAAGAATGTTCACAGCAAATTGACAAGCAAAGAAGCAAAATTGAAATTTTTCATTCATAAAATGGAAACGTTTTTCTTTCTTTGTTACAAAAGGGACTCTCGAAAAGACGTCAGCAATGGGACGATCGATATAGGAGTTCTTCTAGTCGACTCCTCAAAAGATCAACTTGGGGCCCAACCAATTCCTTGGCTCGATGCTCTGCCTCCTACCATTGAGCATCCTCATCCTCGAGCTGGGACAAGTTCTGGCGTACAAGGTCCAACTCTCCTTGACGAACGCTAATACTTTTCCTCTCCCGAGCCAGGGTCTCAGATAGTTGCCGAAGGACCTCCTGCTGGTCCCTTGACTTGTCCAACTTACTTTCGGTGAGGGCCAATGTCTCTTCTAACTGTCGAATCTGCTCCCAGAGAACCTCACACTGTTTTTCCAAGGCTGTACAGCGACGGACCTGAACCTCTTCGGTGTCTGTCACTTCTTTAATTTTGGCCTCAACTTCGACAAGTCTGTCAGTCTGGGCCTGACGTTTCTGCTCGTGTTGAGAAAGTTCGGAGGCCTTCTTCTCTAATTCTGCAGCAGCTAAGGACGAAAGACCGCATTCAAGATTTTGAAGCTCTGAGACGATGCCTTCCAATTCTTCCAGGAGAGTCTTTATTGCGTCCGCCTTCGCCTCATACCCTGGGTAGTCTTGCAACGCCACCAGTTGGGATATTATGGCAGACCGAGCCGTCTAAGCGATTGGTTGTCCCGCAAGATGCCCTATACGTCGTACTTCAAGGCATGACGAACGGTACCCAGAATGAGGCGACATAATACGCATTGTCAGCAAAACCCATTGGGGTCAGCAGAGATGCCGCGATAGAAGGACCGGGAGCAGTAGCGACAACCAATATGCGTCTAGGTATTGCAGCTGGAGCATGTGGTGCCATGACTGGAACGGAGGCCGTCGGCTGTACAGGGATTATATGAGCCAACGCTGTCTAAGGTATAGCGGCTCTTCAACAGGCTCCCTCGTCAGTTCTTCCGCGACTGAAGCTGTATGAACTGGTTCTTGAAGAGTCTCAGTGACCGACTTCTCGATGGTCACTGCGACCAACTCCTCAATGGTCGTCTTAACCAGTACTTCAGCAGCTGGCTCGTCAGTGGTCTTCTCGACCAAGTTCGTAACAGCCGGCTCGATGGCAGCCTCTTCGAACAGTCCTGTGGTGACTGCACTGAAGGGCCCTTCAACAACCGGTTTCTTAGTGGTCTTTTCGACCGATTCTTCCCCAGTCTCCTTGGTCGAGCTCCTAATGGTGGCATCGGCGGGCTCATTAGCAGCACTGTCGACCACCATCTCAGTAGCCACCTCGGCTGGAATCTCAGTAATCGGCTCGTCACCAACTGTGTTAATTTTTTCTACATTGGTCTCCTTTATCGTTTCTCCGAGGACCATATCAACCAATTCCTCAATCACCTCCTTGGCAGCTTTTAGAATGACCTCATCGACCAACTGTTCGATAGTCAATTTTACCAGCCCTTCAACAGCTCGACAGGCCAATGCTTCGGTAGCCTTCGCTGTCAAACCTTCTAGGGAATCTTCGAACAACCGTTGGGAAGAATCCCTAAGGTTCTCCAAGGGCAGCTCCTCGGCCGAGTGATCTTTCTCGTCCCCCAGCGCATCAGGATTATCCTTAACCCTTTCTTCAACACGGAGAGAAGGTACGATTGAAGGATCATGGGTAATACCTTTAATATCCATGACCACCTACCCCATCACTGGTATGGACTCTGTAATCCTACCCTCGGCTACCACCAGACCGACCCCGGGTATTTCTACGGGCTCATCCATAGTCGGCCCCATGAAAGTTTTCTGCTGAGGCATAGCCAATGGCTCCAAAAAGATCTGAGTCTCATACTCAAAAGGAGAGAGAGGAGAGACGTACTCCGAGTCAATAGTTTTATCAGCTACAGTCTCTCCTTCGGTCCTTGCGACTCGAGACACCTCTGGGGCAGGTTCCTCGAGAAGTTCCCTAAGTATCTCTGACCTTATGGACCTTATCTTTTTCTTCGCCTACACAAACAAAGCAGTGATAAGCAAAAAAGTACAAAATAAAAGCCCAAAGAGAAAATACTAAGGTATACCTGTAAAGGAGGTTCAACAGGCAGGGCGCTCTGTTCCAGCAAAGACTGTCGGGAGGGTCCATACCGCAAAGATACAGCTTTTTTGGTTCTATTGACAGGAGGAGGGCTCACCCCTGAAGGAACTTGACGCTTCAACAGGTTACTCAGGGGTACTTCCTCCTCCCTTCCTTTCTGTGATGAACTGGAGCTGTCTGTCGATCTACTCCCTGACGACGCAAGCCCTTGAAGGCGCTTTGAGGCCAATTGAGGTATCTCGAACTTCGTTCCCTCGAGTAAGCTTCGCTCTCGATCATAGTTCGATGAGAAGTTGTTTTCAATGCAATAAATTTCATGGCAGAATATAAGATGCAAGTCTCTTCATATATCGAGGGGATCGTAAACTTCGTTTCAGTACATCCGATATTATAATATCACCATGCCCGGGCGCCATCTAATGTACTTTCTTTGTAACCGAGGCAAGAGCTCGGGTTGCCCATCATAGTCTGGCTATAGCCGAACTGACGCACGAATCGTCTCGACTGATAAGGCTCCAGGTACACTCGGTTCTAGTTTTGATACACCAAGTAGGAAATACAGATGGATTGTAACATGTAGAAAGTATCGAAAGTTAAATCACAATCTACTAACATGCCATCTGTGAGGTAACCCTTGTACGTAGGCGACCCTGATGGAGCTATTTCGTTCGATGATAGTTACGCAACATCGCATCCCCTTCCTCGTAACCATCGAGGGTGCTGGGGACTATCAAACCGGGGCGGTGTAATGCCAACCAACCCATCAAGTAATGATAAGGGAGTTCAAATAGAAGGAATTCATCGTCTCCCCTGCGGCACTCTATCATCCTCTTCAAGATCTCCCGTGTAAACCCCCTAAATTTTTACTACAATTTTTATTCTTGGTGTTAATTTTGTTTTTCGTATTTATACGTCGCGTACGAGTTCGTATTTTTCGTATTTGCTCGTCGAGTACGAATATGTGCGAGGTACATATTTTATAAAAATATTTTATTATGGAATTCAAATTTCATATGGTAAATATTTTATTTATTTACATATATTATCTTTATTGTTCGATTTACAAACTGTATTGATTTAATATAAAAAGAGCTATTTACTTTTATTATATAATTGATAATTTTGAAAATGATGTTTTACATAAATAACCTTTTACATACGAGATACATGACTTTAAATTCATGGAAATAATTATATTTTCAAAATTTATTAAATATTAATATTTTATTATTCGAAAAAGTATTTTTAAATAGTGTTTTGGTTTAAATTTAATTGATTGTGATAATTTACAATTGAAAAGATTTTATTGACTTATTTTGAATAGCTCTAAATTCAAAATGGTTTAAAACGAGTTTAAATTAATTTGAATTTAATTACGAAATTAGCTTATGGGCGTTTAAACTATCCTAGTCTTTATCCTAATAGGATTCCTACCTCCTATAAAAGGAGAGGTACTTGCCCTCTTTTTCCATGAACTCCACAACACCAAATTTCCACCCCATTGTGCATCGTGTCCGTGCCTTCCATCCACTATATCCATATTAGTACAAATACAGTTATCTCCACCATGTCCGACAACCCCGAACACCGACCCATTCTGTGTCTCGTATGACACGTGTACAGACTCCATCCTCCTCGTGTCAGGACACACCCCGGACACGACAGCAGCGATCACAGATCACCTTCACTCTCGCTCTCCCGGAAACTCCCCCTCACTGCCAGCCCCATCGCAATCATCATCATCACCAAAACCGCCCCGTCTCCGTCATCGCAACCACCACTATAGACAACTCCACCACTAGCGTCACCTCCGTCGTGACCATCTCGGCCACCACGACCCAAATCGAACCCCCAGTACCATCACCATCTCTACCAGCATTACCACACCCCCACAACCACCGCGGTCACCAGTTCCGCTATCCTTGGCAGATCGACACAACGCCTCCTTCCGGTGACGCGCCGCCCACACCAACCGGACACGTCCACCACCGACGCCAGTCACCACCACCATCAACCCCCCAAAAATTGTCATCACCACAACCAAAACCCAAGATAATTATACACCACCACCACCACCATTACCTCTGCCACTGACCGTCAGTGCCGAGGCCTCACGCCATCCGTGTCCGACGAACGCTGCACGCGCGTTCTCCGACGACCCATCAGCACACGCCACTGTGTGGCTGCTCCTGGTGGATGACAGCCAAGCCTCCGCTCCCCGACGAGATTCCCTCCACCGGAGTTTCTTCAGACCGTGCGCCTCGGCCCGACTTCCTCCGCCTCGTCTTCCTCCGGAGTAGCTTCGCCGTGCTCTCGTTCCACATCCGCCGAGTCTCGAAACCCCCGCGTGACCGACCGCTCCGCCCTCTCAGGTGAAGCCTCTGGCACCGATCGCTGAGCCCTCCGTCCGCCTCGTCCCCTCCGAAGAGCGTCGGCGACCGTCCTCCGGTAACCCCCTCTTCTCTCCCGCTTCTTTCTCTCTTTCCCATCTCTCTCTCTCACTGTGTTGGAATGTGGGATAAGAACAGTAGTTCTTTGAAGTTTATATTATTAGTAATATTATTATAATTATTATTGTTATTATCAATGTATGCTAGGAATTATAATACTATTATTATTATTATTATTATTATTATTATTATTATTATTATTATTATTATTATTATTATTGCTACTGCTGGAATGGATAGCTATGAGTTATTACTATTATTTATTTTTTTAAAAAATTTCTACATATAATTTTATGATAAATTGTTTCTCATTCTTGTATCATTTACTATTTTCAAAGATTCTATTCTAACTAAATATGGTATTGGGCTTTCATTCATTTCAAATTTAGTTTATAACCCTAGTTAAATTATTATATTATTATGTTTGACAAATTTTGGGACTCTTACTGTTAAAATGACTTTTAGAATTTCAACATATTTAGTTACATATATTTGACTAACAAAATATAATTTTCAAATATTTTCAAGTATTTTTGCAAAACTATTTTTAGACTAATCAAATATGTTATAAATATTTTCTAAATTATTATAAATACTTTTTCCCGTAAATTCTCAATGTCTGTCAATCTTCAATTGTGACTAATTTCCATAATTCTATTTTCTCGCAAATTTCGGACCCTTATGCATCGGCCATGGCTATTGGACAAAACAAGACATCACGATCATCGTACCACATCCAACGACACACCAGATAAGACACCTTGCCTTTACTATTTACTTTCTTGCTCAATATCATGCATGTTTTATTTCTTATCAAGTTGTTCTTTGAAAACTATATGTAGATGCAAATTACTATATTTTATGCAATTGGCTTAGAGTTAAGGGACTACCATATGTTTAGAGCATCTCATAAACTGTCATGATGTGCCATGGGTTGTGTGTGAGTTATGAGTCGCATATAGCTTCGGACTTGCGTATCGACCGTACATTGGTGCATACAGGCCGTGCGTTAGGATATAACTGCTAATAGATTGTGTAGAAGACTTGGCAGTTATTAAGGATTTAAACAGTGTCGTGGAGTCGACACATGTATAGTATCATGGGAAGGGAGGAGACATCTATTAGTGTAGGGGCTACATGTTCAGTACACACATTTTAGGCCGATAGTGTCTCGTAAGAGCGCTACTTACTGTCCCGGGGCCGACAGTGACTCGGATGAGCGCTACTTTCTACCCATGGCCGATAGTATCTCTTATGAGCGCTACATACTGCCACTTTTTATCCCTCTATGCTGAACACCTAAGCTCCTGCGTAGAATGTTGTCTTCTAAAGTGCATTGTTTCACCTAAAATAGTTAGAAACCTTACTCATGTATATTTTCTATTGAGCTCTTACTATTCAGTTATTGGCATGATATTATGTGTTTTGTTACGTCCCTCAGAGGACCTGGTGATCTCTCCAGGTGTGCGTTTGCGTAATTTCTTGCAGGTGCTCTAGCTAAGGCCATGTCTCCCTTCCTTCCTTCATGATGATTGCTCTTGGACTCATCATTTGCTTCGCTCGACCAAATCATTTATTTATATATTTCTTTCTTATTTAAACTTAATGGTAGTGGATATGTCTTCGTCCAACGTTTGTACAAATGACTATATCATTAAAACTTTATATTTGAGGATGAGATTTAGTTTGAGCATGACTTTCTACATTTTACAGCTTAAGTATACATACGAGCCTTTCATTACTCATATGTATACAGCTGGCATGATACGTATCTAGTCCCAAGTATTTTGGGACTGGGGCGTTACATCCCGTAGGCCTCGCAAGATGTCAAACAACATAGCCGGGAGCAGAGCCAAGGAATGTTTGAAGGCCAGCTTTACAGCTGGCAAAATAAGTACCCGACTAATACGTCCTATGGATCCAGAGCCTCCTGGAACTACGGCTTTCCGTAGCCATATCATCAAAAAAGCGTCCAACACTGCTTTCGGACTTAAAGCAGTCAGACTTTGATAAAAGTAGTTACGAACAGTAGAGGTGGATTTTCCCTCGGCATCTACTGAGGGTGCAGATACCCCCTCTTCAACCATCAGATCTTCTATCTCGTCAGCAGTATATGCCCTACGCGTGGTGAAATGAACTGTCCCCAGCATGAGGGATGCTTTGTGAAGATATAATCCGGATGCTTTGTGAAGATATAATCCACCCAGGCTTTGATATGTGGCTGAGCCTTCGTCCCGTCCTGTCGTATGCATACGTGATGGTGGCAAAGCGGTTCTTTGTACACGACCATCATTTCGGGATATTTGTTATCCAATACTAAAAACTCTTCCTTGTAAGGAGTATATTCCTCATATGGCTCGTTACCCCATGATAACTTCGAGATGGCGTGCATCTCATCGAGGGCTAAACCCATCTCTCCACGCAAATTGAAGAAAGTCCCGATATTTTGGTTGTATAGTTCCAACAAAGCTATAAACAAAGACTGATTGAGCCTACCCAATACCCATTGGGTTAGTACGCACCATTCTAACTTAGGATGAAACCAACCTTCGACCCGGAAGACCTTCTTCGGTATGTACATCCCGTGGCCAGAAGCCTATTGGCAAAAAGAGAGGCCCGGAATGGATGCACCTCCGTGGTAAAGTCGCTAAGCAGACGACCAGGGAGTAACACACGTAGCGTATACGAGGGAGCATCGTGTGCACTCTTCAAAGTATCCCTCCTCTTAGAGTATCTATCCACCTGGATATGGCCGGTCATTAAACCCCCTTACTCTGGGGTCAGATACTATTTCATGAGATGTTTCTCAGCAAAGCAAAAGAAAACCGAGAACGGAAGGTGCCGGTTAATTGACGAAATGTACAAAGAGAGACCGTCATTCTCGAAGTACCAGTTTTCATTTCTCTAGGAGCTTGGTCTCTTCCAGAACCAGCTGATCGCCAAATAATAACCAAGGTTTTAGCATCTCTACGGCATCAGAAGGGAGAGACAACTTGCCTCAATCCATCATACGATGGAAATATACAAGTTGTTGATCCCGTATCGTTACCAGTCGTCATTTTGGTTGACCTTGGGAAATCAACCGCTTGGCATGATTAACGAGCGCCTCCTCGACGTTTATGCCTAAGGCACAGATCGTCGATTCAAAAAGGATATCCCCGAAGAGAGGCGTGCACACAGGAACTGCACATGAACAAAGTGTGTCAGAAAAATGTAAAGTATCTTCTGCAAAACAGAGTTCAAAGGCATTGTGCCGTAGTGAGAAAGCATCCGCACAGTCATTTTATGAGCATCCGTGCAGGCACTATCAAAGTTGCACAGCGTGTCAGTGAGACAGCATCCGCGCTGGTACTACTTTGTAGTACTGGGAGAGGGCATCCACGCAGGCACTGTATAGTAATCCTGTGCACCAGCAAAAACTTCAGCACATCTCATAGTCATTACTTCATAAAAAGTAACGACTATGTGCATCAGTTAATAAAGCTTTAGCACATATTCGGAACACCACTCCGAGGAATGGCACCCATGCGCATCAGCGAAAAAAGTATTAGCATATCTTCGTGACGATGGTCCTAAAAGTTAATGCTCATATGCATCAGCAAACCAGGGTATCGATGATAATCGGACACCTACTTGCAACAGGTGGGCGCACGTCTCCGTGCACCACGACTCCTACGACCGGAGCTTGCCCGACGATGATGGTTTATGAGGCTAACTGCTTCCCTTCAGCCCATCAAGTGCTTGTCGTGGCCTCTTCAGCTTGCCTCGTCGTAGACGCTCTAGTCTGTCTCGCACTCATCACAGCTTCCCCAGCCAATCTAGGGCTAGCAGCTGCCCCTCTAGCCTTCTTTGAGCTCGCCGTATGAGCTTTCGGGGTTCTTGATTTCTTGGGAGACATGGCAGGAAAGCTAGGGTTTGAAGGAAGAAGAACGCTCTAAGAAAAGCTTCCGTTGGAAGAGAGGACAGAAGAAAGAAAAATTTTCTCTCTCTAAATAGCCTCCTACTTATAAGGGTAAGCCATGTCAGTAAAATGCTTCGGACTCGAAGAGACTCTTCGAACGTAGTGGGAATTAAGAGTTGAGATCATGATAACTGTTCCTTAGAAACGAGGAGTTATCATCAACTTTTAATAAAATGATGGCTCAAGGCATTTAATGCTGAAGGCTAAGCGTGACGATAGCCTGTCAGCAAGCGTGCTGAGCATTATTTTTGTAAAGGACACGTGTCATACTTCTATTCAAAGTATTTCGAGCTTGATTCAAATTCAAAAAAATTTGAAGGGGGTCTTATAGAAGCATGAAAAATAAAATACAGCAATCACAAAAGTGCAGGTGACAATAGTCGCTACATATAACATTACAAAAGTGCAGTGCTTAAAAGCGCAGATAATGACAAATCACAGTAGACATACAAAGACAGTACATAAAGAAAAATTCTTTATTAAAATTATGTCTACAAAGATCTATTACATATTCTTCATGATTATATATAAAGATTAAACATCTAAAGTCTACAAGTGTGCAGTCTTCAGAAAGTGAGCAGCCCCCAAAATGCCTAGCAGTGTCAGAGCGAATCACTTCCCCGTCAGAGCAAGCCACTTTCTAGCCAGGCACGGAGGAACTCCAATATGGCTAATAAAGCAGCTATTGGCCCGAGCAAAAACGAAGCTCCTGCTCGCAACACGACTGCAACTCTTGAGCAGGGCAAAGCACAACCTGTGGCTCTTCGGTTGGCAATAAATGCAAACCCGGTAGCTTGGATCTTGAAGACCTCCAAGATGTTGCTCAAGTTCGAAATCTTTATGCCAAACGCTCAAGTGCATCACAAAATCCAATAGTCCTTCTTCTACAAGGACACAGCTTCTTTGAACGAAGAGATCCGTAACCAACAGTCGACTTGTGCAAGGCCAACGGCCGTTTGAACCTAAGTCAGGATCGAGCATGACTGTAGGAATGCTAAGAGACAATGGACATAGCTTCTCAAAAAAGCTTCCCTTTACATAGGCTGAGTGTGGTCCAACCCCAAACGTCACGTGCCAATCGGTCAAAGACCACCAAATTAATGGGATGAACCTAGGACTCAGTACAATGAATCTCATTCAAAAGGTTTATTTGACTGAATCCTAGGCCACGAACTCCTTGAATTCCCCAAAAAAACGACGGTAATTTAAGATACCTTGACTCAACAGACACAAAAGGGCGTCATTAATCATAAAGAGCTCTCAGAAAGTCCTTAGACGTTTCATAAATGTGCAGTGGCTTCACAAAGCTCTCAGAAGTCCCTCATTACTTTGTAAAAGCGCAGTGGCTTCACAGAACCCCACCAATAGTCTCATTGTCGTCCAAAAGTGCAGTGACTCAGTGGTCTTCGAAAAAATAGTCTCTTCGTCGCCCAAAAGTGCAGTGACTCCGTCGTCTTCGAAACGCAGTCTTCTAGTCGCCCAAAAGTGCAGTGACTCCGTCTTCATCGAAATAAAGCCTTCTCGTCGTCCAAAAGCGTAGTGACTCCGTCGTCTTCAAAATATAGTCTCCTCATCACCCAAAAGCGTAGTGATATCGAAGCGTCACCATTTCGCTCGTTATAGGACTGGACCAAACATCTCACGACACGAGCTGACGACAGCCATGCAGCACCTGTATGAAATGACCATTGCGTTAAGGACAGGTTTTCTTGTTCATATGTCAAGGGCTGGTATGGTTTTGCACGTTGTATCGAATTAAACCACATGCTATATATATATATATATATATATATATATATATATATATATTATCAAATACTTAGTAACATTATATAACAATTCTTTTATTCAATAATTAATAATAGTAACATAATGGTAGAAAATGATTTAATAAATAATTAAGAGATTTTTGAGGGGGTTTACATCGATCCTACCCAACTTATAAAAAATTTGTTCTCAAAATTTAAATTTAGGTAGAAGGGGAATATAGTATTTAATGCGGAGGTAATCAAATACTAGTCGTACCAGATTATTTTATTTATTTATTTTAAAGGAAGGGCATTGTTACCAATAAAATTCCTAAGTTGTCGTCGTAAGGGATAAGGTATACTTAGTTCAAGACTCTACCCAACTTATAAAATTACTAACCATAATATCGTTGTTACCACTTCTGAGAAGGACACTTTTAAGGAGAGACACGAGAATATTGGACAGTTCTGATCGCAGTCGGATTCTAAGTGAGCCTAGATGTCGTCATGGCGTTCTTGGTTTATAACTTCTATAGGAGGATTTTACCGTTAACATTGTTTCTATGGGTGTCATACTTTAGCATGATAGTAGGAATCTCCTTTTTGGATACGACTAGAACGTGTCGGTTCAAAAGGGATTCCAGTCTTCGCATAACACAGGTAACTAAGATATGAGATAACAGAAATTTGGAAAATAGAGTTCATGGGCAAGGAGTTGAAAGTCCTTAGTCAGTGCAGGAAACATTCCTATAGAACTTGATTAGGTAAGTGTTCAAAATCTTTAAGTCATAACGATTAATATGTACGAGTTGGTATTTGGGTGTTGTGTAAGAGTTTGTGCTTGCTTGGATGGAATGCACACGTCGTAGGTGTGACGTGTCTTGTGTCAGGCTCCGACTCGCCAAATCGGTCGTCATCGCCTTGACTCGAGATAAATCGATATCACGAGTCGGGACGTGATGCCGTACATGTCTTTATTGGACTTATACATGGCAAGGATGTGCACTTGAACTTCTTTTGAGACGACGAGTTGAAATTAAACAGTACATAATATTAAAGACGTAGAATAAAAAGAAATTTAGCTTTTCATTCATAAAACTTGCAAAGTATGTGCAAGGTCATTTTTTATATTACATATGCCGTTGCGGCTACATCTTTGAAAACACAAAAGAAGACTCTCGACAAGCTGCCATGAAATAATCCTTGTCGTTCCATACATTCATGCCACTTTATACATTTGAACAAAAGCCTTCGATCTGAATTGGGCTTCAAAATACTTCAAAATAGGAAATCTTCGAGCCGCCTCCCGTTCTTCAGCTTCAGTCTAGTCTCAAGCTCCCGCAGCACGCTCATCACCTGGGGAGTTGGGGGTTAGCACACTTACTAGTGGATGGGATAAACCCACTCGTCTAAATCGACACTGCTTATTAAGGATTCTATCATACGAAGTGATCTTTCTATTTAGAACTATATGATTTACAGTTCATATCGAAGGCATATTTTAAACAGTAAACGTATAACCAATTTTAACTTATCTTACCATGGTCGTGCTTCTTTCCTGCACAAAATAGACATAATACTTACCACCTGCACAAGACAATAGGTGAGCATGCAATCTATCTTATATACGGTCATTGGTGATATCGACACCATGAAGGACGATTACGTAGCATTGCGACACGCCCTACCAGTCCAGGTTGCAAGCCTAACTGGAGGTCTCGTAATGCCTCGTGCCGAAGCACGATTCCATAATTTTCTCCTAGGCCGATTCGGTCCCAGTACCCCGGGTACCGTTTCGAGGAAAGCTTACCTTGTGCACAAGTCGTCCATGACCATGCGAATGTACGAACAGTTTAATATGTATGAAGTGAATTACATAGCGTAGACATTATTAAACCATATAATCATTTCTACTCGTGCAAGATTTCTTTTCTGTCACGACCCGCACCCTAGAGTAAGGGCACGAGAAGTGGGTACGTCCAGCCTACGCCGCAGTGTCGACGGTAGAACGCTGTCCTAGGTCACAACATCTAACAATATAATGCTAAGCAATTTATACTCCCCGAATGGGGGTGATATAGCAGAATGTAAACTCAATCACAACTAAGGAAGAAGAAGTACGATATGATATAGAACTCAAAATGAAATACAGATGATCAGAAGAGTCTAAGTGCCTAAGATAACAACTCAGCAACATCCAAAATACAAAGTCTCAACTACAGAATATGAAAGAATATATACAATCCAAATCTTAAATGACAGAATAGAGCCTAACTAAACTAGTCTAGGCAGTAGGGGTAATGTCATCAGCTAGAGCTGGGTCCTCCTGAGAGTCCAGCTCACAAATGTCGTCTAGATGGGCTCCATAGTAGGTCGGGCAGAAGTCCTCGGTATCATCTGTAATATTTTCAACAGGTCCAGTCAGGACGGGAGCAAGCACAGTACATCTCATGCAGTTCATATTATGGCAGGAAATATAAAGCAAGCAATAGAGTAAGATACATGAAACGCTGTAAGAAGATATACATGAAAACATGAGAGAGATTTGATAACTGGAAATATATACATGATAAGTAAGAACTGTAAGTGACTAGTGATTTAGAGTACGAGATGGCATGTAATTGGCTTAGGTTGTACATGATAAAACATGCAAAGTAACAAAATGTACATGATGGTTAATCACATGACCATTTATACTCACCCCTACCTACAATCAATACACAAGGATCCAGTCAAGTTACGTTACGGACATGATGTTTTTGTTACACAAGAAACACATGAGGAAACATAAACGTACATGAGAGTACATGAAAGTACATGAGCGTACATAAAAGAACATGAGTGTACATGAATAACGTAAGAGCAAGGAATACATGATGTACATGAAACACATGACATAAACTATCCGATGCGCCCGCTAAGGGGATAACATCCCAAGAAGAGATCCATATAGTACCAATCCGTGATGATAATGTGACAACATCAAGTACAGTAATCTAGAGCAAGAATATAAGTCGTGACAAGTATGAAACGATCAGAGAATGTACTCGCCTGCCACCCTGAATGACTGAGATGAATAAAGTCCGAACTGGTGTCACAGAGTCCTATTTAGAGTAAAACAGGTTATGATATATTCAGAAATAAGGTAATTGAAGTGTATGATGCAATCTATATGATTTCTAAGTCAATCTAGATCAAAGTCAACTCTTGGTAAACTCTAGTCAACTCTAAAAGTCAAACTAGGTCAACTATGGTCAACAAGCCATTCTAGGTCTAACCCTAGTCTAAACCAGTCAACTAGGCCTAACTAAGGCTACACTAGCATCCAAGCAACATCACTAAGCCTCAAGCAACCCACATTCCACATACCATATATATACATACACTCATGGATACATACATACACATATACTCTATATATACACATTCATATTTATATTGCATTCTAGGATTTCATCATGCATTCAAGTCATTCATATATGCCTATACATACATACATGCATAAATACATAGATGCATATTTACATTTATACATTATATATAACAACTTGCATTCCTATACATTACCTATATTTATATAATCATGCATTTCATTATTATTTAACTTGCATATGTTCATCAATGGTTAGGACATAAAGTATCATGATGCATTAACTACTTGGATATGTTATACATTCAAGGCAAGTGCAAATTCAAGTGTATATATAATAGGGTGTGTGTGTGTGAAGGTTAGCATGTATGTAAAGGGTTAAGTGAACATCAAGGTGTACCGAGTTACATAGGTTAGTTAGGCATGAAAGGGGGTTCATTCTCAGATTCATTATTCAGTCAAGTTAGGAAGCTAAAGCTCAGTTAAGAACTTGACAGTTAACATGCATGCTACTATAGTTCAGTTAACTAACATTTCATATATAAATACCCAAACTAACAAGCATTCATTCAGTTCATATAGAAGGAAAAGGAGAAGGAACTAGAGCCTAATCTCAGGTCAGTCCAGATTCGAAAATACCAAAAATACAACCAAGCTAACATGCATCAATAATCAGTCTCAAGTCATAAGTGAAAGCAAAGGAATTCAGTAGAGTGACAGGATTAAATCTGTGAATGTGTGTGTATAGAGGAGTATAGAAAATCAGTGAATGCATTGAAATTAACACATTCAATCCAAACTAAACTCGAAAAACCAATTTCCTACACAACATAAACCCCCATTCTCATTGTAGTAAACTAAAACACCTGTACATGAATCCAAACATGGTAATTTAGACATAAAATCAGAATTAACTGACAGTAAAATCTAAGAATATCAGTCTACTTATTTAACAAATCATTCCATAATCAAAATCCATATCTCTTGCAACCAACCTAATCTAACATGAAAAACCTATATAGCTGTGACTAATACATATGTAGGAATCAATGTGGCAAATTTAACATCATTTAAATCAGATTAAAATAAAATCGATTCAGGAATTTCGAAAAAGACACACGGTATCAGTGATCGTGAATCGAACCCAAATTGACATTCGAATTCCATAAAAATTCCATTACAGTCATACCCCGAGGTTAGACACACGAGTACGTATCGAGTGGGGGTGTTCTCGTGTCCAAAGAATGGACACGAAGTGTCCAAATCGTGGAAAACAAGCTGTGTCAGACTGTGTGCACAGGCGGGCTCGTGCAGCCGTTCCTCAGGGAATTGGATACGACACAGTCCACAAGAGGACACGTGGTCGTGTCCCCACTTAGTCTAGGTATAGGTCTTTGTATCCAAGTACCTGCACTGAGTCAGGGATGTGTCGTGTCAATGTTATTAGAGTGTATCAGTGGCTCGAAATTGCGTGTGTGTGTGTTAGGGAATTTCAGTGTGAGTGAGATTTCTCACTGATCACTCAACGAAACTCGACCAAATTTTGTGAGGGTCGTGTCAGACACTAGGCTCACGTGTCCACCAAAAATTAGGCCATGAGAGGCCGTGTCGTGTCCTGTGTCGACCCCGAGTAGCAGGGCAGTGCACGGTGTCCTCGTGCGTGCGTGTGTGTCCAATTTTGGACACAAAATGTGCACAGAATTGTGCTCAGTAGGACACAAATTTAAAGAACACATATATGGCTACAAATCCATGAAATTAGTTTTCAAAATAATATCAAAAAGTTCTCACAAGCATTTCATCAAACACCTACTGTATGCACTGATACGTGTCCGATACGGACACTAAATGGATACGACTCGACACCAAACCTATGCTAGCAGCTAGGGGACTCCTAGGGCTATACACTCATGCAAAAAAATCAAAATTTGAATG
Source organism: Iris pallida (assembly GCA_029216955.1). Classification (NCBI taxonomy): domain Eukaryota; kingdom Viridiplantae; phylum Streptophyta; class Magnoliopsida; order Asparagales; family Iridaceae; genus Iris; species Iris pallida. The sequence continues at coordinate 13,679,046 of JANAVB010016199.1, forward strand.
GGTTTTGAGAGTTTTACCTATAGGTTTCAAAGCTCCTTGAAAAGCTCCAAAAGAGGGGTTTCTCCTTGCTAGCTAATCTCTCCAAATTGTACCAAACCTGAGAATACTCCATGAGCAGCAAGAAGGGATGGATTAGAACCTAGTGCAAAAGATTTGAGCTAAAAAAGACCTAAAATAGGAAAGTTATGGATTGGGGAAGATGGCTATACCTTTCTTTCTTTAAACTTGAAAACTTGGATGAAAAGAGGCAAGAACACATGAAGATGGGTTTATATAGGGGAAAATCTCAATGGTGGCTGGCCACTAATGTTAGGGTTAGGGTTTCTAGTTAGTTGTGGGCTTGGGCTCTCCCTAAGACAAGTTACATCTAAGTTTCTAAGGGCCCATTCTCTAAAATCAATTCTCATGACTAAAACTACTATTTGATTTCTAACTTGATAATTTCTGCCCTCAACTTAAGTTAACCATCCTACTTAGCCTATGGGTTAAGTCTAAGCTTCTAGGTTAGGCTTCACTAGGCTAAAACCAATTATAGCACATAGCACTTATTTAAATAATAATAAATTCACACAAATTCCAAAAAATCATAATAAATTCAAATAAATCCTAAAATGACCAAGATACCCTCTACGCTAAAATGTACTAATTAAACATCCAAATCACATGGCTAGGATCTAGGTCAACAGTCTCTAAGGTTACACTAACAAAACACCAAAATCATAAGTCATGATTTTAAATAGTTTAAAAATGATTAAAAATCACCAAAAATCATAATATAAAATAAATATCAATAAATAATAATTATAATTACAAAATTTCAAAATTACCCTCATCTGGAAAACTGGGTGTTACATTTTCTCCGAAGCCGTACGTTCTGATTTAGCATCCCGTAGGCACCAAATTCTCCGAGGCGTAATATATCGCAACTAAAGTTCTTCATTATGGTTTGCAGAACATGAAATAGATTCTATCTCCTTCCTAGAACTTTATCTTTTCTCTACTTAGTGTGAAACTTATAAGTTCGAAGTTAACTTCTCTAAGTTGATGTAATTATCCCAAGTTCTTGATTTTAGTGGCAAAGTATACATCCAGTTAGCATCATCGATTTGAACGTTGAACTTTAAGAATTTTGTTGGCGGGAAGTAGTAGAAAAGAAGGGGCCGCAGAACCACCCACCTAGAGAGATTACACCGAGAGTAGGAGAACGCTTTTCGACGATCAAGCGTCAGTTACACGAACTCCAGCAATGGCACGAGCAACGAATTAGAATCCTTTCTTCAATCCTTTCTTCGAAATTTCCAAAGACGCATTCATAAATCGACGCAAAAGCACACTTATCAAACCCAAGCAACAATTCATTCAGAAAGCCAAAAAAACCAATAAAACCAACAGCAGACCAGTTGCGTCGCTCTCTTTAGAGTTCATTCGCCAAGACACAGTCCAATGCATCTAGGACTTATTCCAGCAGTAGCCGATCCATTAGTTGGAACGGTACTCATATCATTCGTCTAGTTTGATTTATTGATGCCATGGTTTTCGTATACCAAACTCGTCACTGAGTCAGACTAGCCATCTATATTCTCGACCATGTCTGACTTTCCACGAGCCTATTACATAGTGCTTCGCCCCAACGGGAGCGGGGCACTACATAATATACCACTAAAAAAAAGTTTTGTCCCAAAACTTAAGAACAAGGGTCTGACCTTCGTCGACAAAAAGTGAAAGGTACTTCTCCTTTATTTTTGCCTCTAGTTCCCACATCGACTCCTCAACTGAATGGTTGCGCCAGAGTACATGAACTAAGGACATCGATCGGCTCTGCAGGATCTTTTCTTTATGATCCAAAATTTGTACGGGCTCCTCCGAGTATGATAGATCGGCACGCAGCTCTAACTGATCGAAGCTAACCACATGACTTGGGTTATGCACTTACTTTCGAAGTTGGAAGACGTGGAAGACGTCGTGCACTTCATCCAGGGCAGAAGCTAGCACAATCCGATAAGCAACTGCCGCCACTCTTTCGAGAATCTCGAAGGGGCCTACGAATCTCGGACTCAGTTTGCCCTTTACTCTGAATCGCATGATGCCCCGCATCAGCGTCACCTTCAAAAATACATAGTCCCCAGCAAAGAACTCTAACGGTCGTCGACGAGTATCTGCATAACTCTTCTGTCGACTCTGAGCAATACGGAGCCTATCTCGAATCATGCGGACCTTCTCAACGGCTTGTTCGACTAGTTCTGGCCCGAGCACCTGTCGCTCTCCGACTTCGTCCCAGCAAATCAGAGATCAGCACTTCCTTCCGTAAAGCGCCTCGTAGGGAGCCATCTGGATGCTTGATTGATAATGCAAACTCTGCCAGCGGCAAGTGCGTGTCCCAATTAGTCTTTAAATCTATTGCACACAGACGTAACATATCCTCTAGGATCTGATTCACCCTTTCTTTCTGGCTATCGGTTTGCGGGTGGTACGCGGAGCTAAGGTTCAGCTTAGTGCCCATCACCGCTTGTAGACTCGTCCAGAAACGTGACAATAATCGCCCATCTCTATTTGAAATAATTGTGGCAGGTACCCCGTGCAGTCGAACAATCTCATCGATATAGATCTGAGCTAACCGATCGACGCTCCATGATGCTTTAATAGCTATGAAATGAGAGGATTTGGTCAATCGATCGACAATGACCCAAATCGCATCATTTCCTCCGACGTCTTCGAAAGGCCCATGATAAAATTCATAGAGATGTCGTTCCACTTCTATACTGGAATGTCAAGGTTCTATAGCTCCCTACCTGGTCTTTGGTGCTCGGCCTTCACTTATTGATATGCCATGCACTGTGACACAAAAGTTTCTACGCCTTTCTTCATGCCGTGCCACCAAAAGGTCGTGCGCAAGTCCTTGTACATTTTGGTGCTTCCGGGATGCAACGAGTACTTCGCATAGTGGGCCTCCGTCAGAATTTCTTTTCTAAGTTCGACATGGTCCGGCACGCATATTTTCCCCTTTATCCGCGTCATTCCACTCTCGTCCACCACAAAGTCGGCCGCCTTTCCTGTCGAAATTAGCTCGCGCATCTTCTTCAGGAATGGGTCATCCTCATGTGCGATCTTTATCTTGTTGTGCAAGCTCGACTCAAGGTACAATTGGACCAATTGTGCTCCACGGTAGCGAATTAGGAGTTCGATACCCATTTTTGCCAAGTCTCGCTGTATGTCATGGTTGATAGCCAGGCATCCTGCAAACATTCTGTTCAGAGCATCCGCTACGACGTTTTCTTTACCCGGCGTGTACTCGATAGTCAGATCATAGTCTTTGATGAGTTCGAGCCAACGCCGCTGACGTAAGTTCAAGTTCCGTTGGGTAAAGATATATTTGAGACTTTTATGATCCGTATAGATGCTGCAAGCCACACCATATAGATAGTGCCGCCATAGCTTCAATGTGAATACAATCGCTGCTAGCTCAAGATCATGCGTAGGATAATTCTTCTCGTATTGCTTCAATTGTCTCGAAGCAAATGAAATCACCTTATCCCTTTGCATAAGCACGTATCTCAAACTAGTTCGCGATGCATCACTAAATATTTGAAACCCTTCTAGTCCGTCCGGAAGTGCAAGGATTAGAGCTGAAACGAGCCATTTTTTTAACTCCTGAAAGCTAGATTCACATGTGTCATTCCACTCGAATGTGACTCCCTTCTGGGTGAGGCGAGTCAGAGGCGACGCAATCTTGACAAAGTCTTTCACAAATCTTCGGTAGTAGCCTGCCAAGCCAAAAAAACTTCGGATGTTGCCTGCCGAGGTAGGCTGCTTCAATTTTCTTTGGGTCCATCATGACGCCTTTAGCTGAAATAACGTGCCCAAAGAATGTCACACTGCTCATCCAGAACTCGTATTTACTTAATTTAGGATAAAGTTGATGTTCACGCAGAGTCTGTAGCATCGTCATCAAGTGCTCCACGTGCTCATTCTTGCTTTTCGAATATATTAGAATGTCGTCGATGAATACGATAACAAATTTGTTTATGAATGGTCGGAACAACCGGTTCATCAGATCCATGAAAGCGGTAGAAGCATTTGTCAAGCCGAAGGGCATGACTAAAAATTCATAGTGACCATATCGAGTTCGAAAGGCGAACTTCGGCACGTCCTCGGACTTGATCTCCAATTGATGGTAGCCTGAGCAAAGATCAATCTTGGAAAATACTGTTGCCCCTTGAAACTGGTCAAACAAATCGTCTATCCTTGGCAACGGATACTTGTTTCGTATCGTTGCTTTGTTAAGTTTCCGATAGTCGATGCACAGCCGCATCGATCCATCCTTCTTCCTTACAAACAACACTGGAGCACCCCACAGGAAGATACTTGGGCGAATATATCTGTGATCTAGCAACTCTTGTAGTTGAGCTTTTAGTTTCTTCAGCTCTCTTGGTGACATTCGATAGGGTGCTTCGGATATCGGTCGAGTGTCCAAAAAGGTGTCAATGCTGAATTCTATCTCTCGATCCAGCGACATCCCTGTCAACTCATCTGGGAACACATCTGGAAATTCTGCTGCGATTTCAGTCTGTGTTGTGCCTACAATCTCCATTCTCGTATTTCGAACTGATGTTAGGTACCTGCTGCAACCAGAATGCAACATGTGCCTTGTCGAAATTGCCGATATCATCATTGCCGTCTTTAACACTGCTCCGCACGAATAGGAGAACTCGGTTTCGCCAGAAAGGTGAAACACAACTCGCTTCTCCGCGTACTCGATGGTTGCGTGGCATGTGCCCAACCAATCCATGCCGAGGATTATATTGTACTCCTTGATGTCGAGGACGATAACTTCCAAGGATAGATTTTTTTTCCTCCGATGCAGATGTAACCATCCCTACAAATTTTAGTGGCAGGCATATCTACTCTTGATGGAATGCTAATACTAAGATTCATATCTAATAATTGTATGGATAATTTATTCTCTTCTACAAAGTCGATATATATATGAAACTATACGTAGCACCCGAATCGAACAGTACTCTAGCAGGCATATTTTTATAGACTAATATACCTGTCACAACAGTATCGGACGCGAATGCTTCGTCTGGAGTCAGTGTATAGACTCGACCTTGCGCCCTCTGACGATTTTGTGGGTTTATGGGCACTATATTTGTGCCATGGGCGGGAGGCACCCTGTTCTGATTTTGGACGTTCCTTGGTGGATATTGGTTCGCCCTCCCCATTCGATAATCGACTGCCTTGTGACCTAGCTGGCCACACTTGAAGCATCCTCCTTGACAATCGACCGCCAGAAGTCCTATCTTATCGCATCAATGGCACCATACGTCGGGGTAAGGCCCCCGATACTCGAACGTGTTCTGGCTCTTTGGCACACCAGATCCACCCGCATCGTGAGGACGCTTATTGAAGTTGTTACGGATGCCTGACCCGATCCTTTGTGAAGCTCAACCAAAGATCCGCTCGCTATCAAGGGCAGCATTGTATGATTCTCTGTAAGTCTAACGTCTTTAGTTCATGACGTCCTGACACAAATCGTCATTCAGGCCTTGTTGGAAGCGCTCGCATGATGCTTCCTTATTCAGCAGAAAGGCCCTGACAAACTTCGTAAGCTTTACGAACTTTCCATCGTAATCTTCGACTGACATATTTCCTTGCTTCAAGGACATGAATTCCTCTTCCTTCTGTCGACGAACGACATGAGGAATGTATTACTCGAAAAAGGCAAGTTTGAACGTCTCCCACGAGATCTTGGCGTTGGGGTTGGCTTCGTGGAGCTCATATTTCTTCGTCTCCCACTAGTCATAGGCCCTCAAGTTTAGCTGCAAGGCTGCACACCCAACTCTCTTGGACCCTTTGATGCTGAAGAGATTGAACAGGCCCTCAATCTTCACTAGCCTCCCCATGACTTCGTTAGGCTCTGCTCGGCCGTTAAAGACAAACGGGTTCATCTTCTTGAATTACGTAGCATGCGACTTGCCCTACCAGTCCATGTTACGAGCCTAACTGAAGGTCTCGCAATGCCTCGTATCAAAGCACGATTCTATAATTTCCTCCTAGGCCGATTCGATCCCAGCGTCTCAGGTACCGTTTCGAGGAAAGCTTACCTTGTGTACAAGTCGTCCATGACCATGCGAATGTATGAACAGTTTAATATATTTGATGTAAATTGCATAGTGCAGACATTATTAAACCAGATAATCATTTCTACTCGTGCAAGAGTTCTTTACCCCGAAGTCGTATGTTCTGATTTAGCATCCCATAGGCACCAAATTCTCCAAGGCATAATATACCGCAACCAAAGTTTCTTCATTATGGTTTGCAGAACATGAAATAGATTCTATCTCTTTCCTAGAACTTTATCTTTTCTTAACTTAGTGTGAAACTTATAAGTTCGAAGTTAACTTCTCTAAGTTGATGTAATTATCCCAAGTTCTTGATCTTACTGGCAAAGCATACATCCAGTTAACATCATCGATTTGAACGTTGAACTTTAAGAATTTTGTTGGAAGAAAGGAGTAGAAAAGAAGGGGCCGCAGAACCACCCACCTAGAGAGATTGCACCGAGAGTAGGAGAATGCTTTGCGACGGTCAAGCGTCAGTTATACGAACTCCTGCAATGGCACGAGCATCGAATTAGAATACTTCTTTCGAAATTCCCAAAGACGCATTCAGAAATCGACGCAAAAGCACACTTATCAAACCCAAGCAACAATTCATTCAGAAAGCCAAGAAAACTAACAAAACCAACAGTAGACCGGTTGCGTCGCTCTCTTTAGAGTTTATTTGCCAAGACACAGTCCACTGCATCTAGGACTTATTCCAGCAGTAGCCGATCCATTAGTTGGAACGGTACTCATATCATTCGTTCAAATCAATTTTATTAATGCCATAGTTTTCGTATACCAAACTTGTCGCTGAGTCAAACTAGCCATCTATGTTTTCGACCATATCTAACTTTCTACGAGCCTATTACATAGTGCTTCACCCCAACGGGAGCGGGATACTACATCTTGCGTGGATCATGGATATTCAGTTATTTAAGGGTGTTGATATTGCATGATTAAAATCAAATGGGATAAAAATATGCATCTATGGTTTATTCTATGTAAATTATGTCATACCTGTGGTGTATTTGAAATGGAGCACAAGAAGGTGGGTTTGTGTGAGACATGCGTGTCATGTTTGTAGCTTGACTGGTCTTAGTTCATGAGTGTGGACTTATTGGAAAGAAAGAGGCTAGTGTTGTGTTCCAAATATTAAAGTCATAATGGAGGTCATCAGATGATATAGATAGGAGTGGACGATATGAACCATTGATTTATTAATTCAATTGGAGCCAATCGATTACATTCATTGGCTAATACTTAGAGAGGCTGGCCTATATACTTTAGGAATTCCATTCTTGAATCTAAAACTAAGGTTCGATCGTATGCTAGAACGGAATGCGAAGAATCAAGGCTGTGATCTTTACCGTGGTTATCTAAACGCACGAGCAAAAGGATATAAAATACGATACAAAGATCGCGTCGCAACTCCCAAGTAGATGTAGGGATGGTTACGAATGACATCTATTATAAGAGATAGAGTATACTAAGTTCATGGTTTTATCCAACCCACATGAATTATTTAAACATAGAAAGCACAACATTAGGACTTCTAAGATGGAATTTTTCAAGGGGTGTTTGATGTACTTCTAGTCATAGTCATGGATTCTATGAGAAGCCTAATTATTACTCATTTAACATTGTCTATGTATTGACCACATTTCATCAAGACAACAGGAAGGTCTTAGTCAAGCATAATAAAAAAACAAGTTGACTCAACAGGGTTCCATTTATCGCATAACATCGGCTACAAAGGGATATGGTTACGAAATTTATGGAGATGGGGACCAAGGAATCAGGACTACATAATAAGTAGAAGGATCTATGTCATCAGTTTGGTTTTTATAGCCCAAATATGGCTATATGCAAGGACGGAATTAACTGGGTCCTAATGGGTTCCCTATTTTGTCATCAATCTTTGATTGAATAATTCTTAGTTTTAATCCATATTGGTTGGACAAGATCCATAATCAATCGAGATCATGCATATTAGGTTAGGGTAACCTAGAGTAGGTTCTAACTCAAGTGGTCAGCCTAATTGCCAGTCAGATTGGTTAAATAGTTTTTTAGGGACCAACAATGCACCTTCTGTGACTTTTGTGTTTAAGTGGCACACTAGTTGCATGTGCGTAGAGAGCTTCGAGTAGGTCACAACCATATATTAGGTCGAAAGATTTGAGTCAAGTTAGAGTCTATAATTAGAGTCGAAAAGTATATCGGTATTATGGTAAGGGTTATAATTAGTCATTTTGACCTGAAAGTCATATCATGAAGATAGAGCACAAGAGGACGTATTTTAGTGGGACATGATATGCCTACATGAAGGTGTGCGCGTCTAGGTCTTGCATATGTAATTTGTTGGAAGGTAACAGCTGGTCTCGTGCTCCGAATATTAATGTCACAGTCGAGGATACCAAATGATCTAAATAGAAAGTGGGAGTTCATGGGACACTTAATTTATTATTCGAATAGGAACCAACTTATCCTAATCAATCAATAGTCCTAGGAAATCCTAAAAATTAAAGGGCTTTACAATCTATTTACTCTAGACTAGGACATGGTTTTAGGAATGGTGAGGTTAGAAATATTTAAGTCGCGCCATCATACCTTGACCCTTGGAAATAATAAGGTATGGCATGACCGATAACGTGATATGGTAGTTATGAATCAATTTCGAGGATCGTACCCCGATTTCTAATAAATGGGAATGATTGCATACAATGATACATGAGTCGATAGAATAGAATGATTCACTCTTTTATAGTACACGATAGTTTATCAATGAGGTAACGAACTTTAAGGCACATCATATGAAAGATCTTTAACGGCTAAATCATGAATTTCTATTTGTGTAAAGCCTATCGGACTATGGTCATAAGGTTTCTATTGGTGTCGAATGTAGTGCTCATGTATTGTTGTTGATAACTAGTAGATCATAATGTGGTAGGGTATTATGCTATGGTATTGGCTAAGCTAGTGATTGAGATGTTCCAATGCTAAGTCAGGTCTTCATAACAAAATTTGCATAGCTAGAATAATACCTGTTGGACTTAAATCTCGAGATGGGTGTCTACCATAGTCATGGTCATGCTTGTCCTTACTTTTCCTCTATTCCTCTTATGTCTAAACTGTGGGGCATGGTCGAGTAAGGGTTGGTTTAGGGTATAAGGGTTGCTAGTTAAAGCAAAAAACGAGAAGAATAATTTGAGACTCACAATAATTGGTTCTTTGAGAATAGATAGTCTTCTTGGTTGATGTTTTGACCAAGGGTAAGACCCTAATCGTTCTCAAATCTTAAACGACTAGAAGGTCATGATATTAGTTTTAGGGCCGAGGGGAGGACAAGTAGCTCAAGGCAAGGTTGTAGTCATATGGATTGGCCGATGGTTGCAACACTTGTGTATACAACTATCATGGCCATAGGGGATACTCTATATCTATCTACCAAATACGAGCGTTTCGTCTTTCCAAATCAGTGAAAGACAAAAACAATGAAGAGTTCAAGAAAGATGTCATTGAATACAATTACGTGATTCAAAGGCGAATGTATAATTCAAGAGGAATTGTCAAGACAGTCGTGGATGAGATCCTAGTTACCTTGATATCTCAATCCATGTGGGATAATCAATTGAAGAGCGAATCAAATACATCAAGGTTGATTAGACCATAATATACCGATTCTGATTAGACAATATGTTAGTGGGCGTCCCCAGTATACATATGTCCTGAACAAGCTCGATAAAGAATAAGCTTGCAAAACTATGCTATAAATAGCGACATTAATTATGGTAGAACAAAGTATAAGTACGGGAGATAATGATGAAAGCAGTAATAAATAGTTCAAGTTTCATAATTAAGGACCTAAGTCTTGTCCGGTGTTTCCGGTTATACAGTCATCCTACTGTCTCTTGTACCAGGCCTTGGTTGACCAATGTGGTATAGGCTACTAAACTCTACTAAACATATCTTCCTACACTAGCATATATTCATTGTCACCATGTTACACTTTATTACTAGGTTACAAGGATATGGGTGGTAGGCTGTAGTCATATTGTTAGGGTTATATACTAAAAGCATCACTTTTATAATAACCTTATTTCTTTAAATTTTGAATGAGAATCATATGGGCAAATGTTTGCATATTATATTTGTTGCAAGTGTTAATCAAATGTCTGATATTCTATATTATAGATAATATGGTGTGTGGTGTCACAGAAGATCATATTATCAGTTTCCTATGGAGTATATAAATAGTTCGCAACCTAGATGGACTTGGACAATCTATTGAAAAGGTTGTAGTGTAATATGGTATTAGTCTATCTTGACTATAGGTTTATACTAGTACACTTTGTGTGTATTGAACATAACTACTTGAGGTTGTTCTCTTTGTACTGACTACATAAGTGAACAAACACCTCTGTTATTATGGATACTTGTGCTCTTAATCCAGATATAATAACAGACATGTATATGCAGTATGCATTACTTTGACTCATGAAAGAGTGAGATTTATTATGGATCAACAACCTCTATGAATTGGGTAATAACATTGTATATATGATGGGCTGTTGATTATAAATGGAATCCATGTCCCAATACATCGGGTTGATGATGTCCCCTTAAGGAGCTCATAAGGATTGTCATGTAAACCCTGCAGGTAGATTATATCCGATATGACAAATAAAGTTGAGCGATACTACTTAAGGATAAAAGATGTCGAATCAATATAGTTGTTAGTAACTTAATTTGATCGACGGACATACGATATCTTAACATGGGGAGCCAAACGAGCATATAATAAAAGGAGCCCACAAACATAATTTAGGATTAGGGAGGTAGTGCAACAATAGCTCATTAGTGGACCGAGCTATTGTTAATGGGCCTGGATTGTGTGTTCGGGATAAACACGGGATATCCAGATCCGTTAGGAGGCCTAACCCTAATTTCTCCTCATGATCCCTGTCGTAGCCTATATATATCCTCTATTCTCTAGCCGCCAGATTATTGATAAAAAAATCTGAAGCTTTATCTAAATTCGTGATTCACGTAAGGAGAGAAAGAGAGGGCTGCCAAGGTGAAGAAAAGGTTGGAAGATCGTCGCCCATACGACGTCCAACTCGAGTAAGAAATACGTGCAGAAGATCTTGGGGTTGTTCGCTCGAGATTGCCAGGAATTACTTGTCTTCTTTCCGTCGCAGGTATAATTCGTGAACCCTAGTTTCCGCCTATGAAGGGTTAGAACACGTATTAAATCCGTTTAACTTTCTATCGATCAACACACACCAAAGTAAGGGTCCTGGGAATCCCTAGTTCCATCAATTGGTATCAAAGCCACATTGGATCTGCATATTGATTGATACGTCCATGTTGTCCAATATAACCTGCACTATATAATAGTCGGTAGATGTAGATCTGTTCTAACTCGATTTTGCAAGCATCTTAGATCCAACTATTATGGTCCAATACATGTTTTTTATTGTGTTGTTTAAACCACGGACATGTCGTGGATGTTGTTGTTGCTGTGGATGTAATTAAAATTATGAGGGTTGATCGTGCTTATTATTTGAATTTTTCAATCTACTTATGTGTGAACTCTTTCGGGAGGCATAGGATTGATGTAATTTTAATTATTTTTTATCAATCGTGATGGCGGTAGTGGCTGTTTTCTGACGCCGGACGAGATGCTGGTTTTAAGCAGTCCAGAGGCAGACAGATGATTTTCGATGAAGGAATCCACAGCCAAAACCTTAAAAAAATGATAAACGAACCCCGAATAGATCTGCACAGTGCCAGATTTTGGATTCGGATAGTTGAGGACGGAGCAGGAAAGATGACCATAATAGTTGGATATTTTTCTCTTATTTGTTGTTATTTTGCTTTTTTTGATTATGCATGTTCATTATTGTGTAGATTTTTTTTGAAAAACTAAGCCTACATTAATAATGGACAACATGGACATAACATCAACTAGTAAAAAAACTCTTAATGTTAAATAACTAAGTGGGAGAGGATATTTATTTAGTATAAATCCTATGGTCTCCATTACTGGTTTGTAGGTGATATAATTATACTTGCGCGTTGGCTTTAGTGCCTTCCTCCATATCGGATGAGTATAATTATGGATCACCAGTACAAACTTTATTAGGGATAATTGTAGAAAGTTACCTAGTATGTGTTCATTTCTCCATCTGAAGGAACTCATTACAATGTAATGGACTTAGTATTAAGTAATGGTATACACTTAGATACAAATAATGGTATCCTTCCCATCGGAGTCACTGCTATTATTTGTATGACCAGAGCAAGACCAACATATTAATTTTATTTGTCATAAAGTTATGTTGACATGATAGTAAAATTAATAAGAAAAACCTACTTGAACAAAGTTGAATTTGTATACGTCCACACTATCGTGGCATGCCAAATTCATGGCGTTCAAGGTGTTGGTGAATTTCTTATTATTGTTTTGAGGGAATCAATATTTAATTAATTCAAAAAAAAAATTTGCCCTACATAATTTTATTTATGAGATTCTCAGGACTTCAAAAATGGGTTCTTTCAGTTAACTTATGGTGATTCTTAAAGAAAACAAACTTACTGGACCTAATTATATTGACTGGAAACGTAATTTGGACATTGTTCTGACTGCTGAGGAGTACAAATATGTACTTGTTGAGGAATGCCCACCTAAGCCTGATGCTAACTCTGATGAAGATGTCAAAGAGTCTTATAAGAAGTAGAAAAAGGCAGATGAGATGGCGTGATTTTATATTCTGACATCTATGTCAAATGTACTGCAACATCAGCATCAGGCCATGGCCACAGCTTATGACATGATGTATAACCTCAAGGAACTTTTCGAACATCATAGTAGAGTAGCTAGGCAGTTTGCTATGAAATGTTTGATGAATACAAAAATGGATGAGGGTACACCAGTAAGGGATCATGTTCTCAAGATGATGGGTCATCTGAATGAAATGGAGATCCTTGGAGCTGAAATCGATGGAGAATCCCAGGTCAATATCATTCTCGGAACTCTGCCTAAAAGTTTTGATAATTTTTGCCTTAATTACAACATGAACAAAAGGTTGTATAGTTTGGCAGAACTTGCAAAAGAGCTACAGGACGCTGAATCTCTCTGTAGGCAGAGTGGTCATATTTTTTATTTCTGAAAAGGCTTCTACTTCTAAGCCAAAAAGCGGTAAGAAGAAGAATAACATTCAGAAACAGGCAAACTCAGCAAAGAAGGGCATGAGACCTCAAGGCGCGGTAAAAAAGCCGAAAGGCAAATGTTTCAAGTGCAAAGGGTCAGGACATTGGAAGACTGATTGTCCACTTCTCAAACAAAGGAACAAAGAAGGTATATCTCATTTACTAGTAGTTGAAACATGTTTAGCGGTGTTATCTACCAGCACCTGGTGTGTAGATATAGGAGCCACTAATCATGTATGCAATATATTGCAGGGGTTCCAGAAAACCAGACGGCTCAGTGATAGAGAGATATGCTTGTTCATGGGTGATGCTACAAAAGTATCGGTCGTTGCATTAGGAGATGTTACTTTATCTTTTGGTAGAAATAAGTCTTTGACATTAAGAGATTGTCTTTATGCACCTTCACTTAGAAGGAATTTAGTTTCTGTTTCTATGTTAGTTAAGGATGGATATTCAGTTTATTTTAATGACAATATTGTTATTAGAAAGAATAAACATTTTATCTGTTCTGGTGCATTGGTTGATAATCTGTATGTCATTAATCCTATTTCGCCCACAATGCAACTTATGGAAATGAATAATATGTCATCTAACTTAAATAAGAGAAAAGAACCTTCTTGTATGAACCAAACATATCTTTGGCACTTGTGATTGGGGCATATTAACCTAAGAAGGATTCAAAGACTGGTTGAAGATAGACTTTTGAGTTCATTGGAAGTGAAGGCACTACCAGTCTGTGAATCCTGCTTGGAAGGTAAAATGACCAAAAGGCCTTTTACGGCAAAGGGGTATAGGGCCAAAGATGTGTTGAAATTAGTTCATTCTGATTTGTGTGGACCCATGACTATCCAAGCTAGATGTGGCTTTGAATATTTTGTCACATTTATTGACGATTATTCAAGGTATGGATACATTTATCCGATGTACCGTAAGTCTGAGTGCTTTGAAAAATTCAAAGAGTACAAGGCTGAAATAAAAAAACATCATAGAAAATGTATCAAGTTATTACGATCAGATCGTGGTGGCGAGTACCTCTTTGGAGAGTTTAGGGATTATTTATCAGAGGCTGGGATTGCATCCCAATTGACTGCACCTGGAATGCTCCAGCAGAATGGTGTAGCCGAAAGAAGGAATAGAACTCTTATGGAGATGGTTAGATCAATGATGAGTTATTCGGATTTGTTAGATTCGTTTTGGGGATATGCCTTAGAGACTATAGCTTATATTTTGAATTTGGTTCCTTCTAACTCAGTACCTCTTACTCCCACAGAGCTGTGGATTGGGCGTAAGCCTAGTCTGAAACATGTTCGCATTTGGGGTAGTCCAACACATGTGCTGAATGGGAAAGCAGATAAGTTGGAATCTCGTACAGAAGTATGTTTGTTTGTAGGCTATCCAAGAGGAACGAAAGGAGGTTTATTTTATAGTCCTAAGGATCAGAAGGTCATTGTTAGCACCAATGCCCGATTCTTAGAGGAAGACTATGTGATGAACCATAAACCCACAAGTAGAGTTGTTCTAGAAGAACTGAGAGGTGAGACACCAAGTACTTCAGTACCAACAGTACAAGAGGATGAACCACAAATAACTGTACAACGTATCACAAATGTTATACCACAACCGATAGTGCCTCATCGTAGTGGAAGGGTTGTGATACAACCTGATAGATATATGTTCTTGGGAGAGTCGTCAGACTTCGTCCCTAAGGAACAAGATTATGATCCCTGTACCTACAATGAAGCACTCCAAGATAAAGATACAGAGTCTTGGCAAAAAGCAATGATATCTGAAATAGAATCTATAGATTCTAATCAGGTCTGGGAGCTTGTAGAACCACCCGTTGGTGTAAAGGCCATTGGATGCAAGTGGGTCTATAAGAGAAAAAGAGGATCATACGGTAAGGTTGAAACCTTTAAAGCTCGGCTTGTAGCAAAAGGTTTTACTCAAAGAGAGGGTATCGATTATAAGAAAACCTTTTCTCCAGTAGCCATGCTTAAGTCTATCCGGATTCTTTTATCTATTGCAGCTCATCTCGATTATGAGATTTGGCAAATGGATGTCAAGACAGCTTTCCTTAATGGAAGTCTTGAGGAAGACATCTATATGAAGCAACCAGACGGATTCATTGAAATGGGCCAAGAGCATCTTATTTGTAATCTCAAGAAGTCCATTTATGGACTTAAGCAAGCTTCCAGATCTTGGAACATGTGTTTTGATTAGGTGATAAAATCCTATGGATTTGATCTATGTCAGGATGAATCATGTATATACAGAAAGTGTGACGGAAACGTGGTGGTGTTCCTAGTACTTTATGTGGATGACATCTTGCTCATTGGAAACAATATGAAGGTGTTATCTGATGTAAGGGTATGGTTATCCAAACAATTTGATATGAAGGACTTGGAAGAAATAGGTCACATCCTTGGGATCAAAGTTCTACGAGATCGCAAGAAAAGGATGTTGGGCTTATCCCAAGCTTCCTATATCGATACTGTACTAACTCGTTTTAGTATGCAAAATTCTAAGAAAGGTTTCTTACCTTTTAGACATAGAATTGCTTTATCAAAGGAGCAGTATCCGAGGACACCTAAAAAGATAGAGAACATGAAGGCAGTTCCTTATGCTTCAGCAGTAAGAAGTTTAATGTATGCAATGCTATGTACGAGACCAGACATCTGTTTTGCCGTAGGTATGGTCAGCATATATCAGTCTAACCCAGGACAAGAGCACTGGACTACCGTAAAGCATATTTTGAAGTACCTGAAAAGGACTAAAGAGTATATGCTAGTTTACCAGACAGATAGTTTAGATCCCTTGGGGTATACAGACTCAGATTTTCAGTCAAATAGGGATTCCAGGAAATCTACCTCAGGTTTTATGTTTACTTTGGGAGGTGGAGCCATTGTGTGGAGGAGTATCAAGCAAAAATGTATTGCTGATTCTACCATGGAAGCCGGGTATGTGGCAGCCTCTGAGACAGCCAAAGAAGCAGTTTGGCCCAGAAACTTTTTGTTGGACTTGGATGTGGTACCTAGTTTGCCTAAGTCTATTACACTTTATTGTGATAATAGTGGTGCAGTTGCAAACTCGAAGAAACCACGAGCCCATAAGACAGGTAAACACATTGAGCGCAAGTACCACCTGATACGAGATTTTGTAAAGAAAGGAAAAGTTATTGTGATCAAGATAACATTAGCTGACAACCTAGTTGATCCCATTATAAAGAGCTTACCAACTAAGGCTTTTGATATTCATATTGAGGGAATGGGAGTCAGATGTGTAGCAGCAAGGCTTTAAGTATAAGTGGGAGATTTGTAACAGTATACTAAAAAGCAATGCTTTGAGTATAAGTGGGAGATTGTTAGGGTTATATACTAAAAGCATCACTTTTGTAGTAACCTTATTTTCTTAAATTTTGAATGAGAATCATATGGGCAAATGTTTGCATATTGTATTTGTTGCAAGTGTTAATGCAAATGTTTGATATTCTATATTATAGATAATATAGTGTGTGGTGTCATACAGAAGATGTAACGCCCCAGTCCCAAAATACGTAGGACTAGGAACGTAGACATGCCAGCTGTATTCATACGAAGTACATAGGCCTCTTATGGATACATAAGCTGTAAAATGTAGTAATCCAAGACAAACTAAATCTCATCCACAATGAAAAGAATAATAATATAAATATTAACTTGAATATTTATGATACAATCGTTGGGCGGAGACAAAGTCCACTACCAACTATCTCAATGAAAAAAATGTACAAGAATCAAAAAAAATGGCAAGACGAACCAAGTGCAATCGTCTTCGAATGAATGAAGAAGACCACGGCCTTGGCTAGGATACCTGCAGAAGACATGAACACACACCTGGGGAAAAACCAGGTCCTCAGACGGACGTAGCAAGATACAGGAAGAACAAGCTAATATGAACTGTCAGAAATAAATAATATATAAACTAGACATAAATATGCAAGAAGATTCTAACCGCCTAATGTGCAATTTAGAGGACGACTTTCATGCACATGGGTGGGATTTTAGGCTATATGTACGTAACTGGCATCCAGTCATCTGTATCCGTCCGTAACGTCCAAAACGTCAGAGGGTATCTGCAAATATATCGCCACAGTTCCATCCGGAGACTGTGGTTTACCTGTTTGGCTTCCCATACGCACTAGCGACTTTCCTTCCCCAATATATCCCACACTGTTCAAGTCATGTCCATGGCTCGTCCAGCTTTGTAACTGCTTGAGTCTCTAAAAATCCTAGTCATAGCAGTTACGATCATCTACCGTCACACGACTTTAGAGATAGCTAGTCAATAAGTCGTGCCCCTAACAACATGTCTCAAACCGTGTAGTGTGAGTGTCACAGCCAAAGAAAGATATAAGGATATCCCCCAACTAGAAGTTAGTCCGCTAACGCTAAGTCAACATGCATAAAATAAAGTAAAACGACTAATAGAGTCGCTTGCACCCAAGTATGGCTTGGACGCGCAGTTTATAACAAAGAAAACTAACAATATGCAACTAAATAAATAATACAGAAAATAAATAAATTGACAGTTAATTAGCAAGGTATACTTGCCTGTTGCGATGCCTGGTAAGCCGCCTGGTGTGGTACAATAAAGGTGGCACAAGATCGACTTCGGTGTTACAACTATGCAAGGGAGTCTCTGTTGGTGACACGGACTAGTCCATCGAGTCTAAGACCGTCAGATTAGTTTGGGTCGATAGGATGAGGTACAAATTGGTAAGAAATATGAAGAAAGAGAATAGTCATGGACGAGAGGACAATCGAAGGAAAGTTGATAAATAATATATACGTGATTTTTGGTAAGGCTATATTTTAAAATATTTTAGATATATACTGGAAATTTTAGAAAATATTTTAAAGTCAGCTATACTTTGTCAAGTAATTTATTTATTAATATATCTCAATCTATAATGTCGTTATAAAAATATTTTTAAATTATCTAAACTATATGCCTAGTTTAATAATAATACTTTATACTAATAGTATCACAAAAATACAAATATTGAAGTATTTATCAAATCACCATTTCATGTTGTATAACAAAGATCTTAACAATAAAAATAATACAATTAAATAATAATAATAATAATAATAATAATAATAATAATAATAATAAAAATGATAATAATAATAATAATAATAATAATTCCTAAAGCAATGGAGAAAAGATGGAAAATTTAACAAACAAACAGTAAAAACAAAATACAAAAACAAAACAACAAAAATAACAAAGTACAGCAGTCAAGTCTGACTGCTGCTCAAAAGTTTTTTGTTCTTTTGTTTTTTTGTTTTTTTTGTTTTTTTTGTTTTTTGCTTTTCTTCGAAAATGAGAAAGAATAAGAGAAGGAAGAGAGAGAGAGAGGAAGAAGATCGGTGAGGGGAAGGAGGAAAGGGAGACGGAGGGAAGTGGAGAAGGAGGCGCTGGTCTCGGCGGCGACGTGGAGCGGCGTCGCGCGAAGTGAAGGCGAGCACGAGGAAGGAGGAGAGCGGAGGGGGATCGGGAGAGGTGTTCGGCGCTGCGGCTCGCCGCGCGGCGGTGGCGAGGAGCGAGGGCTGCGGAGGGTCACATCGGGGACTCACCGCTCCGGCGGTGGGTGGAGCTCGGCCGGGCTCGCGGTGGTTGGTGGAGAAAAGGGGAGGCGTGCGGAGGCGGAGGGTTCGAGAAGGCGGTGGAACGGAGGGTTGTCACGGAGGCTCGGCGAGGCGAGCGCGGAGGTGCGACGTGCTCAGGCGGCCAAGGCAGAGGAGGGGTTCGTGCGGTCGGGTTCGGGGGTTCCGGCGAACGGGGTTATCGAGGGAGGCGCTGGATCGGCGGTTCCAGACGGGGGTTTCCCGGCGGACCTGGCGATGCGGCGGCACGGCACACCAGGGAGGAGGCCGACGCGGGTGCGGTCAGGCACGGAACGCCGAGGAGGCGGCTCGGCTTCGGGTAAGGGTTTTTCCTCCTCATATTTCTTGTGATTTGGGGATGGTGCTGTGGGAGGAGTTGGCCATGGTTGTCGAGGTGGTGGTAGGGTGGTGTACTGGTGGCGGTTTTGGCTGGGAAGTGGCCGGACAGTGGTGGTGTTTCCAGACTTTTGGTGGTGGTGGTGGTTTCTGTGAGTTCGGGATGTGGTCGGATGGAGGCCGTGGTGGCCACGGCGGGGAGGGTGTTGCTGGTTCCTGGCGGAGGCGAGGGGAAGCAGTGAGGGAGTGGTCTGAGGATGGCTGTCGGGGTAGACAGTCGTATCTCGCTAGGGTTGGGTTCGGTCGGCAAGGCCGGAGACGATGACGGACAGAGGACGGAGGGTTCGTGTAGGATTAGGTTAGGTTTAGGAATTAGGATTTGGTGTATCGAGCCGGGTTGTCGGCACGGAGGTTGAAATTTGTAAATGTAAAATATGGAATAAGATAGTGGATACGGACATGGACACGATGCACGGGTGGTTGGGAATTTATTTGTGGAGAGAATTTTTGGATGTGTGGAATTTATGGAGGAGTACCTGCCTATTTATAGGATGTGGGAATTCCCAGTTAGATAAACATTAGGATTTATTTAAAACCCAAATAGATAATTAGCTAATAATAATTTAAATCCAAATTCAAATCCAATCCAAATCTAAATCAAATTTAAAACAAATTTCAAATTATAGGTATTATTAAATTTAAATCGATGAAATCAAATATAAATTCAAGTTAAATTTATAAATTCCTCCTTTATACTATTTACACTAATTCATAAAATTAAATCAAGTTTTTTAAAATGGCCACAATATTGTCCAAATATAGTTTCCAAAAATACTAACAAATATAATTTCGAAAATAATAAAATAATAAATATTTTTAATAACTTTTTCGAATAATAAAATATCAATATTAAATAATTTTGAAAATTATAATCTATATTTAAGTATTAATAGGAAATAATTTCAAACTACATTTTTACTAATTTGGATAAAATAATTTCGAAAGTAAACATAAAAATCAAATTTTTAAAATACCTTCTTGCCAAATTATTTTTAATACAAATAATTATTATATATATTATTTTGAAACCATCATTGATAATAAAATAAAAAAAAGAATATTTTCTAAAATATGTATCTTGCACATATTCGCACTCGACGAGAAAATACGAAAAACGCAAATTCGTGAGCGACGTACAATGCACTACGCGACGTAAAATACAAAAATTTAAATCTGTACCGAATTTAATAAATAAAAATATAGTAAAATTTTAGGGGTTTTACAGAAGATCATATTATTAGTTCCTTATGGAGTATATAAATAGTTCACAACCTAGATGGACTTGGACAATCTATTGGAAAGGTTGTAGTGTAATCTGGTATTAGTCTATCTTGACTATAGGTTTACGCTAGTACACTTTGTGTGTATTGAACAGGACCACTTGAGGTTGTTCTCTTTGTACTGACTACATAAGTGAACAAACACCTCTGTTATTATGGATGTTTGTGCTCTTAATTCAGATATAATAATAGACATGTATATGCAATGTGCATTACTTTGACTCATAAAAGAGTGAGATTCATTATGGATCAACAACCTCTATGAATTGGGTAATAACATTGTATGTATGATGGACTGTTGATTATAAATAGAATCCATGTCCCGATACATCGGGTTGATGATGTCCCCTTAAGGAGCTCATAAGGATTGTCATGTAAACCCTGCAGATGGATTATATCCGACATGACAAATAAAGTTGAGCGGTACTACTTAAGAATAAAAGATGTCGAATCAATATAGTTGTCAGTAACTTAATTTGATCGACGGACATACGATATCTTAACACGGGGAGCCAAACGAGCATATAATAAAAGGAGCCCACAAACATAATTTGGGATTAGGGAGGTAGTGCAACAATAGCTCATTAGTGGACCGAGCTATTGTTAATGGGCATGGATTGTGTGTTCGGGCTGAACACGGGATATCCAGACCCGTTAGGTGGCCTAACCCTAATTTCTTCTCATGGTCCATGTCGTAGCCTATATATATCCTCTATTCTCTGGCCGCCAGATTATTGATAAAAAAAATTTGAAGCTTTCTCTAAATTAGTGATTCACGTAAGGAGAGAAAGAGAGGGTTGCCAATAAGAAGAAAAGGTTGGGAGATCGTCGCCCATATGACGTCCAACTCGAGGAAGGAATACGTGCAGAAGATCTTGGGATTGTCCGCTCAAGATTGCCAGGAATTACTTATCTTTTTTTCATTACATGTATAATTCGTGAACCCTAGATTCCGCGTATGAAGGGTTAGAACACGTATTAAATCTGTTTAACTTTCTATCGATCAATACGCACACCAAAGTAAGGGTCCTGGGAATCCCCAGTTCCATCATATACTACCCAACTTATAAAGTCAACTAATAGAGCCACGTATACTCGTATGAGTTATCTTCCTAACCTTCCTATCAAGCACGAAGGAAAAGATAAGATTTATAGTGAAAGGAATCAAGCAGAAGGAAGTCAAGGTAATCAGATGAGAGTTCGAATTAAATTCAAGAAAGGAGGTCAAGTGTGTGGATGGGATTCAAGACTCTAATCCTATCTGCAGGCTCACATCGGTACAGTAACGCAATCGAAGTGATAAACTAGACCTGCATGGGCCACCACAAAAATATGTAATGCCCTAATCCCAAATTACTTAGGACTAAGTATATAGACATGCCAACTGCACACATACGAAGTATACTCCAATATATAGAAACCTCGTATGAATATATAAGCTGTGAAATGCAGTAAACCATGGTAATTAAATCTCATCCATAAAACAAAGATAAAACTTTTATAGAATCAATTAAGAATTTGTCTTTCGTACATGTAGTTGGGCGAAGACAAATCCACTACAAACTATTTTAAATAAAAAAAATGTACAATGAAAGGATGGATAAAATAGCAGGACGAACCAAGAGCAACCATCTTCGAAGGAATGGAGAAGAACACGATCTTGGCTAGAACACTTGTGAAAAGTCACAAAGCACTCACCTGGAGAAATCACCAGGTCCTCAAAGAGACGTAACAAGATATAGGAAGAACATGCCGTATAAAATGTGATATATAATAGAAATAAAGTGATGCATGTAATAGGGACCATAACCGTTCTACTGTGAACATTCAGTTTGAGATACAATCCTTTGACGCATGAGCCATGGCTGTAGATGGGATCGACATAGTTCCCGTATAGGGCACCAGAGGCCTACGTCCGTAACGTCCGAAGATCATCATAGGGCATCATGTGCAAGAGGGTACATCCATAATGCTCTGGGAAACGTTAGAGGGCACCTGGAGCCTGCGTCTCCGGTGGAGCACACAAGTAATCAAGGAAGTGCAAAAGAAGCCTATACATCAGGTATTGTTCTTCCTACCCAATGCCTAGTATCATCATCTCCATGACTAATATGAACCTCTAGTAACCGCAAAGTCTACTAACACGCAATTATATTGGCAGTTACTCCTATCCGTCTCACGCCTCAAACGTATCGGTGGTTAGTCGACTACGCGAGTACGTGTCCTACATGTGACTCACAACATGTGATAAAGCATGTATCAAGGCCGTATGAGATATACCAATATCTCATCATCAATGGGTGGTTACTAGGCTAAGTCAATGCAAGAAAATAGAACGAAAGCAAGTAAAACGATCTATACAATCGCTTGCACCCAAGTGTGACTTGGACGTACAATGATATAATACTAACAACAGTTAAGTAATGCTGAATATAAATAACTGAAAATATGATAAAGTAATAACAAAGTAAGATGACAAGGTATCTTGCCTGGCGGTGCGGCAATGGCAATCCAACAATCAAGTACGTTAGTAATAAATTTCAAAATCCACGAACGGCTTCAGATGCTGAAACAAACATCAAGAACGTTCCCGGTGTAAAAAATATATCTAGAAAATGCCTGTCCAATTTTGGAACAGGGATAAAATCGTAATTACGGGTCAAAACGATGTCCGTCGTTGGACCCATTTTGTACCGAAATGCATGCCAGTATCTACAATCTCTAAAGTCATCAAACTACACGACTACAGATCCGATTTGAGAAGATGAACCCAACCATATGTCCAAAGTTAGATTCTGGTTGGCCGGCACAATTTCGTCCGTTGGAGAGAGTCGCGGGCCCACCAAATAGGCGTTCCGGTCGACCTTCTCAGAATTGGACCAAACTTGGCACACATGACTATAATTTCGATACGGTCCTGTTGGGGCAAGTTTCGTCTTGAACCGACGACTGTACACAAATTTATGGCCAAGTTTACAAAAGGTCGATACGGGGGTATCTTCACGGATACGCACTGATTTCGTCGCGTGTAACACCCTTGAATTTTTGGAATTATTTTGTATTATTTATTTGATTTAAATAGGATTTTATGTAATTTATGAATATTTTTGATTAAATAGTTATTATTATAGATGACCTTAGCCATGGTTAAGATTTGGAGTACAAGACGACTAAAAATTGTGACACAGATAGTGTACACGTGTGCTTTGACTAGTATTTTAGCCATGATAGGGAAGTCCGAGCCATATGTGTGTTCTAACTCGGAAAACCAAGATAATTTACGACTTAACCTCCGCCGATGATTTATTTTTTTAATTATTAGATTATTGACTTTCTAGGAGACTCGGTTGTACCCATTTAGCCCCGACTTGACCCAAACCAAATCCAAGTCTAAATAGACATGTAGTACTCTCAAATATCTGCATGTTGATATATATTTTGTATATATATTTTATTAATATTAATATGTTTTTAATTTTGGAAAGTTTCTATTTATAAAAAGTGTCTACGTGTATCCTAGTGTAATCCTAGTTGGCATTAGTTTATATTTGTTCCAAAGTCCAACCCAAACCTATGTAGGCATATTGGGCATTAATATATATTAATAAATATATATATATTTTATATTTAATTCAGATTTGGATTGTATTTATATAAGATAGATTTAATTAGTCTATTAGGAAAGACCTTTTTAATCCTTAATCCAATCAATTAGCCAACTCACTAAACAACCAAACCATACCAAGTGGACACCCACCATGGAGTGTTTGCCCAAGAAACCCCTCCTTTGGCCGAATATCTCATTAGGAATAGGATTCCTACTCCTTCTCATACATGCAACCCAAAAGGCCCATATATGTATATCACCTTAACCCAAACCCTAACCCTAACTTAATTCTCCCTTCCTCTTCCTCTTTATAGCCAACTAACCCCCTCTCCCCTTCCAAATTTTGGCAGCACCTCCTCCATCCAAATCCATCATATCCATCCCCTCCATCATATAATTCTTTCTCCTCCATAAAAACTCATTCTTTCATCTTTCTCCTCCAACAAGATATTTGAATATAGTTAATGTAGTTTAAAACACTAATTTAGTTAATTAAGTTCTGTTATAAGTTTCATAAGTAGTTAAATAAATTATTTAGGAGCATTGGATTCCGGAGGCGTGGACACGGGAGCGAGACTTCATCTTCACATCACGGAACCAGCAAGTACACCTTGCCAAGCTTTACAGTACTTACATGCTTTTCCATATTGCTATTTTTCATATCTTACTTAGTTCCATATTTCTCCTGTTCCATGTCATGGTTATTCTAGTTTACGTGCACGTAGATTTTTACTATTTTCCATATTACTTGTTCTACTTTCTTTTCCTGTTCATGTCTAGTGATAGTATTGTTTTGTCCATGCCATGATCTCCTGACCTGTTTGACTTAGACTTGACCTTAGTCTGATTTTCGGTACTTAATTGACTTGACCCGGTCATGATCGTTTGATTTGACCTTGACCTGTTATTAGACGTGACTATACCTGACCACCTCGTTCGTGAGCTCCCATCGAGTGCGGATGAGCCTTATTATAGTTAGAGATTCCCCATCGGCTACTGACTATAGGATCGTGAGCTCCCATCGGGCTGCGGTTACCCCGACTTACTTATAGTCACGCTTGATAGCACTATCTTTGACGATATTCTATTTATACTTATTCTTTAGTCTCATATTGTTCTTTGTACCAATTTCTATTTTCTCGCATATTATTTATTGTACAGTAGGCATGTATATTATGTGTCTTGCTAGTCCCCTGAGGACCAGGTGATCTCTCTAGGCTTAGACAGAGAGGAGGTTCACGGCTCTGGCGTCGAGACTGGTGATGTACCTTCGTAGGAGGACGAGATAGTGGCCGAGGACTTCTCTTGAGACATGTCTCTTTATTTTAGACTTGATACATTATTTTCTTTCTTTTCATCAGTGGACATGTAGTTGATACTTCGTTTCTTATTACTGTGGTTTTGGGATGTCTTACCCGCACAGTTATTATTTCTATTTCATGTTGGACATATCTTTATCATTATTATTATTTTATTGGACTTGATATCTCGTGTCTTATTTCTGTGTGGATGAGATTAGATGTGACCTGTGACTTGTATTGTATTGCTGGATTGTTATCATGATTTATAGCTTAAGCATTTCGCTAATAGGCTTACTTTGAGATTTGGCCCACTGGTGAAGTGCTGCTAGCATGTACCGTATCCTGGTCCTATACGTATTTTGGGACTGGGGTGTTACATTTTTTTGTGGTGGCCCATGCAGGTCTATGTTAATCACTTCGGTTATGTTACTGTACCGACGTGAGCCTACGAATAGGATAGAAATGACCCATAGGAACTCATCCACATATTTGATCTCCTTATATGATTCCATTTTCAAACTCTCGTTTGATTGCCTTGAATTGCATCTTGCTTGATTCCTTTCCTACCGCGAGTCTTATTTTTCGTACAATAGAATTTAGGAAGATGACTCATCCTAGGTATATATGTTCTATTAATTCAGTTACACTATTAGTTAAACTCTTGAAAGTTGGGTAGAAAGTCTTACCAAGTAGCTTCCAATGTTCTTATGACCCAATTAATGAAGTATAGTTGAATGACACTGAATATAAGATAGTGTAGAAGGATAGGCTTACCAGACTCTAGAGTCTTAGAGGCCCATACCCCAATTGGACGACCAAACCCTTAGACAAAATGATAGAAAGGAAACTGTAGAGACACAAACACCGGACGAGTCTTAGACCTTGATGAACTTGAACTACTTGTACTTTCTTTCAAATCATATTCTCGCGTACTTATATTATTTGACTATCTTGACTGATGCTGCTATTATAGCCTATTTTTGCAAGCTTATTCTTTATCGAGCTTGTTCAGGACATATGTTTTATTGGGGACGCCCACTAACATATTGTCTATTTAGAATGTGTATTATGGTCTGATCAACCTAGTGCACTTGGCGCTCTTCTTATGGTTATTCTACGTGGATTGAGATATAGTTAAGAAATACTTGCCCTCTAGGATCTCATCCACAACTGCCTTAATAACTCTCTTTTTTGAACTATTCAATCACCTTTAAAATCCCGCAATTGTATTCGATCCTTGAACTCTCTCTTATTTTATGTCTTCACCTATTCCGGAAAGACAAACCCTTGTGCTTGAGGGAGGGTATCTGCGTGGACCGCTTCCCGACCAGGCGATGCAGTTTGTGCAAGCTAGACAACAGGCAGGAGCACAACGACCAAGACAGGCCTTTGCCATGAGGATTGAAGACGGAACAACGACACAAGAGGCAATGTAAGGTAATAACTTGATTTTGTGTTAATAATAGAAGTAGATTATTAGTTTACGCTAGTTTGGTGCATGTTTGCTTAAGAATAACCATAGAGACAAAGAACACTTTAGAGACATCTTAGAACCATAGACATGTTTTCCTTTACCTTAGTGAGTTATTTTAATTTCGAGGACGAAATTCTTTTAAGGGGGTAGAATGTAACACTCTTGAATTTTTGGAATTATTTTTTTATTATTTATTTGATTTAAATAGGATTTTATGTAATTTATGAATATTTTTGATTAAATAGTTGTTATTATTATAGATGACCTTAGCCATGGTTAAGATTTGGAGTACAAGACGACTAAGAATTGTGACACGGATAGTGTACACGTGTGCTTTGACTAGTGTTTTAGCCATGATAGGGAAGGCCGAGCCATAGATGTGTTCTAACTCGAAAAACCAGGCCAAGTTGCAACTTAACCCCCACCGATGATTTATTTATTTAATTATTAGATTATTGACTTTCTAGAAGACCCGGTTGTACCCATTTAGCCCCGACTTGACCTAAACCAAATCCAAGTCTAAATAGACATGTAGTACTCTCAAATATCTGCATGTTGATATATATATTTTGTACATATATTTTATTAATATTAATATGTTTTCAATTTTGGAAAGTTTCTATTTATAGAAAGTGTCTACGTGTAATCCTAGTTGGCATTAGTTTATATTTGACCCAAAGTCCAACCCAAACCTATGTAGGCATATTGGACATTAATATATATTAATAAATATATATATTTTATATTTAATTCAGATTTGGATTGTATTTATATAAGATAGATTTAATTAGTCTATATTAGGAAAATAACTTTTTAATCCTCAATCCAATCAATTAGCCAACTCACCAAACAACCAAACCATACCAAGTGGACCCCCACCATAGAGTGTTCGCCCAAGAACCCCCCACCCCCCTTGGCCGAACTTTTTGTTAGGAATAGGATTCCTACTCCTTCTCATACATGCAACCCAAAAGGCCCATATATATATGTATATCACCTTAACCCAAACCCTAACCCTAAATTAATTCTCCCTTCCTCTTTCTCTCCATAGCCGAATAACCCCCTCTCCCCCTCCAAATTTTGGCAGCACCTCCTCCATCCAAATCCATCATCTTCATTCCCTCCATCATACAATTCTTTTTCCTCCATAAAAACTCCTTCTTTCATCTTTCTTCCATCCAAACTCCACCAAACAAACCCTAAAAACTCCATCTTCTCTATCCAACCATCTAGAGCCATTGCCAACCCCTCCAAACTCATCAAGAGAGGATTAGAAAGCAAGGATCACAATAAAGGTGGGAGCTTTGGCAAGGAGAAGCCTCCACAACCCAGCTAGCAAGGACTTTTGGTAAGAAACCCTAATTTTTCCATCTCAAACCTATGCTATAATTCTGTAGAAATTATATTATTAAATTTGTAAAAATAGTATTTTGTTACCTTTTGTAATGTATTTTTACCCATAAAAGTTTCATGATTTATAGTCGTATTATTCATATTTCGGTAGGATCAAATTTAACCCCGTTGTGAAAGAACTATAAGTTATTGGTGGTTATTTTCGAAACTGAATTTTATGTGTATTCATATATATAAATTAGGATTTTTAAGTATTTTTCCACGAATTTAGCAACTCAAATCTGGTCGAAAAAATTATAGGTCAAAACTAGCTTTTTCGGATAATCTACCGACTTAGGATGTTCCAAATTAGTAGCAAAACTTAACTCTTGTATTCATATATTAATTGTGAGATATAATATACTTTAAATTCTGTATAAAATATATATTTGGGTGTTTTAGCTATTTTTGAGTAATTGACCATGTTCAAGACTAGTTTCGGGTTGACTAGCTGACATAGTAGTCAACTAGTCACATAATTCTTTATAAATCGTAATTCTAGAATTTTAGAGTTAATACTGTAAAAAATAGTTTTATATTATTTTTAGGAATTTTCTATGATTTTTTATATTTGTTATTGAAGTGGGGTCATAACCAATTAATTGGAAGGTCGAAAACCATAAAAATGTGTTCCGAGGTCTCGTTGGACACGTATGTATGTTATACAATTAAGTAGTTCCACGAGATATTTGAATATAGTTAAAGTAGTTTAAAACAATAATTTAGTTAATTAAGTTCTGTTATAAGTTTCATGAGTAGTTAAATAAATTATTTAGGAGCATTGGATTCTGGAGGCGTGGACACGGGAGCGAGAGTTCATCTTCACATCACGGAACCAGGAAAGTACACCTTGCCAAGCTTTACAGTACTTACATACTTTTCTATATTGCTATTTTTATATCTTACTTAGTTCCATATTTCTTCTGTTCCATGTCATGGTTATTCTAGTTTACGTGCACGTAGATTTTTACTCTTTTCCATATTACTTGTTCTACTTTATTATCCTGTTCATGTCCAGTGATAGTATTGTTTTGTCCATGCCATGATCTCCTCACCTGTTTGACTTGGACTTGACCTTAGTCTAATTTTCGGTACTTGATTGACTTGATCCGGTCATGATCGTTTGATTTGACCCTGACTTGTTATTAGACGTGACTATACCTGACCACCTTGTTCGTGAGCTCCCATCGAGTGCGGATGATGTAGGAACCCTAGAGGGGGTGAATAGGGTCAAGCTAACTAATCAAGCACTTAGCACAAGCTAATTGGCAATTTTAAAATATAAGTGCAAGAGAAGAAGCAATAACAATACCGACACCCGATGTATCCTGGTATCCTTCCTAGAGGCAATCTAGTCCCGGAACTCTCTCCGGATTTAATCCACTATTTGAGCAAATAGTTACACACGAGTTTGGATCCGAAGAACTCGCCAACTTCTTACACAAGAGCTTTAATCCGAAGGCCTCTCCAACTTCAATCGAGAGTTTGGATACGAACACTCTCCAACTTCAACCGAGAGTTTGGATACGAAAACTCTCCAACTTCAACCTTGCACAATAGGTTTTGATCTCCTTATACAATAAGATGAAGATCTTACTTTTCAACTCAATAACTCTAACACAATTTGTGGATGGCAAATGAAAGCTTTGTAGAGTTGTTTGTGGATAGGCTTTGGTGGTTTAGAAATTTTTAGGCTCAAAAGCATCCGCCTTGAGTGAAGGGGTTCAAGGCTATTTATAACCAAAGCAAAGGAAAGTGCAATAATGCAACTTTCTCAGGCTGACGGATCATCCGCCGAATTTCTGCGGAAATCCGCCGGATCATCCGCCTGTATAGACCAACGGCTATAAATAGAGCCGTTGGGATCAATCATTCGTAAAATCCGGCCGTTGGAATGCAAACGGTCATATGGTGGAAAATCCGCCGGAATTCCGTTGTTTTCCGTCGGATAATCCGAACTCTCACAGAAGGTATTCTGTGAGACCATTCGGATCTTCCGTCGAATTTTCGCGGAGATCCGCCGGATTTTCCGCCAGGATTCCGAAGATTGTCCTGGGTTATTTTCTACCCTAGCTTTCGATTTGCCATCTATTTCTTGTGTTTACAATGATTCCTAAGACTCATTACAGACTCCAAATATACTGTAGTAGGAGCAGGCTTCTGCAGAGTCTTGAAATGATGATGGCTTGGCTTGGCTTCTTTTTTTGATAGATGTCGGCTTTTTCCCTTGGCGGCAGCTGTCCAAAGATATCCAGTTTGTGAAAACTGAATACCTTTCGGGGGCTTCGCCCCCGAACCCCCGACGAGGGGCGCTGCCCCCTCGACCCTCGTCCATTGACCGGGCAGCGGAACCCCCGAGTGCGTGGCTCCGGAGATGTCGTCGGGTGGTTCAGAGAAATCTTGTGGGATACGTCGTCTTTGGCCCACCATAATTTTTTCATTGCATATGTCCACATTAATCTTGCTTATTACTTTTTTTGTAAGTACATGTTAGACGAACAAAGCAATATACAATGTATCAAGTTTAAGGCATATTAGGACAATGCTTACAATAGTGGTAGCATAAGTATTAGTGATACCATAATGAAAACTAGTATCACTAATATGTAAAACAATAGGCACATATCACCACATATATAAGTAGAAGTAGAAATGCTATAGTGAAGGTATGAAGATTAGTGATAATGAAATGTTAAACTTAATAGATTAACCATATTCAAAAATATGATACAATCATTGGGCCAATAATCTCCCCCTTTTTGATTATGGCAAATATGTTAAGTTTAGTATGAACATAATAGATGTATGTATCACTAATATATCACATACATAAGCATATACAACTAAAAGCATACTACTTAGACTACTTCTATCCCAATTAAACTTACTTCTCCCCCTTTGACATGATCAAAAATATGCTCCCCCGTACTAAAAGATAAGAAATCAATCTTAAGTACATAAAACAGAGCATAATGAAGGCATAGACAATCATGATCAAGATATACTAATTGAGGAACAATGGGAGAAGTGTGTAAAGATAAGTATATAAAACTACATACCAAATGTAGAGTACTAAAATAGAAAATTGCTTGTCAAAACACAAAATGGTTGGTAAAACTAAAAGTATTTGAAAAATAAGAAATAAGTAGTTTGCCAACTTGAAATCCAAGGAATAAATCCAAACACAATAGGATATGAAATATTGCTCTAGTTTTGGAAGAGAACTATGAAATAAAGGATTTCAAACAAAAGCCATGAGGAATAGATAATTGCAACTAATAGATACCAATTGAGATATGAAATTAAATAAACTTGATACCAATTGAAAGATGTAAACTTGAAACATTGATCAAAGAAACCATTAATAATCATAATTGTCCACAAATAAATAGTAGAACAAAATAAAAGAATGATCAATGTAAAATATTGCAATTGATATAAAGTAATCTCATTATTTGCAAAATCTATATGCTTATCCAAGTTCATGCATTTGAACTCAATTACCTTATCATGCTATATGAATACCCTTTAGATAAACATGAAGGTAAAGAAGAAAAATACTTGAGAAAGAGAAATTCAGTCGACTTGAATGCTCCCCCTCAAAGTACTACCAAAGTTGATAAAAATCATGAATTTTGGATAAGTCCTTAACAAGGAAAGCCAAATCAACGAAAGTATAATATTCATCAAGATAAGATCTGAAAGTTAACATTAGCAAGATGACATATTTAACCCATATGAAAGAGAGAGATAAGATAATGAGAACAATCACATACACTCTCATAAACCCTTCAAAATAAAAATATCATGACCTGATATGAAAATGAAGAAAATATGGGTCCATGATAAACTATGTATACTACATATTAGAGGGTATAGATGAATTAAAACAATTTATTTGCTCCTCCTCAAAATATGTGTAACTAGTTTCAGAGCACTTATAGCATCAAAATCTAGGGGTAAATCAACTACGGATTTCTCCCCCTTGTTCAATGCATATAAGGCTATAAAATCGTCATAAAATGAATAATGTCATCTTTAGTCAAGAAGAGATATCCAATTAATACTTATTAAAGATGAGAATTCAAAAGAATATTCCAATAGCACATGTAATCAAAAGATGACATACACTAACCTATGTAGAAGTAACTCATATTTAAATAAGATATATTAATGTATGTTACCTTTTGAGAAAGATGTCATCATGAAAAAGAATAAGGACAGTTAAATCAATCATGATGAGAGTCAAAATATTGCTCAAAAATAAAATAAAAATAAACCTCAAATATCATGTCCATGATTATATAATCAAGAAAGAATCAACCAATTTATTACTTTGCATGGACTAGGTATGTTGTACCACATATTTATCCAACAACGGATAAATCCAAACCTTGCTAATGGTAAATTAATAACCCATAAAGTTCAAATAGCAAAGGTCATATGTGATAAACCATGAGTAGTCAAAGTAGAGTAATAAATTAACTTGATAATCTCATAACTAGATAATTTAAGACTACTTAATCATTAGGATCATTCATAAAGTAAACAAAAGAATAAACATGATCCAGTGATAAATCTCATCAAGAGAAAATTCAAAATCCATATTTATAAAGAATCTTACAGATCAATAAAAAATATAGAAAAGAGTCAATCTCAAAATGATCACACATTCAATCTAAAGAGATGTAATGATAATACAATAAAATCATGACTCAAAAAGTGAGAGAAATTTAAGAGAGACTTGCTAATGACTAGTATGGAAGAAAGTTAAAACAAGGAATCACAAACCTCTAAGAGAAAACAAGATCTAATAAGGAATTTGTAAAACTAGTTTTAGAGATCAAGCATATCACAAATCTTGTTTTTGTAAACTAGCATATCATATATAGATTGAAGTATAGGAATATAGCTAGATGTGTAAAAGTGAGCCAAAATTATATAGCTTAATAATATATCACAAATAAGCAAACTATATAATCCAAATAAGATTAATGAGGGAAACCATTAACAAGATAAATGTGCTCATTAAATCTTAAGTCACTAACACTAAAAATACTTGCTTAAGCAAAGAGTTCTCAATAAGTATAATACATTTTGAATGATCAAAATGATTTGTAGACTCTTTATTAAGCAAGGATAAGAGTTTAAGATCAAAAATAAAAAGAATTAGACTCTTATCAAGTATAGGCCAAAAGAGATATTCATGTAAACACAAATAAAATAAATCTCTTTGCCAAGTATAGAGATTAACCCAAGATAATGAAGTAATGGATCGATCTAGAGAATGCAAAATTATTATAGCCATTATGAAATAAGTGTATTCTCTAGAAATGGGAGATCTCTAACCAACAGCTCAAACCATAGTAGCTAAGGACATAAGACATATGATGTATCAATTACATGGATTCTCATGTGCTACAACAACATCATTGGGAAACAATAATTCTAAAGAAGCATAAACCCAAGGAATAAGCAAGGAAAGCACATTAAAAATAAGAAAGCTGATCGGATTATCCGTCGTATTTCAGCGGAAGTCCGGCGGATTATCCGAACTTAGTGCTCACAAAGCTGCTGGAATTGAGCGGATTATTCATCGAATTTCCGCGAATATCCGTCGGATGATCCGAACTATTGCTCACAGACTTGCTGTTTGCAGTCGGATGATCCGCCGGATTATACCAAAAATCCGTCAGATTTTTCGTCTCTCTATAAAATCAAATTTTCAAAGAGCTTTCATAGTACACCAAAGAAAAGTGAAAAGATATAGACTAGAAAATGTGCACTAATTAAAGAGGTAAAAACAACATACAAGGTAAGGCACAAAAACATGTGATCCTTAAAAGAACTTTCATAAATAGTCATGAACAAGACACAAATAAAAGATTTCTCTCAACATCCCAACTTAAAGGTATAAAATAAATACATATGCAAAGTTAGGAATCACATAGTTAAAACTATATATATATAAATAGGCATACATGAGAAGATTCAAGAATCAAGAGAAAAATATGTATCCATAAAGTCAACCAAAAAGCTAAAAAGACGTCATTAAAAGAAAGCTTTAAGGAAGAAGCTTATTGATTCAAAAAGAGATACACAAATTTGATCAAAAGAATCAATAGCTAGAGTATGAGTTAAGCACAAGTTTAAAAGTAACAAGTATGAATAAATACTCTTCAAGTTAATATAAAACTTTAGCTTAACTCATATGCCTACATAAAGGTATTTATACAAAAATAGATATCAATATAAGAGATACATGAACTATATGTAGATGGAAATTTAATGTATATAGTCATGTATCCATAACGAATATTTAAAAAACCATTACAAATTCAAAACATGTATAAATAAACTTTATTAGGCAAAGACATAATTGATTCTAAAGAAGATAATCAAGATAAAGTATGAGAATCAATAATGAATATATTATGTAAGCACAAGGTTAAAATGGAAGTATAAGTGTATACTTGTCAAGTGATAAAAAGCTTGTGCTAAACATATATATTCACAAATACCGATTTAAAGTAAATATTACATATTAAGGAGAAATCGGTAAGAAGTAACTATTCTCAAAAAATTTAAAGACGGAGAGTTAAAATCATATTAACTCAAATCAAAATCAAGCTCCTATGGACTAGAGTGATATGCATGCTTTATAATATAGAGATTAAGAATAACAAGCATGCATAAATTAAATGTGTCACACTTAATAGAAAATGAGTGATAAACTACAAGTGTGAACTAAACATTTAAGCTAAGTAACTAGTCATGCTAGATAAAAGAATTAATAAGAAAATTAACTAAGCATGCTAGTACAATATCTCACATTGATTTATACAATAAGCAACTAAGGATATCAATGTGAGCTAGTAGCAAGACATCAAGAGAAACATGCTAGATTCTATAAATATAAACAATTTAAAGAGAAACGATTAGCATGTTACCAAAGTGGCTCTAGTGGCCACACTTGTGTTGGTACAGTTGCTTAGAAGATGACCTTTGAGCTTTGCAATCACCAACACGCTCCTCGGTGCTATGTCCCGATACAAGAAGCTTCACCTACAACATTAGATGAAGACTTTGGTATCCAAATAAACTTGGATCCACATTTATTAGCTTTAGGGACCCATATAGTACTTACTCTAGCATTGGTAGTGAAGGTCCTACGAATAGGGCATGTAAAGCTCATGTGTCCAATGCGAGAGCAATAGAAGCATCTAATGCTAGTGTGTGCACATGTATCAGAATAAGCATGGTTATGAACATGTGACATACTAGAATGATGAATGTCTCTAGAGTGAGCATGGGAAGATTTGGTCTTAAGAATATCATGTTCTAATATCAAATCATCATGCATACAAGTAAGAGAATCAAATTTAACATTTAAAACATTATTCTCTTTTTCAAATAAAATAATTCTAGAAATAAAATCATTATTTTATTTCTTTAAAGAGTCAATAGAAGAATCATGCAAATAATTTAGCTCATGAGTTTGCCTCTTAAGATTTTCTATTGATGAGGAAAGAGATTTAATTTTCAAGATTAAAGCCTCATTCAAACTCTTTAAAGAAACACATGATAAGTTTTGAGAATCAAGTCTAGATAATAAATCAATGTTTTCATTTCTCAAAAACTCATTTGCTTCTTCTAAATGAATAACCTTTTCAGAAAGTTCTTCATTTGTAGAATGAAGGTTGTCAAGAATCTCTAAGGATTTTTTAGCCATGGCTTTCCACTTAGAGCATTTCTTACATTTAGAAGAAACAAGATTGTCTATGCTACTAGAAGTAAAACCCTCTTTATGGGAGGAGGAGTAGGAGGAATACGATGCCATAGAAAAATAACAAGGATCTACTCTAAGGATGTTAAGCCTAACAATAGAGTTCTTGCTCTGATACCAATTGTAGGAACCCTCGAGGGGGGTGAATAGGGTCAAGCTAACTAATCAAGCACTTAGCACAAGCTAATTGGCAATTTAAAAATATAAGTGCAAGAGAAGAAGCAATAACAATACTGACACCCGATGTATCCTGGTATCCTCCCTAGAGGCAATCCAGTCCCGGAACTCTCTCCGAATTTAATCCACTATTTGAGCAAATAGTTACACACGAGTTTGGATCCGAAGAACTCGCCAACTTCTTACACGAGAGCTTTAATCCGAAGGCCTCTTCGACTTCAACCGAGAGTTTGAATACGAAGACTCTCCAACTTCAACCGAGATTTTGGATACGAAGACTCTCCAACTTCAACCTTGCACAATAGGTTTTGATCTCCTTATACAATAAGATGAAGATCTTACTTTTCAACTCAATAACTCTAACATAATTTGTGGATGGCAGATGAAAGCTTTGTAGAGTTGTTTGTGGATAGGCTTTGGTGGTTTAGAAATTTTTAGGCTCAAAAGCATCCGCCTTGAGTGAAGGGGTTCAAGGCTATTTATAACCAAAGCAAAGGAAAGTACAATAATATAACTTTCTCAGGCTGACGGATCATCCGCCGAATTTCTGCAAAAATCCGCCGGATCATCCGTCTGTATAGACCAACGGCTATAAATAGAGCCGTTGGGATCAATCATTCGTAAAATTCGACCGTTGGAATACAAACGGTCATATGGCAGAAAATTCGTCGAAATTCTGCAGTTTTCCGTCGGATAATCCGAACTCTCACAGAAGGTATTCTGTGAGACCATTCGGATCTTCCGTCGGATTTCTAAGGAGATCCGCCGGATTATCCGCCAGGATTCCGAAGATTGTCCTGGGTTATTTTCTACCCTAGCTTTCGATTTGCCGTCTATTTCTTGTGTTTACAATGATTCCTAAGACTCATTACAGACTCCAAATATACTGTAGTAGGAGCAGGCTTCTACAGAGTCTTGAAATGATGATGGCTTGGCTTGGCTTCTTTCATTGATATATGTTAGCTTTTTTCCTTGGCGGCAGCTGTCCAAAGATATACTGTTTGTGAAAACTGAATACCTTTCGGGGGGACGAACCCCCGACGAAGGGCGCTGCCACCTCGACCTCCGTCCGCTGACCGGGCTCTGGAGATGTTGTCGGGTGGTTCAGAGAAATCTTGTGGGATCCGTCGTCTTTGGCCCACCATGATTTCTTCATTGCATATGTCCACATTAATCTTGCTTATTACTTTTTCTACAAGTACATGTTAGACGAACAAAGCAATATACAATGTATCAATTTTAAGGCATATTAGGACAATGCTTACAATAGTGGTAGCATAAGTATTAGTGATACCATAATGAAAACTAGTATCACTAATATGTAAAACAATAGGCACATATCACCACATATATAAGTAGAAGTAGAAATGCTATAGTGAAGGTATGAAGATTAGTGATAATGAAATATTAAACTTAACAGATTAACCATATTCAAAAACATGATACAATCATTGGGCCAACAGATGAGCCTTACTATAGTTAGAGATTTTCCATCGGCTACTGATTATAGGACCGTGAGCTCCCATTGGGCTGCGGTTATCCCGTCTTACTTATAGTCACGCTTGATAGCACTATCTTTGACGGTATTCCATTTATACTTATTCTTTAGTCTCATATTGTTCCTTGTACCATTTCCTATTTTCTCGCATGTTATTTATTGTATAGTAGGCATGTATATTATTTGTCTTGCTGTTCCCTTGAGGACTAGGTGATCTCTCTAGGCTTAGACAGAGAGGAGGTTCACGGCTCTGATGTCAAGACAAGTGATGTACCTTCGTAGGAGGACGATATAGTGGCCGATGACTTCTCTTGAGACATGTCTCTTTATTTTAGACTTGATACATTATTTTCTTTTTTTTAATCAGTGGACATGTAGTTGATACTTTATTTCTTATTACTGTGGTTTCGGAATGTCTTACCCGCACAGTTATTATTTCTATTTTATATTGGACATATCTTTATCATTATTATTATTATTATTATTATTTTATTGGACTTGATATCTCGTGTCTTATTTCTGTGTGGATGAGATTAGCTGTGACCTGTGACTTGTATTGTATTGCTGGGTTGTTATCATGATTTACACCTTAAGTATTTCGTTAATGGGCTTACTTTGAGATTTGGCCCACTAGTGAAGTGCTGCTGGCATGTACCGTATCCTAATCATATATGTATTTTGAGACTGGGGCGTTACATCGCGCACACACAACGAAATCGAGTTCCGTCAGTTCTCACACGTCGACAACATCCATACACGCCTTTCGATGCAATCATTTTCGACCATGTCGCCCGGTTTGTCGGGGCACATGCCGTATCGGGAATTTTTTCCAAATTTTATTGTTTTAAAAACTGGTTTGTCTTCGATTTTTGAAATTCTTTTAACAAGATTGTAATAGACTAGAAATGCAACTAAAAGAGGGGTTTTAATCCTGTATGGGTTGTTGATAAATCAGTTCAAACATATTTTAAAATCCTTCAATATTCTGTCCAAAATCACCCTTCCAACATGGTGTTTGGGACTGGGTTCTCTGTCCTATTTTGGGACTGATTTTGACAACTTTGTGTCGAATTCCTGGGCGAACTAGCGTACCACACGAGAATCTATTTGAAGGGAAAAGTAGCCACATAGGTTGTGAATGTACCAGTAAAGACGGTTCCGAAAACGATCGAACGTGGTGATCGTTGCTGCCACACGAAGTTGCTTCGCTGATGCCGCTGCACTTGGCTTGCAACGGGTATTGCTGCTTCCGCGGCTGTCGCACGACGGTTTGCCGCTGCCTGGCCATCCGGCGGCCACCCTGTGGCGGCACGCGCATGTGGGGGAGGGTCACAGGGATCGGAGTTTAGGGTTTAGGTTTTTTTTTTACACTTAAAAGCCGCTCGCCCCCTTTCCCTTTAATTCTCTGTACGTGCGGCTTAGGGACACTGTTCCCGCAAGGGAACGGTGTAATAGGCTGGGCCCCCTCCCTCTTTTTTTTCTTTTCTTTTTTCCTTTGTTTTATTTACTCTCTCTCTCTCTCTCTAAAAAATATATATAACCATATATATGTTTTCACTAATAAAAATTCTATAAAAATCTAACAAAATTTCCACAGTAATTTAAAACTATTTATCTTTATTTCTATTTTTTTACTCATATAAATACTCATTTTTATATACCATGGAAAATATTATTCATCAAATATATTTTTAAAACTTAAGTTCCTTTCTAAAAATCTTGAGAAATTTGTTAAGGAAAATATACTTCAAAATAACTAAGAATTATTCTGTATGTTTTTCTTCCATTTATATATCATGCGTAAAATATTTACCATATATGAATCCTATTTTCTTATTATCATTATTATTATATCTATATTTTTTATCAAATACTTAGTAACAATATATAACAATTCTTTTAATCAATAATTAATATTTTTAGTCCCGGGGCTTGACCAAAGATAGAAAACTGATGCAATCGAGATCTGAGATGTCACACAAAAAGCTTTGCAGTGATCAAACTCAAGATCTACGATGATACAAAAAACCAAATAGCCAGATTACAATATGAAGGAGGAAAATAGAGAAGAGAAGATCTCTCGTTCTTCCTTGCAAACGTGTTGCAATTGGGACAGAACGAGTTACAATAATGTAGAGAAAGAAGAGATGAAGAAAAGTTGCTGGGGTGTCAAAACACCGTTGCTCAAAGCAAGATTCGCCCCACACGAATTGCTTCCAGGAACCAGCAAGTTGAAGAACTTGTGGAACGCTCGAAGTCACCTCTGTTCTGACTCCTCGGATGGACTTGCAATGGCGGCAGCAGCTTCCTCTCTCTCTTTTCTGACTTATAAAATTCGTAGTACCTCACAAAGGAGGCCTTAAGAGAGTATATATAGAGAGAGGGTGGAAACCATAACCACCTTTTCAGTTATGGAAAGATTGAATTAAATCCCACAAAGATAGCAATGAAATTAATTCAAATCTTATGGAAAGATTGAATTAAGTCCCACAAAGATGGCAATGAAATTAATTCAAATCTTATGAAAAGATTGAATCAAATCCCACAAAGATGGCAACGAAATTAATTCAAATCTTATGGAAAGATTGAATTAAATTCCACAAAAAGTGGATCTGAATTAATCGCATTGAATCAGTCTTTCCATAACTGACTTGTAGTCTGCACAGTCAGCCTGGTGCGAGTCCATGAGCCCATGAGCCCGAGTCCGAGTCCGAGCCTGAGCCCGAGTCCGAGTCGCTAAGCCCCTTTGGGGCTTAGCTCCAAATAGAATTAATCCAAGAGAATGACAAAAGCATTAATGCATAATCCTTGGAGCCTTATTCTTACCTCCTAGTAAAATCACCCACATGGTTCCCTCCTTAGGGTCACCATCCCATATGCATCTCTCAACAATATAACCAAGTATATATGTTGAGATAACTCATGGTGCATTTTCGATGTGGGACTAAACTTTTACAAGGCTTGTTAAGAGCAAGCTCTCTCCATGTAAAGAAAGCACCAACAATCCCCCACATACCACAACATATATATGTATCCAGGGTTGAGCGTTCCCCACAGTAACTGTCCATTTTGCATTAGGATAGATATCACTGACAACTTGAATCTTCCCGCATGGGTTAAATAACAATGTGATACAAGAATGGACTACGCCTTGAATTCTGTACTACAATTGTAATTCTTTCCACTCACAAAGTGTAGTTACGTGTGCTTCTGGCTGCACATTAAAGGCCCTGTGCCAGCCTAGTTTCAGTGTATAATTTTGGGCGTCTACAAGTTTACCCTCAAGAGACGGCCTGATATCTCTTTCCATACACTATAGGTGAGTTCTTTATTAAAGAGACATGGCATGAAGCCTTGCGCTTCCTTGCGGTGCTACACCGCTATGACATGGCCTGAAGCCGAGGCATTACTCCTACCTGGGAACCTCATCGTAGTGTTATACTACTGTAGCATGAGGTCTCAGCCTCTTTGTAGTGCCAATCTACTCAGCATGAAGCCTAAGGCTTCCTTGCGGTATTACGCCGCAACGACATGGCTTGCAAGGCCGAGGCTTTACCCCTACCTGGATACCTCATCGTGGTGTCGTGCCACTGTAACATGTGGCCATCCTTCCCTTTGTAGTGCTGTCTACAACTCTTAATTACGTCATACAGCATTAGGCTACCTGCCTATTTGCGGTGCTACGCCGCTATGACTTGGCTTGCAAAGCCGAGGCATTACCCCAGACCTGGGAACCTCATGGTAGAGTTATCCCACTGTAGCATAGAGTTTTACTCCTTGTAGTGCTGCTCTACCGTGCTTCCTGTAAAGCACACCAGGCATTCACTCTGCCTGAGAACTTATTAAGACGTTTAAGCCAACCTTCCACAGGATCTGTTTTTTTCGCAGAAAATATAAGGTTATAGGTCCGTATCCCTTCTATGTTCCAGAGAACAAGTACCCACTGTTACCTGATAGTTTTCCAGTCAGTGAACCTCCTTTGAACCAAAAGTTAGATGCCTAGTAGATTTCTCTTTGAACTAATAGCATAAAACTTTATGGTATGATTACAAAGACACACTATCAGAATGCCTTCAAGCCCATTTTACAAGCTGTGTCATCGACCAACTGGCACTTGAGGCCCTTTGTGAACGGATCTGCCAGGTTCTCCTGACTCCGAACATCAATCACTACAATTACACCTCTTTTGATAAGATCGTGTACTGCCCTGTGCTTCAACCGCACAGTCCTCTTCTTTCCGTTGAAGAGGTCATTTGATGCCACCGTCGCAGTCGCCTGGTTGTCACAATATATCGGTATCGTCGGTATCTGAGCCCCAACCACTGGAAGATCATACATGAGCTCCCGAAGCTATTCTGCTTCATCTGCTGCAGTTTCAAGTGCATAGAATTCAGATTCCATGGAGGAACGAGAGAGTATAGTCTGTTTCTTCGACTTCCACGATATAGCAGCTCCACCCAAGAAAAAGATATATCTACTTGTGGATCTCTCGCTTTCTACCTCTGAACACCAGTTAGCATCACTGAAGCCTTCCACTACTGTCGAATACCCGTTGTAGTACAATGCATATGTCTGAGTCTTCTTGAGATATCTCATCAACCGCTTCACAGCTTTCCAGTGCTCAACCCCTGGGTTGCTTGTGAACCGACTCAGCATTCCTACGACAAAAGCTATGTCAGGCCTTGTGGCAGTGGTTGCATACATTAAACTTCTGATAATGCTAGAATACTTCAGCTGCCTGACGCTTTCCCTCGAGTTTGGCTTCAGCTTTTGATCACACCTGTATGGCGTATCGATCCCTGGAAGATCCTTATACCCATAGCGTGTGAGCATCTTCTCAATGTAGTGAGATTATGACAGCGCTACTCCAGTGTCTATCTGGATGATCTTTATGCCCAAGATGACATCTGCATCCCCCAAGTCCTTCATACTGAATTTGGTTGAGAGGAACTTCTTTGTCCCAGTGACGCAGCCTATATCCGTCCCTAGGATTAGCATGTCGTCCACGTACAGACAAACGATGACTCCTCTTCCATCAGCGAACTTTGTGTAAACACATTTGTCCGTCTCGCTGACTCTGTAACCGTTTGACCTAATAACTTTGTCAAACTTCTCATGCCACATCTTGGGAGCTTGCTTCAAACCATACAATGATTTCACCAACTTGCAGACTTTGCCTTCAAGACCTTTGACAACAAATCCATCTGGCTGTTGCATGTAAATCTCTTCGGTCAGCTCCCCATTCAGGAATGCTGTCTTTACATCTATCTGATGTATCACCAACTTCTGTATGGCTGCTAGAGCGATTAACATCCTGATGGTGGTCATCCGAGCTACTGGAGCGTACGTGTCAAAGTAGTCTATCTCCTGTTTCTGAGAAAATCCCTTTGCTACCAGCCTGGCCTTGAACTTGTCAATAGTTCCATCTGCCTTCATCTTCTTTTTGAAGATCTATTTACATCCGATGGGCTTCTCTCCTTCAGGTAGATCTACCAACACCCATGTGTTATTGGAGGTGATAGAGTCAAACTCGTCATTCACTGCCTCCTTCCAGAAGATAGCATCTCTGGTCTTCATCGCCTCATCATAGGTAAGCGGATCTGCTTCCACATGATAGGTGACAAAGTCATCTCCAAAGTCTTTAGGTCTCCTCGCTCGCTTTGCTGACGGCTCTGCGAGTTATGGTACAAGAGTTGTTTTATCAACAACAGCTTCTTCTTGGACTACTGGCCCATATAAGATTTCAGTCTCATTTGCACCTACATCATTTTTTGGAATGTCCGAAAGAACAATATTTTTGTCTTTTGCAAACTTGTCTTCAAAGTATTCAGCATCACGAGATTCGATGATATGATTTGACTCAATATCAAAAAATTTTCGAGCATCACTCTTCTCGGCATACTCCAAGAAGATCGCCTTCGTAGTCCTTGTCCCCAGCTTCTGAATCTTCAGATCTGGAAGCTTCACATACGCCAGACACCCCCACACTCGAATGACATTCAAGTTTGGTCTGACTTTGAACCAGAGTTCATGAGGAGTTACGTCCGAAGTTGCATACGGCACTCTATTCAGAATGAAAGTGGTCGTTAATACAGCTTCTCTCCAGTAGCATTTTGGAAGATCTACAGTAAGTAGCATTAAATTCATCATTTCTGTTAATATTCGGTTCTTCCTCTCTGCTACTCCGTTGGATTGAGGAGAATATGGAGCAGTAGTCTCGCATATGATTCCATGTTCTTTGCAGAACGATGCGAAGTCATGAGACCTGTGCTCCCCACCTCGATCACTTCTCAACCTCTTGAGTTGTTGTCCAGTCTGCCGTTCAGCTTCGGCCCTGAACTCTCTGAACTTCTCGAAAGCTTCGTCTTTAGTCTTGAGCAAGTAGACGAACGCATATTTTGAGAAGTCGTCGATGAAGGTTATGAAATACTTCGGCCTTCGTGGAGAAATGTTTGAAGTCACAGATATCAGAGTGTACTAACTCCAGAAGATCTGTGCTTCGATTGACCCAATGAAAGGGTTTCCTTGTGATCTTCGTCTGAGCACATACTTTACACTTTTCCACCTTACCCCCACATTTGGAGATAAGTCCTAGACTAGACATTTTGTTAATTCTTTTACAATGAACATGTCCTAGTCTATTATGCCACAACTCAAGAGAATAACCAGAAAATGCAACTGCATTAATGTCATCAAACTGGTTGACAAGCTGAATTTTAAACATTCCTTCAGTTTGATAAGCCTTTCCGAAGTATGTTCCCTTCTTGGACATCACCATCTGACCAGCATTGATGTCCATCCTTAAGCCTGCGTTGCATAGCAGGCTCCCAGAGATCAGGTTCTTGGCAATCACCGGAACATGCTTCACACCTTGAAGCGTCAGAGTGTTCCCAGAAATGAGTTTCAGCTCCACGGTCCCGATCCCCAGAACTTCAGCTTGGGCCTGGTTCGCC
Organism: Iris pallida; assembly: GCA_029216955.1. Lineage (NCBI taxonomy): Eukaryota > Viridiplantae > Streptophyta > Magnoliopsida > Asparagales > Iridaceae > Iris > Iris pallida. The sequence continues at coordinate 13,723,874 of JANAVB010016199.1, forward strand.
ATGACAACCTTCTCAGATATCGGCTGGTACATGACGAACCATTTCTTGCCAGAACAGACATGGCAAGTCGCACCAGTGTCTATCCACCAGTCAGAGTCAACTCCCACAGTTGTGACCTGTGCGATCATAGCAACAATGTTAGACACCAATGAAACCTTACTAGGCTCACCTTTCTCTGATTGTTTAGGCTTGGATCTGCATTCACTCTTATAGTGGCCTTTCTTGCCACAATTGAAACAAGTCACTTGGGACTTGGACTTCTGTTGCTTGAATGAAGGACCCTTCACATTTAGATTGGTGAAGTCCTTCTTCTTGTGAGAAGCCGCCTGCTTTCCCTTGGAATCTCTCGTCTGCACTAGATTGGCCTTAGCCAACTGTTTGGACAGAGTGTCCATCTTCTGTTGGGAACGCATCTCGTCCTCAACATGGATCTCTTGAAGTAGATCTCCCAAGCTAATGTCTAGGTTCTTTCTGAGCATCCTTGCATAGAAGGTACTCCATCCAGCAGGAAGTTTTGAGACGATCCCTCCAACGACAAACTTGTCGGGAAGGGACATCTCTTCATCTTCCAGTTTCTGACGCAGCTTCAGAAATTCCTTCACCTGTGGCAACATGGACTTCTTGTCCTCAAAGAGCAATTTGTGATATTTTTCAACCACAAATATCTTGCTCCTGTTCCTGTCTTCTTCATACAGGTTTTCCACAGACTCCCATATGTCTCTGGCAAATTCCTTCTTCGAGTAGGATTCTGCCAGGGAATCCTCCATAGCATTCAGGATGAGAAGCCTGCAGATGCTATTTTCCCTTCTCCATTTGGCCTGGAGTTTGGTAGTCGCATTGATTGCGGCAGTAGACCCAGTGTCTGGAACAGAAGGTTCTTCCTCCAACAGTACATGATCAACATCTTTGAGTTGAAGAGTTAGATAACCCTTCCTCTTCCAGACTTGATAATGCTCTCCATCGAACTTTTCCAACTTGCAGTAGTCCGATTGGACGAGCGAAGCATTAATGTTTTCCATCTACAAGGATCTTACTTTGAGATTGTTAGTCCCGGGGCTTGACCAAAGATGGAAAACTGATACAATCGAGATCTGAGATGTCACACAAAAAGCTTTGCAGTGATCAAACTCAAGATCTACGATGATACAAAAAACCAAATAGCCAGATTACAATATGGAGAAAAATAGAGAAGAGAAGATCTCTCGTTCTTCCTTGCAAACGTGTTGCAATTGGGACAGAACGAGTTACAATAATGTAGAAAAAGATGAGATGAAGAAAAGTTGCTAGGGTGTCAAAACACCGTTGCTCAAAGCAAGATTCGCCCCACACGAATTGCTTCCAGGAACCAGCAAGTTGAAGAACTTGTGGAACGCTCGAAGTCACCTCTGTTCTGACTCCTCGGATGGACTTGCAATGGCGGCAGCAGCTTCCTCTCTCTCTCTCTTTTCTGACTTATAAAATTCGTAGTACCTCACAAAGGAGGCCAGAAGAGAGTATATAGAGAGAGGGTGGAAACCCTAACCGCCTTTTCAGTTATGGAAAGATTGAATTAAATCCAACAAAGATAGTAATGAAATTAATTCAAATCTTATGGAAAGATTGAATTAAGTCCCACAAAGATGGCAACGAAATTAATTCAAATCTTATAGAAAGATTGAATCAAATCCCACAAAGATGGCAACGAAATTAATTCAAATCTTATGGAAAGATTGAATTAAATTCCACAAAAAGTGGATCTGAATTAATCGCATTGAATCAGTCTTTCCATAACTGACTTGTAGTCTGCACAGTCAGCCTGGTGCGAGTCCATGAGCCCGAGTCCGAGTCGCTAGGGGCTTAGCTCCAAATGGAATTAATCCAAGAGAATGACAAAAGCATTAATGCTTAATCCTTTGAGCCTTATTCTTACCTCCTAGTAAAATCATCCACATGGTTTCCTCCTTAGGGTCACCACCCCATATGCATCTCTCAACAACATAACCAAGTATATATGTTGAGATAACTCATGGTGCATTTCCGATGTGGGACTAAACTTTTACAAGGCATGTTGAGAGCAAGCTCTCTCCATGTAAAGAAAGTACCAACAAATAATAGCATCCATAATGGTTGAAAATGATTTAATAAATAATTAAGAGATTTTTGAGGGGGTTTACAATGTTCATTAACGAATTTGGCCCTTATATTAAGGGAAATTATGGCTCCCATGGCAAACCCTCTCTATATGAATATAGAAATCAATGAAATTTTATAATAAAAAATATGCAAGGGAAAATAGTAATCAAAATTAGAGAATTATAATTCATGTACATGCCAAGATATTAATTTGTAGGAAATAGGACTCATTTAGACGGTAGTTTGGAGGATGGGGAGTTGCTCAATTGTCCATTAGAGTTGCCCAATTGCCCAATTGAGCCCCAAAGAATGACATGTTTAAGCAAACATTGTTTGGTTGTCAGTTATGTTTCTCACCTACTGGAGTCTCGGATGAAATATAATACAATCCAAACTAATCCTTAGTCGAAAACATCAAGCGATAAGAAAACGGAAAGGTTCAACCGGATTTGAAAATAATCCTATTTGAAATCTAGGATGATCAGATTCGGCTTGAACTTGATCATACTTGCACCCTTAACTCTAACCGTGACGTGGACATGTCATGGTCAAACTCAAACTCGCCAACTGGCTGGGCTCGAGCTAGTTTGGTTCCCTATTAATTGAATGGGTTGTTTGGTATCTATTCCGTCATGTTCCATATCCTGTCATTTTCCAAGCCGCATTTAGTATCTATCCTGCCATTTTGGCCAAAACGGCAAACAAAATCTTATTTGTTCCCACGTTTTTCCGTTTTCACAACACAGAATTGTCCGAAAATGGCAAATGGCAAACGGCAAATGCTGAAGAGAGAATCGTCTGCCGTTTGGCATTTAATTTTCCATTTCGTATTACCCGGATATTTATGGGTACATGAAAACCGCAACGAGCTCTTACCATTTCTCTCTCTCTCTCTCTCTCTCTCTTCCATCGAAACCCGTGCTAATTTGTTACTTGTCATCGAAGTCTTCTTTCTTTTTCTCTTGCAAACAAATCCTAGCTAGCTGCAAAAGAAGAAACCCTAAAAAATCTTTTCTCTAATTTCTTTGTCAGAGAGTCTTCTGTGACGCTTCGAACGTGAGAATATTAACAAATGGAGGCAAAGATGAAGGAGTTGTTCGACTCGGTCGGATCTTTCTTCACCGGTGGCGGCGACGACATCCCATGGTGCGATCCCGACATCATCGCCGTAAGAAACCAAAACACAATGGACATCCTTTAAAGAATTCTTTCTTTCTTTCTTTCTTTCTTTTCTTGCATTGATTTATGTTGGTTATTGATAATGTTAAACTGAAAGATGCGATCAATTCATGGATTATACTTGTAGGAATTTTCTTTTTTATTATCTTACTCATTCTAGTATAAATATGATCGTAAATGAACTTGATCACTACTAAAAAAACCAAATAAAAAAAATAGAAATCAGAATATGATTGCATTAAACAGAAGTTGTGAAATCTGAGATATCCAACCCAACAAAGGCGGAACAAAAAATTCGAGCTGGGGTGGGCAAATGAACCAGAAATTCGAGTTGGGTTGAAACAGAAATTCGAACTCAGATGGATTGGAGGTGTGGTGACTCATGTAAAAAACATGCAGAAATTTTTTTAGGGTGGGCTCGACTCATATTAAAAAAACATACAGGAAATTTTTTTGGGGAGCCCACCTCAACCCACAGAGTGGTTCCGCCCTTGCCCAAATCCAACTAGAAAGAATAGTGTTTGATCAATAAGCAAAAGTTACAGGATTTGGGTTTTGGAGCCTGAGGATCCAGTTTAGATAGAGTAATTGGCAGGCATATAGCTTATAGCATATAGCAGTAGACCTCCACGGACAGAAATATGGCACAACAGGGACACATGCAGGATTGTCTTGTGAGAGCATCATTAGTAGATGGTGCTCAAAATTTATCTTGAGGACAAAAATTTTGAAATAAATAAATGTAGAATGGATTGGATTTGTATGTGTTGGATTTTGATCTTTTTTATTGGAAATTTTAGTCCCACATCGGCTAGACCAAAGGAGTTGTATCTCTATATATTAGCTATGCTATTTTAGAGATGCACATGTGGTGTGGAGGTGCACATGGGTGGGCCATGTGGGATTATTTTTCTAATGGAAAAAAGGCTAAATAAACAATTAAAAGCATTCATGCTTTTTGCTCTTGGAAAATTTATTTTCATGGGAGCTAAGCCCCGTAGGGGCTTAGCGACTCGGACTCGGGCTCATGAGGCGTAATGTGGCGTTTTGTTGACGCACTTTGCACTTAGCATCGTCGCTAGGCGCATAGTGCGCTTAAGTTGCGCGACCAGGTGCGCGTCCAGTGGCGTGCCCAGTTGCGCGGGTGGCGCAGGTGACGCAAGTGGCTCAGTGCGCATTCAGTGCGTGGTGTACAAGGCACACGAGGTGCACAACTTGCTTCAGATCGTGCCTGTGCATGATCTGAGCGGTTACTGGACGTTCGAAGTGGTTATTACCACGTCCCGAATATTGTGCTAACCGGGCAGTTGCTACTCGGACCTATAAAAGGTCTCTTCTCTCTCACAGGCAAATACACATAGCATATACAGAGAGTCACGAAAGTTTACAAGTGTTTCTTAACACAAGTAAACAGAGGCTGTGAGAGAGAAGAGAAGCTTTGCAACAGCGTTGCTTTTGCACGGGAGTCCGTGTACGATCCGAGGAGTCAGAAGAGCAGAAGTGTTCCAAAATTCTCCGACGAACTTGCCGGTTCCTGGAAGCTATTCGTGTGGGGCGAATATAGCTTTGAGCAACGGTGATCATTCACCTCAGCAGGATATTCATCCATCAATCGCCTGTCATCTTCTTCGATGCTGTAGATTACGAAATTTTTTAGATTCTCGTAATATCTGTAACGAGATCTTTTTAGATCTTCGATAAAACTTGCGCAACCTTCCTGGAAGTGTTACGTTGAAACATTGTCTTTACAATTGTTTCATTTTTTCAGTTTTCCATCGAAAAATTGTACCCCGGCTCTAACAATCTCAAAGCTATACTCCTACGATGGAAAACTTTAATGCTTTACTCCTCAATACTGACTTCTATAAGTTAGAAAAGTTTGATGGAGAGCATTATCAAGTCTGGAAAAGGAAGGTTTATCTCACTCTTCAACTCAGAGACGTTGATCACGTGCTTCTTGAAGAGGAACCTACCGTTCCAGATGTTGGGTCTGCTGCCGCAATCACTGCGGCTACTAAACTTCAGGCCAAGTGGAGAAGGGAGAATAGCATTTGCAGGCTGCTTATCCTGAATGCTATGGAGGATTCCCTAGCAGAATCCTACAGTAAGAAGACTATTGCCAGAGACATATGGGAGTCTCTGGAGAAACTGTATGAAGAAGACAAGAACAGGAGTAAGATATTTGTGGTTGAAAAATATCACAAATGGCTCTTTGAGGACGAGAAGTCCTTGCTGCCGCAGGTGAAGGAATTTCTGAAGCTGCGACAGAAGCTGAAAGACAAGGCGATGCCCCTTCCCGACAAGTTTGTTGTTGGAGGGATTGTCTCGAAGCTCCCCGCTGGGTGGAGTAAGTTCTATGCAAACATGCATAGGAAGAAGCTTGAGATCAGCCTTGAAGATCTCTTGCGGAAAATCTATGTTAAGGACCAGATGTGGGCTCAACTGAAGGTGGACGCACTGTCCAAGCAATTGGCTAACGCCAATATGGTTTATACCAAGGAACCAAGGGGAAAGCAGGCGGCTTTCCACAGCAAGAAGAAAGACCCTGACAATCTGAAAGTCAAGGAAACTTCGTTCAAGCGAAAGAAGCCAAAGTCCCATTTGGCTTGTTTCAAGTATGGCAAGAAGGACCACTTCAAGAATGAATGCAAAGCAAAGACCAAGCAATCAAAGCAAGGAGAGCCTAGTAAGGTATCTATGATCACTGACGTTGTTGCTATGATTGAGCAGGTTGATGCGGTAGGGACTGACTCTGACTGGTGGGTAGATACTGGAGCCATCTGCCATGTCTGCTCCAGTAAGGAGTGGTTCACCACCTACACACCTACTTTTGAAGTGGTTATGGTGGCGAACCAGGCACAAGCTGAAGTGCTCGGGATTGGGACGGTGGTATTGAAGCTGACTTCTGGCAAGTCTCTGACGCTTCAAGACGTGAAGCACGTACCTGCTATCGCCAAGAACCTTATCTCAGGAGGCCTACTTTGCAACGCAGGCCTCAGGATGGACATCAATGCTGGCCAGATGGTGATGTCTATCAAGGAAAATATTTCGGGAAAGCTTTTTATACCGAAGGAATGTTCAAAATTCAGCTTGTAAATCAGTCCAATGTTATTAAAGCAATTACTCCTTCTGCTTATACTTTTGAGTTGTGGCATAATAGACTGGGACATGTTCATTGTAAACGAATAAACAAAATGTCTACTCTAGGGCTTATCTCCAAGTGTGGGGGTAAGGTACAGAAATGTGAAGTTTGTGCTCAAACAAAGATCACAAGGAAACCCTTTCCTCGGGTTAATCGAAGTACAGATCTTCTGGAGTTGGTATACTCCGATATTTGTGACTTCAAATAATTCTCTACAAAGGCCGGGATGAAATATTTCATAACTTTCATCGATGACTTCTTAAAGTATGCATTCGTCTACTTGCTGAAGGCTAAAGACGAAGCATTCGAGAAGTTCAAGGAGTTCAGAGCCGAAGCTGAGCGGCAGACTGGACAACAACTCAAAAGAATAAGAAGTGATCGAGGTAGGGAGTACAGGTCTCATGAATTCGCATCGTTCTGCAAAGAACATGGAATTATCAATGAGAATACGGCTCCGTACTCTCCTCAATCAAACGGAGTAGCAGAGAGGAAGAACAGAACATTAACATAAATGATTAACTCAATGATGTTGACTGCGGGTCTTCCTAAGTGCTACTGGGGAGAAGCTGCATTGACGGCCACTTTTATTTTAAATAGAGTGCCTCATGCAACTTCAGACGTTACTCCTCATGAACTCTGTTTCAAGGTCAGACCTAACTTGAATGTCATTCGAGTGTGGGGGTGTCTGGCATATGTCAAGCTTCTAGATCAGAAGATTCAGAAGCTTGGGACAAGGACTACTAAGATGATCTTCTTGGGGTATGCCGAGAAGAGTGATGCTCGGAAATTTTTTGATATTGAGTCAAATCATATCATTGAATCTCGCGACGCAGAATATTTTGAAGACAAATTTGCAAGGCACAAGAATATTGTTCTTGCGGATATACCGGAGAACAATGAGGGTGCGCAGAAAACTGAAGTCTTCAATGAAGATGTGGTCAAAGAAGATGTTGTTGAAACAACGATTGAACCAGAACAAGCTGAACCGTCAGCTAAGCGTGTGAGGAGGCCGAAGGACTTCGAAAGTGACTTTGTCACCTATCATGTGGAAGCAGGTCCACTTACTTATGATGAGGCGATGAAGACCAGAGACCCGGTTTTCTGGAAGGAGGCGATTGACAATGAAATTGATTCCATCATCTCAAATAACACTTGGGTGTTGGCTGATCTTCCTGAAGGAGCAAAACCCATCGGATGCAAATGGATCTTCAAGAAGAAGATAAAAACAGACGGAATTATTGATAAGTTCAAGGCTAGGTTGGTAGCCAAGGGATTTTCTCAGAAGCAGGGGATTGACTACTTTGACACGTATGTTCCAGTAGCCCGGATGACCACCATCATAATATTGATTGCTCTCGCTGCAATACATAAGATGGTGATACATCAGATGGATGTGAAAACGGCTTTCCTAAATGGCGAGCTGACCGAAGAGATTTACATGCAACAACCAGAGGAATTTGTCGTCAAAGGTCTTGAAGACAAAGTCTGCAAGTTGGTAAAATCTTTGTACGGTCTTAAACAGGCTCCCAAGATGTGACATGAGAAATTTGACAAAGTTATAAGGTCAAATGGCTACATGGTCAGCGAGACGGACAAGTGTGTTTACACGAAGTTCGCTGATGGAAGAGATGTGATCGTTTGTCTGTACGTAGACGACATGCTTATCCTAGGTACAGATATGGCTTGTGTCACGGAGACAAAGAAATTTATCTCGAGCAAGTTCAGTATGAAGGACTTGGGGGAAGCTGATGTGATCTCAGGGATTAAGATCATCCGGACAGACATTGGACTAGCGTTGTCACAGTCTCATTATATTGAGAAAATGATCACTCGTTATGGGTATCGGGATCTTCCAGGGATCGATACGCCGTACAGGTGTGATCTGAAGCTGAAGCCTAATTCAGGGGACAATGTCAGGCAGCTGGAGTATGCAAGCGTAATCGGAAGTTTGATGTATGCTACTACTTCCACAAGACCTGACATAGCTTTCGCCGTGGGAATGCTGAGTCGTTTTACGAGCAACCCAGGTGTTGAACACTGGAAAACTGTGAAATGGGTTATTAGATATCTCAAGAAGAATCAGACATATGCACTGTACTACAGCGGAGATCCGCCGGTAGTGGAAGGCTTCAGTGATGCCAGCTGGTGCTCAGAGGTGGAGAGCGAGAGGTCCACAGGTGGATTCATTTTCACTATGGATGGAGCTGCTATATCGTGGAAGTCGAAGAAGCAGACTATGTTCGCGCGGTCATCCATGGAATATGAGTTCTTTGCACTTGATACCTCTGCCGAGGAAGAAGAATGGCTTCGGAAGCTCATGTATGATCTTCCAGTGGTTGGGGCGCAAATACCGACGATACCGATATACTGCGACAACCAGGCGACTGCGACGATGGCATCAAATGACCTCTTCAACGGAAAGAAGAGGACTGTATGGTTGAAGTACAGGGCAGTACATGATCTTATCAAGAGAGGTGTTATTGCAGTGATTGATGCTCGGAGTCAGAAGAACCTGGCGGATCCGTTCACCAAGGGCCTCAAGCGCCAGCTGGTCGATGACACAGCTTGTAAAATGGGCTTGAAGGCATTCTGATATTGTATTATTGTATTCCTACCATAAAATTTTATGCTAATAGTTCAAAGAGAAATCTACTAGGCATCTAGCTTTTGGTTCAAGGGAGGACCACTAATCGAAAGAATATCAGGAACGGTGGATACATGTTCTATTGGGCATGGAGAGGTTACGGACCTACAACCACTGTTGTCTACTATTGTTTTCTGTAAAAAATGGATCCTGTGGAAAGGTTGGCTTAAATGCCTTAATGAGTTCTCAGGCAGAGTGAATGCCTGGTGTGCTTTACAGGAAGCACGGTAGAACAACACTATAAGGAGTGAAACTCCATGCTACTGTGGGGTGACTCCACCATGAGGTTCCCAGGCACGGGATAATGTCTCGGCTTTGCTAGCCAAGTCACAGCGGCGTAGCACCGCAAATAGGCAGTTAGCCTAATGTTGTATGTTAAAATAAAGAGGGGTATAGTCAGCACTACAAAGAGGAGGAGTTCCTCATGTTACAGTGGCACGACACCACGATGAGGTACCCGGTTAGGGATAAAGCTTCGGCCTTGCAAGCCATGTCGTTGTGGCGTAACACCGCAAGGGAGCCTAAGGCTTCATGCTGGATAGTTTGGCACTACAAAGATACGGTGGCCTCATGCTACAGTAGTATGACACTACAATGAGGTTCCCATTATGGGGTAAGGCCTCGGCTCTAAGCCATATCATAGCGGCATAGAACCGCAAGGGAAGCACAAAGCGCTTTATGCCATGTCTCTTTATAATAAACTCATCTATAGTGTATAGACAAAGAGATATCAGGCCGTCTCTTGAGGGTAAATTTGTAGACGTCCAAAATTATACACTGAAACCAGGCTGGCACAGGACCTTTAATGTGTAGCCAGATGCACATGTAACTACATTATGTGAGTGGGAAGAATTTTAGCTATGGTGCAGAATTCAAGACTTAGTTCATTCTTGTATTATAGTCTGTTGTTTGACCCATACGGGAAGATTCAAGTCGTCAGCGACATCTCTCCTAATGCATGATGGACAGTTACTATGGGGAACACTTATACCCATATATAGAGATATTTGAGGGATTGTTGGGTTTTGGTCTTTTTCATTGGAAATTTTAGTCCCACATCGGCTAGACCAAAAGAGTTGTATCTCTATATATTAGCTATGCTATTTTAGAGATGCACATGTGGTGTGGAGGTGCACATGGGTGTGCCATGTAGGATTATTTTTCTAATGGAAAAAAGGTTAAATAAATAATTGAAAGAAATCATGCTTTTTGCTCTTAGAAAATTTATTTCCATGGGAGCTAAGCCCCATAGGGGCTTAGCGACTCGGACTCGGACTCGGACTCGGACTCGGGCTCATGGGCTCATGAGGCGTAATGTGGCATTTTGTTAGCGTACTTTGCACTTACCACGTCAGCATCGTCGCTAGGTGCATGGTGCGCTTAAGTTGCGCTCGTTGCGCGAGCCACTTGCGCGGCCATGCGAGCTGCCAGGTTGCGCGGCCAGGTTGCGCAGGCCAGATTGCATAGGCTATGTTGCGCAGCCTAGTGCACTGCCAGGTTGTGCGCCCAGGTGCGCAGCCCAGGTTGCTCGGCCCAGGTTGCGCGACCACGTGCGCGCCCAGTAGCGTGCCCAGTTGTGCGCTCAGTTGCGCGGGTGGCGCAGGGTGCGCAGGGCGCGCAGATGGCACAAGTGGCTCAGTGCGCGTTCAGTGCGTAGTGTACAAGGCGCGCGGGGTGCACGAGGTGCGCAACTTGCTTCAGATCGTGCCTGTACATGATCTGAGCGGTTACTGCACGTTCGGAGTAGTTATTACCACGTCCCGAATGTTGTTCTAACCGGGCAGTTGCTACTCGGGCCTATAAAAGGTCTTTTCTCTCTCACAGGCAAATACACAGAGCATATACAGAGAGTTACGTAAGTTTACAAGCGTTTCTTAACACAAGTAAACAGAGGCTGTGAGAGAGAAGAGAAGCTTTGCACCAGCGTTGCTTTGCACGGGAGTCCGTGTACGATCCGAGGAGTCAGAAGAGCAGAAGTGTTCCAAAGTTCTCCGACGAACTTGCTGGTTCCTAGAAGCTATTTGTGTGGGGTGAATGTAGCTTTGAGCAACGGTGATCATTCACCTCAGCAGGATATTCATCCATCAATCGCCTGTCATCTTCTTCGATGCTGTGGATTATGAATTTTTTTTAGATTCTCGTAATATCTGTAACGAGATCTTTTTAGATCTTCGTTAAAACTTGCGCAACCTTCCTGGAAGTGTTGAGTTGAAACGTTGTCTTTACAATTGTTTCATTTTTTCAATTTTCTATTGAAAAATTGTACCCCGGCTCTAACAATCTCAAAGTTATATTCCTACGATGGAAAACTTTAATGCTTCACTCCTCAATACTGACTTCTGTAAGTTAGAAAAGTTTGATGGAGAGCATTATCAAGTCTGGAAGAGGAAGGTTTATCTCACTCTTCAACTCTGAGACGTTGATCATGTGCTTCTTGAAGATGAACCTACTGTTCCAGATGTTGGGTCTGCTGCCGCAATCACTGCGGCTACTAAACTTCAGGCCAAGTGGAGAAGGGAGAATAACATTTGCAGGCTGCTTATCCTGGATGCTATGGAGGATTCCCTAGCAGAATCCTACAGTAAGAAGACTATTGCCAGAGACATATGGGAGTCTCTGGAGAAACTGTATGAAGAAGACAAGAACAGGAGCAAGATATTTGTGGTTGAAAAATATCACAAATGGCTCTTTGAGGACGAGAAGTCCTAGCTGCCGCAGGTGAAGGAATTCCTGAAGCTGCGACAGAAGCTGGAAGACAAGGCGATGCCCCTCCCCGACAAGTTTGTTGTTGGAGGGATTGTCTCGAAGCTCCCCACTGGGTGGAGTAAGTTCTATGCAAACATGCATAGGAAGAAGCTTGAGATCAGCCTTGAAGATCTCTTGCGGAAAATCTATGTTAAGGACTAGATGCGGGTTCAACTGAAGGTGGACGCACTGTCCAAGCAATTGGCTAACGCCAATATGGTTCATACCAAGGAACCAAGGGGAAAGCAGGCGGCTTCCCACAGTAAGAAGAAAGACCCTGACAATCTGAAAGTCAAGGAAACTTCGTTCAAGCGAAAGAAGCCAAAGTCCCATTTGGCTTGTTTCAAGTATGGCAAGAAGGGCCACTTTAAGAATGAATGCAAAGCAAAGACCAAGCAATCAGAGCAAGGAGAGCCTAGTAAGGTATCTATGATCACTGACGTTGTTGCTATGATTGAGCAGGTTGATGCGGTAGGGACTGACTCTGACTCGTGGGTAGACACTGGAGCCATCTGCCATGTCTGCTCCAGTAAGGAGTGGTTCACCACCTACACACCTACTTTTGAAGTGGTTATGGTGGCGAACCAGGCACAAGCTGAAGTGCTCGGGATTGGGACGGTGGTATTGAAGCTGACTTCTGGCAAGTCTCTGACGCTTCAAGACGTGAAGCACGTACCTGCTATCGCCAAGAACCTTATCTCAGGAGGCCTACTTTACAACGCAGGCCTCAGGATGGACATCAATGCTGGCCAGATGGTGATGTCTATCAAGGGAACATATTTCGGGAAAGCTTTTTATACCGAAGGAATGTTCAAAATTCAGCTTATAAATCAGTCCAATGTTATTAAAGTAATTACTCCTTCTGCTTATACTTTTGAGTTGTGGCATAATAGACTAGGACATGTTCATTGTAAACGAATAAACAGAATATCTAGTCTAGGGCTTATCTCCAAGTGTGGGGGTAAGGTAGAGAAATGTGAAGTTTGTGCTCAAACAAAGATCACAAGGAAACCCTTTCCTCGGGTTAATCGAAGTACAGATATTCTGGAGTTGGTATACTCCGATATCTGTGACTTCAAACAATTCTCTACAAAGGCCGGAATGAAGTATTTCATAACTTTCATCGATGACTTCTCAAAGTATGCATTCGTCTACTTGCTGAAGGCTAAAGATGAAGCATTCGAGAAGTTCAAGGAGTTCAGAGCCGAAGCTGAGCGACAGACTGGACAACAACTCAAAAGAATAAGAAGTGATCGAGGTAGGGAGTACAGGTCTCATGAATTCGTATCGTTCTGCAAAGAACATGGAATTGTCAATGAGACTACGGCTCCGTACTCTTCTCAATCAAACGGAGTAGCAGAGAGGAAGAACAGAACGTTAACATAAATGATTAACTCAATGATGTTGACTGCGGGTCTTCCTAAGTACTACTGGGGAGAAGCTGCATTGACGGCCACTTTTATTTTAAATAGAGTGCCTCATGCAACTTCAGACGTTACTCCTCATGAACTCTGGTTCAAGGTCAGACCTAACTTGAATGTCATTCGAGTGTGGGGGTGTCTGGCATATGTCAAGCTTCCAAATCTGAAGATTCAGAAGCTTGGGACAAGGACTACTAAGACGATCTTCTTGGGGTATGCCGAGAAGAGTGATGCTCGGAGATTTTTTGATATTGAGTCAAATCATATCATTGAATCTCGCGATGCAGAATATTTTAAAGACAAATTTACAAGGCACAAGAATATTGTTCTTGCGGATATACCGGAGAACAATGAGGGTGCGCAGAAAACTGAAGTCTTCAATAAAGATGTGGTCAAAGAAGATGTTGTTGAAACAACGATTGAACCAGAACAAGCTGAACCGTCAGCTAAGCGTGTGAGGAGGCCGAAGGACTTCGGAAGTGACTTTGTCACCTATCATGTGGAAGCAGGTCCACTTACCTATGATGAGGCGATGAAGACCAGAGACCCGGTTTTATGGAAGGAGACGATTGACAATAAAATTGATTCCATCACCTCAAATAACACTTGGGTGTTGGTTGATCTTCCTGAAGGAGCAAAACCCATCGGATGCAAATGGATCTTCAAGAAGAAGATGAAAGCAGACGGAATTATTGATAAGTTCAAGGCTAGGTTGGTAGCCAAGGGGTTTTCTTAGAAGCAGGGGATTGACTACTTTGACACGTATGTTCCAGTAGCCCGGATGACCACCATCATAATATTGATTGCTCTCGCTGCAATACATAAGATGGTGATACATCAGATGGATATGAAAACGGCTTTCCTACATGGCGAGCTGACCGAAGAGATTTACATGCAACAACCAGAGGAATTTGTCGTCAAGGGTCTTGAAGACAAAGTCTGCAAGTTGGTAAAATCTTTGTACGGTCTTAAACAGGCTCCCAAGATGTGACATGAGAAATTTGACAAAGTTATAAGGTCAAATGACTACATGGTCAGCGAGACGGACAAGTGTGTTTACACGAAGTTCGCTGATGGAAGAGGTGTGATCGTTTGTCTGTACGTAGACGACATGCTTATCCTAGGTACAGATATGGCTTGTGTCACGGAGATAAAGAAATTTATCTCGAGCAAGTTCAGTATGAAGGACTTGGGGGAAAGCTGATGTGATCTCAGGGATTAAGATCATCCGGACAGACACTGGACTAGCGTTGTCACAGTCTCATTATATTGAGAAAATGATCACTCGTTATGGGTATCGGGATCTTCCAGGGATCGATACGCCGTACAGGTGTGATCTGAAGCTGAAGCCTAATTCAGGGGACAACGTCAGGCAGCTGGAGTATGCAAGCATAATCGAAAGTTTGATGTATGCTACTACTTCCACAAGACCTGACATAGCTTTCGCCGTGGGAATGCTGAGTCGTTTCACGAGCAACCCAGGTGTTGAACACTGGAAAGCTGTGAAACGGGTTATTAGATATCTCAAGAAGAATCAGACATATGCACTGCACTACAGCGAAGATCCACCGGTAGTGGAAGGCTTCAGTGATGCCAGCTGGTGCTCAGAGGTGGAGAGCGAGAGGTCCACAGGTGGATTCATTTTCACTATGGATGGAGCTGCTATATCGTGGAAGTCGAAGAAGCACACTATGTTCTCGCGGTCATCCATGGAATCTGAGTTTTTTGCACTTGATACCTCTGCCGAGGAAGAAGAATGGCTTCGGAAGCTCATGTATGATCTTTCAGTGGTTGGGGCACAAATACCGGCGATACCGATATACTGCGACAACCAGGCGACTGCGACGATGGCATCAAATGACCTCTTCAACGGAAAGAAGAGGACTATGCGGTTGAAGTACAGGGCAGTACATGATCTTATCAAGAGAGGTGTTATTGCAGTGATTGATGTTCGGAGTCAGAAGAACCTGGCGGATCCGTTCACCAAGGGCCTCAAGCGCCAGTTGGTCGATGATACAGCTTGTAAAATGGGCTTGAAGGTATTCTGATATTGTATTATTGTATTCCTACCATAAAATTTTATGCTAATAGTTCAAAGAGAAATCTACTAGGCATCTAGCTTTTGGTTCAAGGGAGGACCACTAATCGGAAGAATATCAGGAACGGTGGATACATGTTCTATTGGGCATGGAGAGGTTACGGACCTACAACTACTGTTGTCTACTGTTGTTTTCTGTGAAAAATGGATCCTGTGGGAAGGTTGGCTTAAATGCCTTAATGAGTTCTCAGGCAGAGTGAATGCCTGGTGTGCTTTACAGGAAGCACGGTAGAACAACACTACAAGGAGTGAAACTCCATGCTACTGTGGGGTGACTCCACCATGAGGTTCCCAGGCACGGGATAATGTCTCGGCTTTGCTAGCCAAGTCACAGCGGCGTAGCACTGCAAATAGGCAGTTAGCCTAATATTGTATGTTAAAATAAAGAGGGGTATAGTCAGCACTACAAAGAGGAGGAGTTCCTCATGTTACAGTGGCATAACACCACGATAAGGTACCCGGTTAAGGATAAAGCTTCGGCCTTGCAAGCCATGTCGTTGTGGCGTAACACCGCAAGGGAGCCTAAGGCTTCATGCTGGATAGTTTGGCACTACAAAGATGCGGTGGCTTCATGCTATAGTAGTATGACACTACAATGAGGTTCCCATTATGGGGTAAGACCTCGGCTCTAAGCCATGTCATAGCGGCGTAGCTTTGCAAGGGAAGCGCAAAGCGCTTTATGCCATGTCTTTTTATAATGAACTCATCTATAGTGTATGGACAAAGAGATATCAGGCCGTCTCTTGAGGGTAAATTTGTAGACGCCCAAAATTATACACTGAAATCAGGCTGGCACAGGACCTTTAATGTGTAGCCAGAAGCACATGTAACTACATTATGTGAGTGGGAAGAATTTTAGCTATGGTGCAGAATTCAAGACTTAGTTCATTCTTGTATTATAGTCTATTGTTTGACCCATACGGGAAGATTCAAGTCGTCAGCGACATCTCTCCTAATGCATGATGGACAGTTACTGTGGGAAATACTTATACCCATATATAGAGATATATGAGGGATTGTTGGGTTTTGGTCTTTTTCATTGGGAATTTTAGTCCCACATCGGCTAGACCAAAAGAGTTGTATCACTATATATTAGCTATGCTATTTTAGAGATGCACATGTGGTGTGGAGGTGCACATGGGTATGCCATGTGGGGTTATTTTTCTAATGGAAAAAAGGTTAAATAAATAATTGAAAGCATTCATGTTTTTTGCTCTTGGAAAATTTATTTCCATGGGAGCTAAGCCCCATAGGGGCTTAGCGACTCGGACTTGGACTCAGACTCGGGTTCATGGGCTCATGAGGCGTAATATGGCATTTTGTTAGCGTACTTTGCACTTAGCACGTCAGCATCGTCGCTAGGCGCATGGTGCGCTTAAGTTACGCTCGTTACGCGAGCTACTTGCGCGGCCATGCGAGCTGCCAGGTTGCACGGCCTGGTTGCGCATGCCAGATTGCATAGGCTATGTTGCGCGGCCTAGTGCACTGCCAGGTTGCGTGCCTAGGTGCGCAGCCCAGGTTGCTCGGCCCAGGTTGCGTGATCAGGTGCGCGCCCAGTGGCGTGCCCAGTTGCGCGCTCAGTTGTGCGGGTGGCGCAGGGCGAACAGGTGGCACAAGTGGCTCAGTGCGCATTCAGTGCGTGGTGTACAAGGCGCGCGGGGTGCGCGAGGTGCGCAACTTGCTTCAGATCGTGCCTGTACATGATCTGAGCGGTTACTGCACGTTCGGAGTAGTTATTACCACGTCCTGAATGTTGTTCTAACCGGGCAGTTGCTACTCGGGCCTATAAAAGGTCTCTTCTCTCTCACAGGCAAATACACAGAGCATATACAGAGAGTTACGAAAGTTTACAAGCGTTTCTTAACACAAGTAAACAGAGGCTGTGAGAGAGAAGAGAAGCTTTGCACCAGCGTTGCTTTTGCACGGGAGTCCGTGTACGATCCGAGGAGTCAGAAGAGTAGAAGTGTTCCAAAGTTCTCCGACGAACTTGCTGGTTCCTGGAAGCTATTTGTGTGGGGCGAATATAGCTTTAAGCAACGGTGATCATTCACCTCAGCAGGATATTCATCCATCAATCGCCTGTCATCTTCTTCGCTGCTGTGGATTACGAAATCTTTTTAGATTCTCGTTATATCTGTAACGAGATCTTTTTAGATCTTCGTTAAAACTTGCGCAACCTTCCTGGAAGTGTTGCGTTGAAACGTTGTCTTTACAATTGTTTCATTTTCTCAGTTTTCTATCGAAAAATTGTGCCCCGGCTCTAACAGTATGAGAATAGTAGAAAATGATAAAATGAGCTTTTTGATGTTAGAGATGGAAGGAAAAAAATGACACATCATACCATATACATATTAAAAAGACCAAAACACCCTTGAGACTAATGTCATGCCAGGTGATGTTTAGGTTTTAGTTGGTGTAGAAACTCAAATGCACAAAACTAGCACTTAATGAGTGGAGAAAAAAGAATCCTTCAGTGAATTTCAAGTAAACTCAAACCAATTTGTGAACCATCCAGTGTAAACTAAATACAGACTTACAACATGGTAAATATTTTCAACTAATACGGTGACAAACTGGTGGACACCAACACTCTCAAGATGGATAGGAGATTCCTCTGCCATATGTTAAGGAGTTAATAGGTTTTGTGAGAAATGGTAGAAGAGCAAAAGGCCCGGGACATAGCAGGATGAACCAATACAATGTAACATAACATAACATCATAACCGTTATCCAACCAAAATAATAACAATGGAGAACCATCGTTTGAAAACACTAAAGTAGTCCATCAGAAAGAGAGAAAAAAAACACAAAATAATGGACAATCATCCAACCAAAATAACAACAATTTACTAACAAAAAAGAACACTAAAACCAATAGTTTGTGTGAATGGTGCATGAATCACCCTATTGATATTTTGACTGAAAGTCACTCAAGCACTGCTTCTTGACATGCTTCTACCCCTGTTGGAGCTGCTTCTTGACATGCTCCTGCCCTTGCTTCCTTGTGTTTGATTCTTCTTGGCTAGTGGACAAGTCCTGTTGTTATGGCCTGAACCCCTGCATTTCGAGCAATTTCTTGACTTTTTTGCTCCAGCTGGCTCCTCATCCGCAGCTCTTCTCCTATTCTTCTTTGGTCTACCAGGAGCTCTGTTTAGAGTTGGAGGCATCACCTCTGTTGGAGTTGCCAACTACAAAAGAACCCAAATAAAATATTCAAACCCTACTATTAACTCATATTTATAACATAAAGATGAAAACAAAATCAATAAAGTGTCAAAACCATTAAAATGTAAAAACCAATAAAGTGTTAATATTTAACTTTAGAGGCACTTATTTATCACCTTCACCCAATCACGTTTTTCTCCTAAAGGGGCTATAAAGTCGGCATAACAAGCTCTGTAAGCATCCACAGAAAAGTACCAACTAGAGTACCTATACGTTACCATCATGTTGTGTATGAGTATCTAAAATCAATATACTTTACTCAAAAGCATATAAATAGAAAAATGGATGTAAAAAAGCCTTACTCTGCCCAATTTGGTCTGGAACTGGTCAAGATAACTATAGCATGTTGACATGGTAGACCTTTATGTTGCCACTATCCACACGTGCAGATTTTGTCTTCAATATTCACTATCAATTTGCCTAGTAGACCACGATACACTTCATATAGAAAGTCAGATGAACCTTTCCATGTGTATTCATTGATCTTCAGAGTCATCCCCTCAATGTGTCTCTGCCACCTATGCACCAACTGACCTAATCATCTTCTTAGTTGCAACTTGCATCCTCTTGTAAAATATACTCATCAAAAATTCACCAAACTTTTCCCCTACAGTATAATTAGGTTTGTCCCTTAGCTTTCTTATAGAGTTGTTGAAAGCCTTAGAAAAGTTGTTAGTTATATGCTCAGTGTGGGTATTATGGTCAAAGAATGCCCTAGCCCAACTTTCCTTCTCCTCGGACATCAAATATGCATGAGCTCTAGCATCTACTTGCTCCAGATCATTAACCCATCTTTCAAAATCAATAACCTTGTATGCACCTGCATTATTAATACCAATTACTAAACAAATATTAAACCAACAAATTATAAAAACTATAAAACCCAAAAGAATCACTAAACCTGCAGCATTCCAAGCTAGATGCTTCAAATGTGTTCCTGGAAATTTTCTCTTGAAGTTTTGGTACAAGTGTCTAAAATATAATTTGTGATTGTGATTCACATCACTGAAAACATCCTTCACAGCCTGTATCAACCCCTTCTGTCTATCCGAGATGAAAGTTAGTTTCAAAGGATGCTTTGTCAATTCTCCCTTCAAGTTCTCTAGAAAGCTCCTCCAATTAGCAGCATTATCAGATCTACACATATATACGCCTAATGGAACAAGTCCATTCTTAGCATCTAGGCTTGTTGCTGCAAGTAACACACCACTGTACTTTCCTTTGAGAAAGCATCCATCAAGTCCTATTATCAGTCTACACCCCTTGATGTACCATATAAATACATGAGAAAACACAATTAAAAATTCATGCATGCAACTAGATACCCTTAGTATACAAAAAAATAAACATACAATTTAGTCCAAAATAAAGATGCTTACCCTCTATAGATACTCTGTAGGCTATGCACATGTGAGTGAAAGTGAGATCCAAATGGTCTCTAGAGAAGATAGCCACACTCCTAGGATTAGTAAACAATATTTGGGCACACAACCGAGGAACCAATGCATAGCTATCAGAATAACTCCCATTAACCCTCTCAAGTATCTTAGCCCTTGCTTTCCAAGCAACCCAGTATGGAATTTTGGTACCGTACCTTTCCCATATCGAATCACAAATCCTTTCTGGCTTCCATATTTTGTTCAACTTCTTTACTAGAGGTAGAACAACATCTGCAACCCACTTAGAATTAGCCATGGAATTAAACTCACCTTCTTTCTATGTACATTTGTGTTCATTTATATAAGTGTTCAACATCCATTAATGCTTTATTTCCCTTGAATATGCAGTCCATGGACAACCCTGATCCTTTTTCTTGCAGTAGGACCTCATTCTATACCCTTCATTCCATGGGCTTCTAAACCCAAATTTGTTAAGAATGACAAATGTTCTCAAATGATGCCTGTAATGCTTCTTAGTTTCCCATTCCATCCCTTTCTCAAGTGTTAAGACTGGCAGTGGACCATTCTCTTCCGTATCCTCTGGGTACATATCAGTAGATTGATCTACAATCTCATCAAACTCATTAGTTGGTGGAGCCTGTTGAACACCTTCAATATCATCATTAAGAGCTTCACCACCATCACTATCACCATTTGACTCATTTCCGGCATCCCCAGCAGCCTCTTCATCGCTACTTTCAAAACAATCATTATAACTCTCGTAGTCTTCTTCCTTTTCTGACTCATCCATGCTCACATAATCATAAACTGGATCGACATAGACATCTGCTCTATATTCAGGATCAATACAAATTGATTCATGTTCTGCACTTGCTTGTCTTATATTATTGATAACTTTTTCAACCCTTGAAGCTTGTGTTGGCACTTGATTCCAGTCAAATAATAGCTCATTTAAGTATGTAGGAAATCTGCAATTTAAACAAAACATTTAAAATATTTTTTTTTTGTAAACATCTTTAAATAATTTTTTTTGGTTTCAATAATTCTAACAAGGTAGGTCCAGTGACAACCATTTACTTTTTGCCATCAACTATTTTCTTTAGTTGATGGATGCCATGGGCACGTTAAGATTGACGAGCAGTAATATAATTAACAATAGAATAACAAATGTGTTCATACATAGGAAATTCAAATAATGTTGATTCCATCAGGATAAGGTATTTGTCACTTTAGTCCATACATAGAAATTCAAATTATGTATCTAAGAACACAGATGACCTGGGACAAAGGCCTTGAAGATCTCTTGCTTGAGATGATATGGTTCTGTAAGGTATTTAATTACCACTAATTGCTCATCTTAACATTCTGACAGTTCATTTCTAGCTAGGTAATTGTTTGTTCTTCCGACTATTGCCTAATGGAAACTGAAAAGTCTGTTTGTATGCATGCTTATAGAGTAACAAAAACCAATGGAAGCTGTTGAGAGTCAATAAGGGACTTTTAGTCCCACATCGAAATATGTAGTATGTAGAGGAGCTAGACTCCCTATAAGTAGTGAAGTAGTCCATCAATAAAATTAATCCAACTATTATTTTCTACATGGTATCAGAGCCATAACTCTCTCTCTCTCTCTCTCCACAAAACAAAATATTTTTTCCCCCGCCCCCAGCCGCCGACCCTACGCTGCCCCCCCTCCCACCGGCTCCCAACCCCCCCGACATCGCTGCCAGCCCCTCCCGCCGAACCCCCCCTTTCTTCCCACCGGCTCCCCACCCTCCCGAACCCCCTGCCAGCCCCTCCCGCCCCCCCTGAAGCGACATCCGCCCCCCCTGCAGCATCTCCCGCCCCCTGCAGCATCTCCCGTCCCCCCCTGAAGCACCATCCGCCCCCCCTGCCAGCCCCTCCCGCCCCCCTGAAGCACCATCCGCCCCCCCCTGCCAGCCCTTCCCGCCCCCCCTGCCAGCCCCCGACCCCCCCCGACAGAACCCCCCCCGACCCCCCCCGACAGAACCCCCCCCGACCCCCCCTGCAGAACCCCCCGACCCTCCCCCCCGACCCCCCTCTCTCCCGCAGCCGCACCATCAAACCCTAACCCTAACCCTAGCCTTTTGCCATGGAAACCCTAACCCTAGACCTAGCAGCCCCATCAAACCCTAACCCTAGCTTTTAACAAAAAAAAAAATCGGCGTATTTCGAATAGAGACGGCTGTCAAATCTTTATTTGCACCAACTCTGTTCCGTGCTTACGCCATTTGGAACTAACAAATGTTTTATTTGTTATTCTTTCTTCACATCGGGATCTTTACAGAGACTGATCATGTCTTCTCTGGTGTCCTGACGTGTTTACTTTACATGCGCGCGCCGGTGCTGGCCAAGTTAGTAGCGCATTAGTAAAGTCTCTGGCGTTGAAGAAGACGACGTCGACGACGAAGACGACGTCGACGACGAAGACGACGAAGACGACGTCGTTGGGTCAGTTGCAGACTCCGACGACGACGAAGAAGACGACTTATTGAGTTCACAGTTGAAGACGCCATGGATTCGATCAGTGGCAAACTGACGGCCGATGAGATGAAGGCCTTGGTTGATGATATCTTATCCAAGAGATTAACCGAGGTAACCCCACGTGTGATCCATACTGATGTGGATCCGTTGCCTTACAAAATGGGGAAGCTGGAGAAACTGGAGACGAAGTTGGAAGGAACTTCCAACTACTTGAAGTGGTCGCGGCAGGCGATGCGGACACTGAAGGGACGTGGCTTGGTTGGCTATGTCACTGGCCAAGCCAAGGCGCCAGCCGATCACTCCACCAAGGAGTTTGTTGTGTGGGAAATTATCAACAACGTCGTGGCTGGGTGGTTGACTGCCTCTTTAACCGACCAGGTGTCGGACAATATCGAGGCTATGGAGGCTGCTGCTGATATATGGCAAACTATCAAAGATATGTACTCCGGCTCCGGCAACCCTATGCGAGTCTTTCAACTGCAAGATAAACTCGATAGGGTGGCCCAAGCCGACCGTACCATCTCTGAGTACGCGGCCCTGTTGAAGAAGTATTGGTCTGATCTGGATCATTATGATCCTCTTGGGATGGAAGATGCACAGATAGAACCAGCCTTCGCAAAGTACTTTCAGACGTTCCTGGCTTATATTTCCCGGTAGCGTATGATGAAATTCCTGAAGGGACTACACCCTGTATTTGAGCAGCGACGGAATATCCTCCTATCCCAACCCACGCTCCCGACCTTGGAAGAAGCTATAGCTGTTATGACACAGGAAGAAGCTCGCCTGAAGTTGATGTCCAACAAGGGCTCCTCCCAGGGGGAGCCAGCCGCGGTTGAAAAGTCTGCCCTTGCTGCCTTCAATCACCCTCCATCTATGGGTGGTGTTTGTCACAATTGTGGTGACTCCGGACATTACATCCGATTTTGTCCAAAACCCTTGTGCAATCAGTCTACTGATCGAGGACGGGGTCGTGGAGGCCGACATGGTGGTAGAGGAGGATATGCTGGTCGAAGGGGCAGCCACAAAGCAAATCTGGCGGAAGAAGGGGGAGAGCATCACCTGGCTGAAATAACCCCGCTTGAGCGGGAGTTCCTTGAGAGGTTGCGTGGCACAAAGCTGGGTTCGGCCGACAGTCCTGGGGCATCTTCATCCTCGAAAGATCACTTCACTTGCTTTGCCCAAACCAGCACCAATGATTCTGCACGTGCTCTTGCATCTATCCATCAGCCAGGATGGATTATGGACTCTGGGGCATCTCGCCATGTCACGGGTTCCGTGGTGCGTTTCGGGAATATACTCCCCTACCATTGCCGGAGAGTATTCAGACCGCTGATGGTACATCCAGCCCTGTAATGGGTAAAGGCACTGTCGCATGCACCCCTTCCATCACTCTAACCAATGTCCTTCATGCTCCATCTTTTCCTGTCAATCTTCTATCCATTAGTGCCATTATACTTGATCTTAACTGTACTGTTTCTTTTGACATTCCTCAGGTGACTTTTCAGGAGAAAGGGACAGGACGACGACTTGGGACTGGCACATGGCATAAGGGGCTGTGGTATTTAGACAGGACTGGACTGGACAAAGCATTGACATCCTTGGTAGCAGACGCACCACCAGAAGCTTCCTGTCGCAGTGTTGAAGCCGACTTGCTACTCCACCACCAGCGTGTCGGTCATTCCTCTTTTCCGGTTATTGGTCGAATGTATCCGTCCTTATATCAAAGGGCTAATAAAGAGAAGTTATTTTGTAATGCATGTGCTTTGGGAAAACATACCAGAAGCTCGTATGTAAGCACAGGGAATAGGAGTTCAGCTGCTTTTGACATGATACATTCAGTCGTATGGGGCCCTTGTCCTACAACCGGGATTAACGGCTTTCGATGGTTCGTCACCTTTATTGATTGTTATACCCGTGTGACATGGGTCTACCTTCTGAAGAATAAAAGTGACGTCCTTGTGGCCTTTCAGGACTTTCATCGACGAGTGGAAACACAATATGGCGCTAAAATTAAGTATTTCCGATCCGACAATGGGACGGAGTATACGAATAATCAGGTTGCTGAGTATTTTTCTACTCATGGAATACTTCATCAAACTTTATGTGCTTATACTCCGGCTCAAAATGGTGTGGCGGAACGAAAGAACAGACACTTGCTGGAAGTTGCACGGACGATGATGCTGGCTATGAATGTCCCAAAATACTTATGGGGGCAGGCTATATTGACGGCCTCTTATCTCATCAACAGAATGCCATCTCAGGTTTTGGACTGGAAGACGCCATTGGAGATGCTTACTGGAGCAACTACATACACTGTTCCACCAAAATTTTTTGGATGTGTATGCTTTGTCCAGGATAATCGACCAGGCGTTGGCAAACTGGATCCTCGGGCAGTTAAATGTGTCTTTGTCGGTTACACGGCGACTCAGAAGGGTTATGCCTGCTGGAGTCCAGTCGAGCGGAAGATGTTTGTCAGCATGGACGTTACTTTCAGAGAACTCGAACCATACTATGGTTCGGATGAAGGTTCCGCATTTGGTGACACACCTAACACTGATGGTGTTTGATGTGAGGGGGAGATAATAAGCCCAAATGTGGTCGTCGGATCGGTTCCGTGTCCGGTTGTCGAAAACTGGACGAAAGGGGGAGAGCACAGTGACTCAGATACAGAAAATGAAGAAGAAGATCCATATGTTACGCAGGGGGAGCAGCAGACAGGGGAAAAGGAGCTCCAAGTCTACAGAAGAAGACAACAGAAGTTCAGTACTGTGCCTATGCCATGCCCTGTGCCTACTGTACCAAGTCCCTCGTCTACTCCTGCTCCAACTCCTGAAGATGTTGCCCCCGCACTGAATCACTCGGATTCTGATGCGGATCTCTCCGACTCGGATGGTACGATCTCTCCACCACCTATTGCTCCCTTAAGGAGATCTTCTTGCATCAATGCGGGTAAGGCTCCTGCTCGTTTTGATGATTACGAACATGACATTGCCAACTTCTTGTCTTATTCTAACATTTCTTCGAATTATCGAGCCTTCATTGCATCGTTAGACTCTACTTCGTTGCCTAAGTGTTGGCAGGAAGCAAAGAAAGATCCAAGGTGGAAAGCTGCAATGATGGAAGAACTTGGAGCACTGGAGAAAAATAAGACATCGGAGCTGGTTCCATTACCCAAAGGGAAGAAAGCTGTGGGATGCAAATGGGTGTACACAGTGAAAGAGACGCCAGAAGGAAAAGTAGAGCGGTACAAGGCGAGGTTGGTTGCAAAAGGATTCACACAGTCATATGGAATAGACTATGATGAGACTTTTGCCCCAGTAGCAAAAATGAGCACCGTAAGAACTCTGGTCTCCATTGCAGCGAACTATGGGTGGAAGCTGTACCAGTTGGATGTGAAGAATGCCTTTCTTCATGGGGACCTGCAAGAAGAAGTATACATGGAGCTCCCGCCTGGGTGCTATGCGACGGAATCAAACGGAGGGACGTCGCAAGGAAAGGTGTGTAAACTGAAGAAGTCACTATACGGGCTCAAACAATCTCCTCGAGCCTGGTTTGACAGATTTAGAAAGGCTGTTACAGGCATGGGATACCGTCAAACAAATGCAGATCATACGGTCTTTCTTTAGCATGCAAGAGGCCACATCACTATACTTGCTGTATATGTGGATGATATAGTGATTACAGGTGATGATGAAGTCGAGATCACTAAACTGAAGTCAAAACTCGCAAAGGAGTTTGAAGTGAAGGATTTAGGAGCGATGAGGTACTTTCTAGGTATCGAGGTGTGTGAAGGCGAACAAGGAATTGTTCTCTCACAGAGAAAATACATACTAGATCTGCTGAAGGAGACAGGGATGCTGGGGTGCAAAGCAGCGGTCACTCCAATTGACCAGAAGTGCAAGTTGGGAGCAGAAGCAGGAGAGCCCGTTGATCGTGAAAGATATCAACGACTTGTAGGGAGATTGATTTATCTGGGACACACTCGCCCTGATATCTCATTTGCGGCGAGTGTAGTGAGTCGCTACATGCATGATCCAAAAAAGGGTCATATGGAAGTAGTATTTCAGATCTTGAGGTATCTGAAAGGAACGCCGAAAAATGGGCTATGGTTCAAGAAGAATGGACGCATAGAAGTTGAGGGATACTGTGATGCAGACTGGGCGAGCTGCATAGACGACAGAAGGTCTACCACAGGATACTGTATTTTTGTAGGAGAAAATCTGGTCTCATGGAGAAGCAAGAAACAGTCTGTGGTAGCACGGTCGACAGCTGAAGCATAATACAGAGCAATGGCTCTAGGAGTGTCAGAATTGCTGTGGGTAAAAGCGTTGCTGACAGAGTTAAAGCTAGACAAGGGAGCACCATTACGTCTTCTGAGCGATAGTCAAGCTGCAATAAGTATAGCTAACAATCCCGTTCAGCACGACAGAACGAAACACATCGAGATTGATCGATTCTTCATCAAGGAGAAGCTAGAACAAGGGATACTGAAGATTGACCATGTCCGCTCAGAAGAACAAGTTGCAGACTGTCTGACTAAGGGTCTTAGTTCATTAAGTCTGTCGAAGCTATGTAACAAGATGGGGATGATCAATATCTATCGCCCATCTTGAGGGGGAGTGTTGAGAGTCAATAAGGGACTTTTAGTCCCATATCGGAATATGTAGTATGTAGAGGAGCTAGACTCCCTATAAGTAGTGAAGTAGTCCATCAATAAAATTAATCCAACTATTATTTTCTACAGAAGCAAATTTGATGATAAAAGAGATTATGTTGTTAATTTTTATGTAAGAGTGGTCTTTGTACAACTATTACAAGGGGAGCCTTGAAGTTCTGGAAGAGATTATGCTGTTAATTTTTTTTCTTTTTTTTTTAAATTTTTTTAATCAAATTGAGAACCAACCATGAAAAAAGAAAGAAAAAACTCCCAACAAAGCAAAAACTTCCACTTTCAACCAGAGGCTTTCCTGGTAAAAAACAAACCAAACTTTTTTTTCTTTTTCTTTTTTACTTTAAACCAAAGGTTGTTTACTGGTTAAAAGTCCCGAACTCCAACAATCTCAACGTGAGAGGGATGCCGTATGGAGTTGTGGGGGATTTCCTGGAGGCCTCGTCGATGGAGGGAGTGGCGGAAAAAAAGAAAAAAAATCGATAGAGCGAAGCAATGCTCTTCACCGGGAAGGGTAGCGGAAACTAAGAAGAAGATGATGACACGACAACGACAACGAAGTTTGCTTGCGGTGGTAGGTGTCTACGACCGATCTGGAGTTTGGCCAGTGAAGAATAGAACAAAATTGTATGATTGAAATAAGACTAACATGGAAATCTGACTCATTATGTGAATCCTCTCACTAAATCACCAAGCAAGATTTTTTAAGGTTCTTTGTTTCAGCCATTTGGTTGATTTATGTGGAATTCTTCCTATTATTTAACCCAAATTTGTTTGATTTAACCCTAAGGGTGTTTTGGTCTTTTCAATATGTATACGGACTGATGTGGCATTTTTTTCCTTTCGTCTCTAACGTTATCTCCTTACCATTAGAATGGGGGCAATAGTGATTATATTAAAAATGGGAGAAAACAACATTATGAATTAAGAATCGGGGGGGGGGGGGGGGGGGGGGGGGGGATTTAATACAAATAACTCAAAAATAATGTAAATCTAGAATTGGGCTCCAAATTGGGACTTACTATTCTAAAAATGATTTTCTACATTCTAAATATAGAAATTCGCAGGCCCAGCCTATAGCTCCTACAGGTGGGTTGGGCCTGAAAATCTAGAAATTGAAACCTAGTTTGGGTCTTACTATTCTACAAAATGAGCTCCTACATTCTAAATCTAGAATCTAGAAATTGGGATGAGCTTACTAATGATGCTCTGAGGGAGGCCAATAACATAAAGCTTATATTTTTCATAAAAGTTTAGAGGTGATATACTGTATATTTTACAAATTAAAAAAATTATACTAATGTTTTTCAAAGTTTTCAGTTGAAAACTTTATATTATGTTTCTAATGTATATCATAATTAATAAATATGACTTCCATAATTTGATGTATGGATCAGTTAATTAAAAAATTTCCCTTATTCAACCCTAGCCTAAATCAGTTACAATAAGTTAAAATATATGATAAAAAACGAGTTTATTCTTGAAAAGTTGAACATAATGTCGATTGAGGATAAGGTGAGAAAAAATCACCTTCGACGGACCGTAATAGTTTCCTCAAAAGATCTCATTGTGGGCTTGCATGTGGGTCCTAGTAGCAACCTCTACAGTGATTCCTAATTCCAAGAAACCAAAACTGTAATGTTAGGAATATCACATAAGTGTGACCATAATCAATATATATAGAAGACAATACATCACAATATATTATATAATGTGTGGGTTGCTACTTTATATTCCATAATTTCTACCTTTATTCTACTGGTGTTATTATTTGAAGTCATGATGCTATATCATAAGAGTCTTTTCATGAATTAGTTTTTCCATCTTATACAAATACCTTGGATGGAATAGATTTCTCCAATAATGTATTCCCATAGATGCAGAACAATGGATAGGAAAGGGTTTTGTGTGCTAAAAGGATTAGATAAAATGAATCATGATAAGTATGCGGAAATTCTTATATTGTGTGAAGTAGATCAAAGAACAGTTCAATTTACTTTTTAATTTTCTTTGTTGGTTGTGATGATCAATGTTTCTACATGTAATTAGTTCATAACCACCAGCTTGGGATATTCAATTTCCTTACATGACCTATCAGTTCGTAAATGAAGTTCAGATGTTAGCACCACTTAGGGAAGGAGAGGCATCCTCAAATGGGGGGCAGCGGTAGGCTTCCTTGGGCTAAATAACAAGGAGAGGCATTCTCAAATGGGGCGGTGGTAGACTTCCTTGGTACCAGACTCCGTACAGCTAAATAAGAGTCTCTTTCTGTTTCAAAAGCTGTAGTCGATCTCGTCAGCATAATTCTGTCACTCACATTGATATTTTCTTTCTTCCTGAATTCTACTTGTTAGATATTTCCATATTGAGTAGCCCATGGCAAAATTCCTTACACAAGTTGCTAGCATACAATCCTTTGTTTGCAATAATTGTTAGCAACATTTTGGAAATAGGTTTGCCTAGTATTTGATTCTATAGGGTCCCCTAGTAATCAAATTTGGAAAATATCACATCAAGTTATCTCACTGTAGTATATGAGTTTGTTAGGTTCGTCATATTTGTCCGTCCTACAACCGTCCGAATAGGAACTGCAGTGATCTTGAATAAGGATCCTACAACAATATAGAGAATTCCCATAAAAATACCACTAGATTGAGCACCAATGATTTCGTATCTGCGAATAGAAAAATGTAATTCAACCCATGGAATTAACTCGAATAGGCTATTTTCACCTATATGTGTGAGATTGAAATTGTGTCTAACTGAATTTAAAAATGGGAAACCACTGGATCTACAACCATTTTAAGCATCACCTCCAACAATTAGTGCCTAACCACCATTTCTGATTACTTAATCAGATGTTCCAGATCATCCCGATATTTTGAAGCACCCATTTGTTTAATCTTAAGCATGCGTCTGAGCTAGTTTTAGAAAGTTGATTAGAATCCTCGATCTTTTAGAAATTTGTATTTAGGTCTTCTTATTGTCCATAATAGGGTTTGGATCTCGTCTTAACGGTTGACTTGGCTGACCGTCCAAAATGGAGATCTAAACGCAAATTTTGAATATTATAGGAGACGTAAAACTAAACGAAAATATGTGAGGATTGAGTGACTTGGTTATTTGGTTTTGCATGGTGTGGGTTGTGTTACTTGGATTATTTACTTTTGTTATGGCCAATCGAGAATGATACTTGTAACATTGTATTCCATGATCTTAGCAGCCACACAACTCTAATGAGTGCAGTTTCAATGAGGACGATTTCATGGGCATCGTGTATTGTCAGATAACTCTCGTCCCGGTCGCATTGTTAAATGCTTGCAATTCAAGAGCCCTGGAGGGTTGTGTGGTTGTTGAACTAAATAACCCAAGTAACACAATCCTCACATACTTACTTCGGTTTAGTTTTAGGGTCTCGTATAGTATTCAAAATTTACATTTAGGTCTCCATTTTGAACGGTCATCAGAAGTCTACCGTTAGGACGAGACCCAAAAACTCTTCTGGACAATATGGAGACCTAACACAAAATTTTAATATTATACTAGACCCTAAAATCAAAGTGATGTATTGATTATCATGTGGTATTGCCTTGTCTTGATTCTAAAAGCTTATTGACTATCATCCTAATGACATAAAATATTAGGAGCCTAGGGGTTTCAGCATCAATTTTTCAGACTTATGTTCTGAACCCAAGGAACGTTACTCTATTAACACTTGTACTTTATACTAACATGTAATCATTTCAGGTTTATTAAGTGTAATTGCTAACTTTCTTGGCAAAATATCACCATCTTGAACCTGTTTCCTCTCATCAAGATATTTATAGTGATGGTGTATGCAGGGTTTTGAGGAAGAGGTTGCTGAGGCGAGTGCAGAAAGTAAGAAAGAAAGTCTTATGAGGTTATCCTGGGCGCTTGTCCATTCCAGACAAACAGAGGATGTGAACCGTGGAATAGCTATGCTTGAAGGTCCGGGATATATAAAATTCTAGCACCAAAGTTTAATTTCTAATGCCTATCTTTCTGATCTATTTTTGTAGATACATCATCAGATAAAATGCATTTTTCTTGTCTCAGCTTCTTTGAACAGTTTTAACAGCCCGCTTCAAACGAGGGAGAAGATTTATCTTTTGGCTGTTGGACATTATAGGAATGGGGATTATCCGAGAAGTAGGCAGCTTCTGGAAAAATGTTTGGAGGTACATTTATTTTCTCCGCCATAGATAATAATATTCTTTGGTAGTGTATAAAAGATATTCAACTTAATTTACTTGGATTGATTTGCATTTTGTATGAATCCCACATTTTTATTGGTGAATGAGCCGTATAACAAAATAACTTACCTAGATACCAATATAAGAATGGATGTCTGAACTGTTTTTTTGCATCCGTTAAATGGTAGTCAAAGGCGCGTCTCAGATGCGCCTAAGAAGTGCCTCGCAGCAAGGTGCAGCTGCTGCACCTCGCATCTCACTAGACGAGACGTCTTTCTTAGAACGCGTCCATGACGCGCCTTTCAGCAAGGCGCAACCAAAAAAAGGCACGTCTAGACGCACCATATTACTATTTTCTTTTTCTTTTTTACAAAAAAAAATTGAGGAGTGGAGATAGCCCTTACCTCATACAAGTGGGAGGGAGGTAGTCTTTTTCACGGTTGCTAAAGTTGGTTACAGTTGAATTGTAACAGTAAAAACTAAAATATGCTAAAAGCGTGGTAGGGGGAATACAAATTTTTGTTAGTTCTGTTGACTGCTATTGTTATTGTTGTTATGCTAATTTACTTGGTTATGTTTTTTAACATATTTTTGTTAGTTTTAATATGTTATTTGGTTTTATTTCTTACATTACTAATTTATTTATGTACATTATTATTTATTTTTATTTTTGTGTCTCGTTCTCTCGAAAGCGCGTCTTAAGTGCGTCTTGTACCTCGGACGACATAGACCCTTTGCGCCTCGGGTGCGTCTTGTGCATCTCGTCATTGACTACCTTGATCCGTTGTCAGTCTTTTACCAAATGTTCTCATTTTATGACTCCCAATGGTGCGTTTGTCAACCTTGGAAGGATTCAAAGAGCATTCAGATTATAGTGATTAGTTCTAAATATAAATATATCTTCAGCAAGGTATCTATTTTGTGGATTAAGTATGCTGAGATTAACTGTCAAGTTTTGGAAGTAACTAGAAAGATCAAGGTGGCTTCCCTCCGAAATGGTGCTGTATTGATTTGACACACTCCTTGTTGGAGCTTTTCCTTGACATGTAGAGAAAGCTTGCTTTCAATACATGCCTAGTGATATTTAGTCCCACATTGGAAAAGCACCATGGGTTGTATCTCAATATATACTTGGTATGTTGTTGAGATGTGCACATGGGGTGGTGACCCTAAGGAGGGAACCATGTGGGTGATTTTACTAGGAGGTAAGGATAAGACTTCATGGTAAAGCATTAATGCTTTTTGCTCTTGGAAATTAATTTTCATTGGAGCTAAGTAGGGGCTTAGCGACTTGGACTCGGACTCGGACTCGGGCTTATGGGCTCATGAGGCGTAATGTGGCATTTTGCTGGCGTACTTTGCACTTAGCACGTCAGCATCGTTGCTAGGTGCATAGTGTACTTAAGTTACGCTCGTTGCGTGAGCCTCTGCGCAGCCGATCGCGCGCCCGTTCGCGCGGCAAATTGGCGCTGACCAATTGGCACGGCCCAGTGGCACGCCAGTTGGCGCTGCCTGATTGGCACGACCTGATGGCGCTGCCAGATGGCGCGTAGTGCGCGTGTGCGCAGTTGGCACAACGATGTGCAATTGCGTGCGCTGTGCGTCGTTCGCACGCGCTATACGCTAATTGGTGCGCGCTGTGCGCCAGTTGGCTCAATCGTGTCTGTGCACGATTTGAGCGGTTACGGAACGTTCGAAGAAATTTTTTCCACGTTCTGAACGTTCTGTATACCGAGCAGTTACTGGGCGCACCTATATAAAGTCCCTATCTTCTCTCTCGTGATACACCGTACTAAGTATCAGAATTGAGAGCTGTTTAGAGATGAAAAGTTTGAGAGGAACAAAGGTTTGAGTCATACTATCAGTTAAGCCATGCATTTAGGTTGACTCTAGATATTCTTGTAGGTGCGTGGTCATGGACAACTTATGCACAAGATTTTAGTTCCTTGAACGAGTCGTCGGGGCACCGGGATCGTGTCGGCTTAGGAGGACAAGGGACAACTGAGATGGTTAAAGCAACAGGAAATTTGGGAACCTTCAGGGGGGCAAGCTATCTTGCACTAAAGGGATCGCCATATATCCTAGCTAGTCCAAGATGGTTTGAATTGTCAGTGACCTTTAAATAGATTAAGTCAAGCGTGTTGGCATGGTGTCAGTTGAGTAAGAAAGTGGATCCACGGCACGCAACACAACTATTAAGTCTAAGATTTGGTTTCAACAAAGGCACATGCTTTGGCACGATATGTGGCATTGTCACTACAAGAAAAAAGGGTTTTAACGACACTCAAAAAGTGTCGTTATTTAGTTTCCATGGCACTTTTCAAGTGTCATGTAGAGGGGTGTCATAGAAAGTATTTTTCTTTCAACGGCACTTGGAAAGTGCCAAGTAATCCATTTATGATGACACTTTTTGAATGTCATATAATGTTCAATTTATGGCATGATGTTGGTGTCATCTTTATGTGTTTCAATGACAGCTTATAAGTGTCGTCATAATTTTTTTTAGCTTTCAACAACACTCGAAAAATGCCATGTAATAACTTTATGAGGACATTTTCTGAATGTCATATAATGTTCATTTTATGGCATGATGACGGTGTCATCTTTATGTATTTCAATGACAACTAATAAGTGTCGTCATAAATTTTTTTTTAGCTTTCAACAACACTAAAGAAATGCCATGTAATCCATTTATGATGACACTTTATATGTGCCATCTAACTCCCTTGAACGACACATTTTAATTGCCTCTAAAATGTCATTAAAATATATGAAATATAAATAATTTCATTTGTAGATATCACATTAACCAAAATCAATTTCACACATAATAAAATTTTAATGCAACAACATTAATATATATTAAAATATCTCAAATCCATACAAGGTCCCAATATGTTGTTCTCAATACAACAAAGTCTATTACACAAAAGATAATATTACTACTAGTACTACTTAGTCTCTCTTTCCAGCATCAAACTCGAACATAATCCGAACTCATCAATCGACCTGCACACAAAAAGATGAGAATTAATATTTTATCTTTCAAACTGACAATGCAAATGCTAATGGAAAACAATATGAAGCCAAACTATAGGTGTTTGCACTAGAAAAAAATATGACGACACTTATAAGCTGATCTGCCATATTTTTAAGCAGGAAAGCGTTAGCCTCTAATTCTAACATGTAAGCAGGATTTGAATGTGAAATAGGAAATTCCAAACAGAAGGAACATCATGGTTACAAAACTAGGATACTCTAGCTCATATGAAGTTTCAATATGTTTCAATTAAATGCAAGCAGCAGTATAATGTTAAAGATAAAATACTTAGCAGGTACAACATCCCAGGGAAACCTCAAAAACGTACACAGATCACCAGAAAAAAGGTAAACAAACCTTGATGCATGTATAAATCACAACTGCTTAACAATTTCCCTGCTACAACAAAAAAAGAGGAAGCATCCTATGTTCCATCTAGCTTAGCAATAAAACAAAATGTAAGGTGACAAAGCATTAACAAGCACAATTATCTGTTCATCAAAACAGTAATCTAAACGCACTATTATGTTTTCAACAGACAAAGCGAAGTTCATATTCACTACCATCTCTGTTCAAAAGTCATGGCTGAAGCATAAACCTTCACTGTGGATGCTCTAATAACACTAAAGATGCTCTTGATGTGGGTGTCCCATAGGTACTCCTTGGAGTTCAAGGCAAGCCAAACAAAGTCTCCCATGAGGATCCACTCACTCGTCGCAAATCAATTTCATCATTAGGGGGGATATGAGAAGGTTCATTCATCTACACACTATAAGATGAGATGATAGAAAATGAGGAACCATCATTAAAGTTGTTAAGTGAATTCTCCTCCTACAGCTAATTACAACAATAATATAGTCTTTAATAGCAAGTTTAAGTTCAGCACATGAATGAATGAATCCTTCAAGCCTGCATGTCATAATGGATATACCACACGACAAAAGGGACCACACGACACAACAAGAATAACGAAGAAGAAGAAGTAACATTGGTGGTTCTATGCGAGAGCCTGATTGCCAGAAGTTAATTTATATCTTTCTGTGTGTCATATCTTTTTTATTTTGTTCAAATGAAGTATAGATATAATACAATTTAATATAATAGTTCATCATAAAGAGCACCAAATTCCGATATTAAAAGTACAATTTCTGCTGGACTAACATACCTGCAAGGAAATAACAGGATAAAGGAGTCCAACAAGTATGTCCAACAAAAATGAAGACCTTCCAGATTTTAAAGATGAGATAACAAAATGAAACGTCTGCCACAAACAAAGGAAAGGAGAAGAAGAAGAAATTAGCTCAATGACTGGGCGAGTTATTGTAAGAAAGCTTAATAAGATTAGGTACCGTTTCCATCCTTCTAAGATCTGCTTCTGTCTCGGTGTTTATAGAGCCATTTTCATGAGTTGCATCTGCCAATGTCTCCATAATCTCAGAATGATTTGCACTTTGGATATTCAAAGCAGATTTAGAAGCTGTTTCGATTAATAGCTTAGCCCAATTTTCCCTTTTAGGTGACTCCACCATGCATTGACCAGCTTCTTCCGAACTTGTATGATCAAATGTTGCAAAAAGCCGCATATTCGAACATAATACAGAAAGAGTAACACCAATCACCTCCCTTACCTGCACACATTATATATATATTATTTATCTAAAAGTTTCAAAAAGGTAAAAACTCGGATATGTTGTGGATATACAAACAGAAGAGCCTATTCAATGTTTTAGGTTCAAAAAGATACGTACATCTATAAATCGTATGAATAGAAACAAAAATGCCAAATTTAATTTGATGATAACTTGAAGAAGCAGGTTAAAGTGAATTTTATAGAAGAAGTTTGATAGAAGATATATATAAGGATGTTAGTGCATGATTAGGTGACCCAAAGGTGAGATGAAAAAGCAGAATACTAGAACATATATGGTGATAAATCTTCAATCGGAAACAATTATCAGTAAACAAACAGTGGTTAACTACTTAGCAGA
Source organism: Iris pallida (assembly GCA_029216955.1). Lineage (NCBI taxonomy): Eukaryota > Viridiplantae > Streptophyta > Magnoliopsida > Asparagales > Iridaceae > Iris > Iris pallida. The sequence goes on from JANAVB010016199.1 coordinate 13,760,256, forward strand.
AATCAACTATACACATAATTGATCTCACAACAACATCAAAGCCTTTATCCCAAATACCTATAATTGATCTAAGTGACAAAAACATCTATACTTGGTTGGATGGTAAGAAAATGTGCAATAATGTTGTAACTCTATAACACAAGCCAAACTTGTATTGAATAATTGCAGAAAAAGGATATTAACTCAAAAAATTGTTCTACAGTCTGACTGGGCAAAAATCTTAAATAAGTCAGTCATTTGTACAGTCTACATAATATAAGGGCTTCTTTGTCTAGAGGCAACTGAATGTATAGGTGAGAAAATGAAGGTAAGTGCAACAGATTTCCTTCCCATTTTTTGTTTGAATAATAAGTAATTGAGAAAGTCACATTCCAGTTTGATCGCACCTAGGCTCTCTTTCTGTTCACCTTCTAAACTCAACCATTGAAAGTAAATAGAAAATGAAAGGAAGTGTAGAAGATCGCCTCTTCTATGATTGTTAACTGCATGTAAAATTAAAATTACAATATAAGGTAACCTATGCATTAAATGATGCTTTTCTACCTTCAATCTCTCTTGAAACAAACAAGAAATGTATTCATCTCCAAGGCACGATAAGCAAGAACAGAAATAAAGGAAGTCCTAAATAATCAGTCAACATGATCTCATGGGAGCATCAGTACAGTTGAATTAAGCAAAGTTGAGAGAAATCAAGATCTAAAGAGGGTGTTATAGTTGAAAACCTATACATACACCCATCTGAGGCCCGAATGCTTGCCATGCTTCATTGTATTTACAAAAGATATTAGATTTGAATAGATATAAACATGAATAGCCCATTTGCCACCCATATTGTGACTTGCAATGCTTCTTTATTGAACTGATGTTAGATACTTGAATATAGAGGCAGGTACACAAATTCATAAAAGGAAGTTTATGATGAGTTATAAATCTGCACAAAAGAGATTACAAATCAGAATTCGAAGCAGCTAGAGAGTCCTGCAATGTGTACTCTTGTGTTGGAGGATGCAAATAGGAACAGTTCTGGGATCTTATAAATCAGAATTCGAAGCAGCTAGAGAGTCCTGCAATGTGTACTCTTGTGTTGGAGGATGCAAATAGGAACAGTTCTGGGATCTTACCGATACACAACCGCAAAAACACTGATCCTCGAATCCCCAACCTGAAGTTCGACAAATTCGAACTCATGAACCTCCTTTGAGACATATCAACAAACACGTGGTGAGCGGATCGTACAAGAATAGTTCAGAGATCAACTGATTTCAATGGATTGATTAGAAAGAAAATAAGTTCGAATTAAATGAAAAGGAAAACAAAATCGAGTCACAATCAGGAAAGAAACAAATGTGAACTTACTGCAATCCGGAGGACCTCGATCTGATCTCGTCGAATTTAACAAAGCATATGAACGGTCACCGGCCACCGACAGTGCAAAGACATGGATGGTATATCGAAATGAAATGGAGAAAAGTGTTCTCCACCTTGCCGCATAGGTCAAGGTTAGCCGTGGCCATGAGGGCGGTACATCAGCACGACGCCCTGGCTGACCCCGTTCGTGCCTGAGGCATGAGATCCGACATAAGAGTGCTCCTGACGAGGTTAGAATAGCTACGTACTGATGGTGGCATCGTTGATTTTGAATCGAGAAAGACTACAGGAAGGCCAAGCACGGAGGCCTTGTCCCAAAGCTGAGACGGTGATGACAAGCTTAGGGAAGAGAAAGGAAGAAGAAGAGAGAGAAAGAGATACCAAAAGCAAAAAATATAAGGAAGAGGAAGTGTTATGGCTGCCATTTTTTAAAGCAGGCGCGGTGAAGGCGAACACCCTTTTTTTTGCCGAAGCGGTAAAGTGAAAATAATGGGGGGAAATGAAATTTGATACCACTTTTCAACTGATGTATTTAGCATTTGAAAAAAATTTGGGGAAAACAAAATTTAAGACGACACTTTTTAAGTGTTGTATTTAGTATATAATATTATACGGCATTTTCAAGTGTCCTTAAAAGTGTTGTTAAATTTATATTTATGACATTTTTATAAAAGTGTCATAGATTATGATAAATAGTTAATTACGACGACACATTTTAGTAGAGTGTCATCACTATAAAGAATTAACGACACTTATTTAGTAAGTGTCGTAAAAAAAGTGTCGTTATTAACATAATTTGTTGTAGTGTGTGGTTTAGTAGTTTGACACTAAGTCGTTATACTATAACTGTATTGTTGTGTTGAAACAGAGAAGGCCAGAAGGCAAGTATGGGTAAGTTCATTGTGTTAGCATGGCACGATCATAGTTTTACAACACAAATAGGCCCTATAGTTTATGCCACGAAACTGATCCTATGACAAGATTAGAAAGATCACTAAAATCATAGTGCGCACTCCACTAAAATAACGTATTGGTTTTGTATGGGTGGACAAGAGGCCTCTCCATCATTGCATTCTATGTACTGATACCCCAACAATTTGTATGCAGGTTTCAGGTAGCAATTCGTTCGGTGCAGAGCTCGCTTGGATGCATCGAGACATGGAGTTCCTTGCATTTCGAGACGTGCAACCGCGTTGAAGATTTCGTCGTATAAAGGACATAATGTATGGATATTGTCTATTATAATTTTATTCAAGTTATAAGCCTCAGGTATGATCTTATTGTAATTGAGAGATGAGAGAAAGAGCTAAGTGATTGTACTCAAAGAGAGAGAGAGAGAGAGAGAGAGAGAGAGTGAGCTTGAGTGATTGTAATCTTCGCTTCGAGCCGTTGTAATCTTTTGTTTCAATATCAATAAAGATGATTTCCTTTTGTATACTTGTGTTATTCAACTTTAGCTCGGGAACTCTGTGCGACGACACTATCGCTAAGCCGTTCAATCGGCCGTTTCGGTATTCGTCTTGTTCAGGCACAACTTAGGTTCGCACGACATCACGCCCACGCAAGGACTACCAGTTCTGCAGAACCGACGCGTGACATAGTGGTACCAAATCACGGCTTTATATTCTTGGATTTTTGATTGAATTCTTTTGAACTATGATGTTGGATTTGTACTCGATGTCGTTAATGCTCTCTCTTGATATCTGTGGGATGTTCCATACAATAATATATTTTATAAATCTCATGTGAGTATTTTGATTGAACAAAGATAGTTTTACGTGAGCCTTGTTAGCTGAGTTGGGCTGCGCATTACATAGCTAGACTTGTGTCAAGTCATGTATGGGATTAAAATATTTTTGGACGTGGATAAGTTAGGCTCGATTTATGAGATGTTGGGGTAGTTAACGATAGTGGTGCAATCGAAAGACGATATCGTCAATACGATATTGATGGAACGTGCTTGGATCTTGGGGAATAGATCAATGGAATACTTAACTAAGTCAGTTGCGATTTGAAATCAGCCTCGAGGATTTGTCGAGTGACTCGATCCCTGAGTGGTGTGTGGGACATCCTTGGAGATGTTCGATCAATTGAGGATCGGGTACTGATGAGTCTATCAACAAGCGATGGGATAATACAAAGCCTTAGAATGAGTGTGATAGAGGTAGTCGTGATTTTAGATACCTCGTACGAGATTGGGTCGGACGGACAAGAAACAATACGCATAGACAAGATTGATCGAGGAAAATATGCAACAGAATGGATGACTCAGTCATGGAACGATGCATTTAGCGACGATGCATTTAGCGACTAACTTTTTTAGTCGTGGGTTAGTCGCTAATTTGCTTTAGCGACTGAAATGTCTGTTTTAGCGACTGAAATTTCAATCGCTATTTAGCTATTTTTTTAAGGTTAACGTTATTGATCGTATACGAAAAATGTTGGCTTAGGATTGAATGGAATTGAGTTTCAAGTTTGAATAAGGAAAGTTAGTACGATTGGAAGTTAGCACGCACAGAAGTTTGATTTGAAGATACGAGAATGACTCTAAGGATTGAGATGTGCCTTATGGAATTGAGTTTGAATATAACTGTTTTAGATTCGAATTTGAACGACTTGATATGGTATCGATGCTTGGAAGATTGTAGGATTTATGCGTACTAGAGGATTTTGTTGCACGATTACCTAGGATAGAAAATAACAAATGTGATTTGAGTTGGACGTATTGATCATGTAACTAGTTCGGGAGATAGCTATATCTAATGATAAATTCAATTCGGATGATAGCATTGATTGCACGACTCAGAGTTCATTGCAAAAGGGAGATCTTTTGGTTATGTATGTCATTGATGGTATTGAGGTGTATCAAAGACGATATGTGGTAACTCGGGGGTACTCTGATTCGGTAAACGAGAATTGTGTCGAATGATGTTGTTTGAATAGATTCTATATTTTGGAGTTTGATAGTAATGAATGTCGGACGACTTGATTAGATGAACTTGGAGTGTGCATGAATGGAAGTTAAGCTGACTATGCGAAATGAAAATATTGACGATTTGGAGGATGAATGAGTTCGACGTGATTCGGTTGAAACGGATTTGTATGAGTAGTGATATGAGGATTGTTATGACTTAGAAATTAATAGTAGGCAATTTTGCGATGAGATAGATGCACGAATTGAGGACTAGTAGGATTGAAAATTGAGGTAGGTTATAATCGACGAATTTATGATCGAGATATTACGACTTGAAATTTAGAACCGATATTGCAATTTGTGATCGAGGTATATGAATTTGGATTTTGTAGGTCTATCAAGCGAATTGAGGATTGTGATTTTGAGAGTTGTGAGATTGATATCGTGGAACCATGTTATGATCGAGGATAATCGTGAAGGAATTTTCCTAGGGATGGATTTGTTGAACGGACTCGGACCCCTTGGAATGAATATCGCAGATGTGAGTAGGAAAGTATACCCTCGATGCTTAGAAATCGGAGTGATGCGAGTTTGGGTAGGAAATCCTATACTATCGACTATGGTTTGACCTTAGGATTAGGGATGAGTGCTTTGATATTGGTTGCATAAAAATGATTATCATGACTTTGACTATTGCCTGTGAGTTAGCCTAGCAGTTAGGCAAACGTCCTTATCTCTAGAGATGAAGTGGTGCGATCGAGTTTAGTGAGAGCGCGTAGATAGATTATAGAGCTGGGTAGCTACTTTATCGAGTTGAGGCTTGAATTGGAAAAAGCGTTCTTGAGAGTTTTGATAATTGATAGGATTGGAATTGACTATAATATTGGATTTTGGTGTTTGATAGATATATGACTTGCGATCGAAGGAACGTGATGGTATCGAGGATTTGTTAGATTGCATATCGAGGGGCTGCCTCATTTGTGTTGCTTACGTAAAAGTGAAATGGATTTGGATTTTGATAAAATTGGTTTGAGTTAACATGGTGATTGCATAGGCTGGATACTTGAGACGTTGACGTTGATGTTGGAATGATTGGTCGGAAGAATTATCATTGGTTGATTGAATGAATCGAATATGTTATCAGATTTTATACTATAGAAGTAAGTTGACGGTTGAAGATGAATTCGTGTTTCGATGAAACCAAATATGTTCTCGAGGATGGAATGAAAGCATCGGATTTGAAACGATATTTATTGGGTTTGAGATCGTGTTTGGAAGAGTGTATTCAAGATGTGCATAAAAAAAGAAGATTCAGATGTTAATTGGTTGTTTCATGGGTTTGAAAAATTTCGGAAGATAGAACGTAGATGATGCAAACGATAACTTCGGAAGATAGTGAAATTGGTTAGCAAGAATTGAGTATCAATACGTGTGATTGTGATTAAGGCATTCAGGTTTAAAGGATTGGTTGGAAAGTGAGTTGAAGACTTAAAATTTTTGTTCGGATTTGATTGAGGGGTAACAATAGATTTTGATTAGGACAAGTGATTGACTTTGTCATGTTTTGGATTCGGGGTGATTAAGGAATATTGCTTAGGTGGGTTTGCATAGTCCTAAGTTGCAAGTGTGTGGCGAGTTATAGTTACCTCGTGTTTGAGAATAGCAGCACAAAGCGCAATATGGATAGAGACATGACTTGATAATTATGTTGCAAAATAGTCAGATTGTTTGGGATGATATAGTTGATCGATAATGGCTAAGGCATGAATGCGACTTGGATTGACGAAACGAATAGAAAGTGTGTTCGAGAGATTTGTATTGTTGTGCCAGGTGAGTTCAAGTTGAGTATAGAGTGATGAAGTCGATGAGTGTGTACGTAAGAAGTTTCGAGGACGAAACTTTTTCTGAGTATGTGTTATGTTAGTGTCCAGTCCCGCTCAGTTCAACATGATGAATCAATGAACGCAACGGCTTTCGGACTTGGCTATGCAGCAACTTGCTCGGAGTCCCGCTCGGTCGAGACAACTCCTCGTTCAGGTGGGTAGCTTCGATGAACTCGTCTCTTATTTTCTTTCACACCTAATAAAATGAATCACGTGCCTATTTTGTAGTCAATAAATTGATGCATGCTAATAAAAGAGTGAACCCACATAGCTAAGAGAAAATTTTCTATCTTGCAGTCGAATTATATAGAACATGGAAATGTTAACTTTCTACTAGATAGTATATCACCGTGTTTTCAAATTGGCACTCGCCTATCGGTTTTACGTCTTGCGTAAAAAAAGAGTTTTCTTATATTCCACGGACTATCGACTCGAAGTTATTGTATGTACGTTCCCATGGTTTCAAGGCTTGTCATATAGAGTATGACAATGTTTGGAGTACTTTGTAGAACACAGTTTGTTCAAATAAGGCATGAGGGCTTTCAAATAGTCGTTCCTAAGTTGAGATGAGAATATGAGTTAACTCAGTTTTGCAGGAAGGCTATCCAGTAGCTGTTCCTGGGTTCAGAGTTGTAACATGAAAGTTCTCGGGACCGTACGTAGTCAAGGTAGTCCCTGGTTTGGGGGCTGCTCAGAGATGGAAAGCTTAAAAGAACAAAGGTTTGAGTCATACTATTAGTTAGGCCAAGGCCATGCATTTACTTTGAGTCTAGATGTTCTCGTAGGTGCGTGGTCATAGATAACTTGGGCACAAGGTTTTAGTTTCTCGAACGAGTCGCCAGGGCACCAGGATCGTGTCGGTCTAGGAGGAACAAGGGATAGCTGAGCTGGTTAAAGCAATGGGAGGTTCGAGAACCTTCAGTGGGGTTAGCTACCATGCACTGAAGGGATCACCGTCTATCCTAGCTACGTCCAAGATGGCTTGAATTGCCAGTGACCTTCATATAAATTGAGTCAAGTGTGCTGGCGGCAATCCGCATGCACGATATTAGTTGAATAAGGAAATGGATGCACGACATGCAAAACAAATATTAAGCCTAAGATTTGGCTTCAACAGAGACACGTGCTTCGGCCCGAAATGTGGCATTATGGTTTAGTAGTTTGACATTAAGTCGTTACGTATTAACTGTATTGTTGTGTTGAAGCAGGAAAGGACAAAAGGTAAGTATAGGTAGTTCATTATAATAGCGTGGCGCAGTTATGATTTTATGAACAAGTAGGCCCTGTAGTTTATGGCACGAAACTGATTCTAAGGCAAGATTAGAAAGTCCCCTAAAATCATACTACGCACTCACTAAAATAACGTGTTGGTTTTGTATGGGTGGACGAGAGGCTTCCCATCAGTGCATTCTATGTACTGATACCCAAACAATTTGTCTGCAGGTTTCAGGTAGCAACTCGTTTGGTGCGGAGCTCACTTGGACGCGTCGAGGCATAGAGTTCCTTGGCGTTTCTAGACGTACGACCGCGTTGAAGACTTCGTCGTATAAAGGACATAATGTATGGACATCACCTATTGTAATATTCTTTAAGTTGTAAGCCTCAGTGCATGATCTTATTGTAATTGAGAGATGAGAGAAAGATTTGAGTGATTGTATTCAGAGAGAACAAGCTTGAGTGATTGTAATCTTGGCTTCGAGCCGATGTAATCTTTTTTTCAATATCAATAAAGATGATTTTATTTTGTATGCTTGTGTTATTTAATTTTTCTGCTCTGGACTTATGTGCGACGATCCCGTCGTTAAGCCGTTCAATCGGCCGTTTCGGTATTCGCCTTGTGCGGACGCAACTTAGGCTCGCAAAACATCACGTCCACACGAGGACGATTGGTTCTACGGAACCGGGGCGTGACATATCGTACTATAGTTCAATCACGTGTGGAAATATTCAAGTCGTAAGTGACATATATCATAATGCACGATGTACGATTACTATAGGTAATGCTTTATCACATTGAAAATGTGGGATTGTTGGGGTTTGGTTCATTAGTAACTCGGTTCCACCACTCAATTGTGGGACAAACCCAATGTGTGTGTATTTCAGTATTTGATTTTTTATTTATTGACTTGTAAACGTGTGGTGTGTTAGCTAAAGTAGTTTGTATGGTATGTGAGGAGAGGGGGGTTCTAAAGGACAAAGTTTAAATCCCACAATCAACATTTGTTTTTATCATCATTTCTTGGAGGATCCCTTTGGAGCTAGGCCCAAAAGGGGGCCTAACTCGAACTCGAAGGCAGAGGCGGAAGAAGGGTGCAAAAGTAGCGCTTTGATGGCTCACTTTGCGCACGTAAGTATTGGGTGCAGAGTTGGTAACTATGCTTGTATCATCGAGAGTAGGACACGCAGTAGCCTCACGGGAGGCTTGCGGGTAGGCCACGTGGTAGCCTTGAACCGGGTGCTGCACAGGTAGCCTCGCACATTAGCGTAGCTTCGCCACACAGGTAGCTTCACCGTGCAAGTAGCTTCGCACATGAGCGTAGCTCCACCGCACGGGTAGCTTCGTCTATGTGGGTAGCCTCGCCACGTGGCTATCCATGTCACGGCTGCTCTTTACCCTGCCGCTAGCTGCTTTGTAGCCCTACCAAAGGCACGTTTCTAATAGCTTTTTCTTTCTGACTGGCAGTTACCGCTATGAAATGCTGATTAAAATTAGTTACTTCTAACGCTCCACCTTCTTTAATGGACTGTTCGGTTTTTGTAACCAAGGGTGGGTTTCTATATATAGAGAGCTGCTGCTTTTGGTAGAGAGGGGCTAAAAAAAAAATTCTAAAAGCGAGAAATCTCTAAGCAGCCAATGGAGTCATTCAGAGTGCCTTTGCTCCAGCACGTCAGTCCGTTATCCAACGAAGGGTGGTGGTACACGTAGAAAGTTCCAGAAATTCGAGTGTGGTTTCTAGGAACGGATCGATGAAAAGAGGTCGAATGTCACTTTGAGCAACAGTGATTTTAAGCACCTAGCAGGCTGATTTGATAACTCTGTTAGCATCTCCCTAGTGGTCCTTGACTGCTCCATTTCTTATCAGCGGTTTATATTGCTTCCATTTTTCTGTTTAGCAAGTTATAGTTGTTAAACTATTTTTGGTTTAGTCCAAAAGACTTGTTCAAGGAAATTCTACAACATCATTTACCTCGGCTATGTATTTTTCTTCTTGAATGACTTTATAGATTGCACCAGATTGGAGGCAAGCCCTGTCTTTGAAGAAGGTGGTGGAAGACAAGATTGCCAAAGGTGAGTGTAGATAAATTCGGTTTTATTTCATCGATTGGAAGCTATTTTTCACTCTTCTATTTCGTTCCTGAAATCAGAATTACTAACATACATCATTTTACCAGATGGTGTGATCGGCATTGGTATAGCTGCCACAGGTGTAGGACTTCTGGTGGCAGGGATTGCTGCTGCAATGGTTCGGAAGTAACTGATAATGCCTCTCCTGGCCAGTAGTCGCTGGAAACAAAACTTATGAACAACTGTTTCCCTATATCTTCTGTTTCAAGTCAACCGTTGCCATCCTCCGGATTTTACATGTTTAGTACCGGAAAAGTCTGCTGAAAAAATCAACATTTGTTTTTTGTAGTGATATGCTTCAATAATATTGGAGGATGGAACTTTTGTGGGGGACTTTTTTGTTTAAAGAGTGGATGCAGTTCATTGAAGACCAAGATTTAACAGCCTGAGATGGCAATTTTGCTCTGATGATTGCTGGCTGGGTTTCTGGAATATAGAGGTTTATGACGTTGATATGTTTTAGTAAGGTTCAAGAAAAAAAATGGCCTGTGGTCTTAAATTTGAGGTTTCATTCAAATATAGGATTCCTGGAACTGACAGTTGATACCAGTAATGCCTGAAGATTTTTGACAAAGATACTGTAATCTCTTCTGTGCTTTTATTTGTCTTAGTGACCTGACTTTCATGCAGCCATATAACCGACTTTGGAATTTTGGGTAAACCTGTAACAGCCCTTGTATCTGCATCTTTACCCATATTCATTCAAGTACTCGGAGCCACATGGTCCCGTCCCGTACAACAAACTGAACCGATATCTAATCATCAACTAGAAACTTTACATGATTGATAACTTAGCTTTGCTATGTTTCCTCGTAATATAATATCAGCTATTATCTAAATCAAATCGATCTATGCTGTGAAATCATATGATACAATAAGTTTTTGATTTATTTTAGTTGGTCTTTCATCTACAAACCTCACCCGAAATTCTTCGAACATTAGTCGCAGTTCTGTTCTGACCTCCACTGATGGTATTTTTTTTCTTCATCCTTCTTCGGTATGATCTTGGACTTGCTGAACTTCTCAAAGATCAAAAACCATTCCGTGATCTGCAAGCCCTTCCACAATACCTTTTTGTCCAACTTTTGCCTCTTGAACATATGGTTCTTCAATTTCAACTTTTGGAGTAGTGGGATGAGGCTTTCGGCTATTTCCTTATCCTGATTTTCTGTCTAATTAGTTGGCGGTCTTTGGAACTCGAGAAGTCCTTGTTGTTCTTAGCTGTAGTTGTTCTCCACCATAACTACTTTATCTTTTCCTGATATGCACAAACTACCGCTAGGTATACTTCACATATCAATATGATCTAGTGGATGAAATGTGCTAGATATGATCTAGAGTAGGTATAAACCTTTAGATCACTTAAATGCTATATATATAATTATATTCAAAATTGGGTAAGGGAAAAAACTGTACAATCACACTCTCTTTCCTTACTAACAGCCAAAGGAAAGCTCATCACATATCATTCTAAGCTCTCTCCAACTAACAAGCAGAGTTTAGGCAGGTTATATCTGCTTCAATGTTTCTTAGAATGGTAGCAATCGAGTGGGAATCTTGTTTGAAGATTCTTCTATTACGTTCTCGCCACAAGTGTCATACCGTGGAATGAAGACGGAGCTTTGCCATTCGAAGCCAGAGGGGACCTCGCCTTCGATGTTTGTCTAAGTTCTTCTAGATTAGCTAACACACCAACTTTGACGTCACCACATACCTACAGTTTGGACTTCTGGACTTGCCATATGTACTTGGACATCGGGCATTCGAACACCAAGTGATCTGCAGTCTCGCGCTCTCTGCAGCAGAGTGTGCATAGGGAAGAAGGGGTGTGAATGCCAATTCTATTCAGGCGATCCAAAGTCAGGAGACGTCCCTTAACCAGTTTATACATGCAATATTGAGTTTTGCTCGATGCCCCTTTGTACCATATGTAGGGGTGCCATACTTCAGGTAGTGAAGGAGGTCTGACCTTGTCATAGACAGCTCCTACTTTGAAGGTGCCGTTCGAATTATTCCATCTCCAATAATCATCACCATGGTCAGCTTTAATAGTAAGCTGCTGGATTTCGTTTTGAAGGAGACGAGGAATACCAGTGGTGCTAAAGTTCCACCTTCCCTGGGAGACGATCTTACTTAGCTTGTCTTGGGACACATGAGGACTGCACACAGGGTCACCAAGTCTGTCCTTGATGCTGCTATGGTTTAACCATGGATCATTCCATAAACTCGTGTTCTTACCTGAGTCAATGACTCTGGATATTGCCTGCTTCAACTGATTTCTGGAGTGCAAAATTGTTGGTGCTTTCTTTACATGGAGAGAGCTTGCTCTCAACATGCCTTGTAAATTTTAGTCCCACATCGGAAATGCACCATGAGTTATCTCAACATATATACTTGGGTGTGTTGTTGAGAGATGCACATGGGGTGGTGACCCTAAGGAGGGAACCATGTAGGTGATTTTACAAGGAGGTAAGAATAAGGCTCCAAGGATTAAGCATTAATGCTTTTGTCATTCTCTTGGATTAATTCCATTTGGAGCTAAGCCCGACTCGAACTCGGATTCGGGCTCATGAGGCGTAATGTGGCGTTTTGTTGGCACACTTTGCACGCTGACTGTGCAGATTACAAATCAGTAATGGAAAGGCTGAATCAATGCGATTAAATCAGATCCTATCTTTGTGGGATTTGAATTAATTTAGATCCTATCTTTGTGGGATTTGAATTAATTTCGTGGGATTTGAATTAAATCTCGTTGCTATCTTTTGAGATTTGATTCAATCTTTCCATAACTGAAGAGGCGGCTAGGGTTTCCACCCTCTCTATATATATACTCTCTTCCGGCCTCCTTTGTGACTACTACGAAATTACAAGTCAGAAAAGGAGAAAGAGAGAGAGAGTTGCTGCCGCCATTGCAAGTCCATCCGAGGAGTCTGAACAAAGGTGACTTCGAGCGTTCCACAAGTTCTTCAACTTGCTGGTTCCTGGAAGCAGATCGTGTGGGACGAATCTTGCTTTGAGCAACGGTGTTTTGACACCCCAGCATTGTTCTTATTCTTATCTTTCTCTAGTTTTATTGTAACTCGTTCTGTCCCAATTGCAACACGTTTGCAAGGAAGAACGAGAGATCTTCTCTTCTCTTTTTCCCTCCTTCAGATTGTAATTTGGCTATTTGATTTATTGTACCATCGTAGATCTTGAGTTTGATCACTGCAAAGTTTTGTGTGACATCTCAGATCTCGATTGCATCTGTTTTTCATCTTTGATCAAGCCCCGGGACTAACACTCTCAAAGCAAGATCCGTGTAGATGGAAAACATTAATGCTTCGCTCCTCCAATCGGACTTCTGCAAGTTGGAAAAGTTCGATGGAGAGCACTATCAAGTCTGGAAGAGAAAGGTTTACCTAACTCTTCAACTGAAAGACGTTGATCATGTTCTGTTAGAGGAATAACCCTCTGTTCCAGACACTGGATCTACTGCCGCAATCAACGCGGCTACCAAACTCCAGGCCAAGTGGAGAAGGGAAAATAGCATCTGCAGGCTTCTCATCCTGAATGCTATGGAGGACTCCCTGGCAGAATCCTACTCGAAGAAGGAACTTGCCAGAGACATATGGGAGTCTGTGGAAAATCTGTATAAAGAAGACAAGAACAGGAGCAAAATGTTTGTGGTTGAAAAGTATCACAAATTGCTCTTTGAGGACGAAAAGTCCATGCTGCTACAGGTGAAGGAATTTCGAAAGCTGCGTCAGAAACTGGAAGACGAAGAGATGCCCCTTTCCGACAAGTTTGTCGTCGGAGGGATCGTCTCAAAACTTCCTGCTGGATGGAGTACCTTCTATGCAAGGATGCACAGAAAGAAGCTAGACATTAGCTTGGGAGATCTACTGCAAGAGATCCATGTTGAGGATGAGATGCGTTCCCAACAGAGGGTGGACACTCTGTCCAAACAGTTGGCTAAAGCCAATCTTGTGCAGACGAGAGATCCCAAGGGGAAGCAGGCGGCTTCTCATCCCAAGAAGAAGGACTTCACTAATCTAAAAGTGAAGGGTCCTTCTTTCAAGCAACAGAAGACTAAGTCCCACGTGACTTGTTACAATTGTGGCAAAAAAGGCCACTACAATAGTGAATGCAGATCTAAGCCTAAACAATCAGAGAAAGGTGAGCCTAATAAGGTTTCATTGGTTTCTAACTTTGTTGCTATGATCGCACAGGTCACAAATGTGAGGGTTGACTCTGACTGGTGGATAGACACTGGTGCGACTTGCCATGTCTGTTCTGGCAAGGAATGGTTCGTCACGTACCAGCCGATATATGAGAAGGTTGTCATGGCGAACCAGGCCCAAGCTGAAGTTCTGGGGATCGGGACCGTGGAACTGAAACTCACTTCTGGGAATGCTCTGACGCTTCAAGGTGTGAAGCATGTTCCGGCGATTGCCAAGAACCTGATCTCTGGGAGCCTGCTCTACAACGCAGGCTTGAGGATGGACATCAATGCTGGTCAGATGGTGATGTCCAAGAAAGGAACATACTTCGGAAAGGCTTATCAAATCGAAGGAATGTTTAAAATTCAGCTTGTCAACCAGTTTGAAGACATTAATGCAGTTGCTTTTTCTGATTATTCTCTTGAGTTGTGGCATAATAGACTAGGACATGTTCATTGTAAAAGAATTAACAAAATGTCTAGTCTAGGACTTATCTCCAAATGTGGGGGTAAGGTGGAGAAGTGTGAAGTGTGTGCTCAGACGAAGATCACAAGGAAACCCTTTCATCTGGTCAATCGAAGCACAGATCTTCTGGAGTTGGTGCACTCCGATATCTGTGACTTCAAACATTTCTCCACGAAGGCCGGGATGAAGTATTTCATAACCTTCATCGACGACTTCTCAAAATACGCGTTCGTCTACTTACTCAAGTCTAAAGATGAAGCTTTCGAGAAGTTTAGAGAGTTCAGGGCCGAAACTGAACGGCAGACTGGACAACAACTCAAGAGGTTAAGGAGTGATCGAGGTGGGGAGTACAGGTCTCATGAATTCGCATCGTTCTGCAAAGAACATAGAATTATATGTGAGACTACTGCTCCATATTCTCCTCAATCCAACGGAGTAGCGGAGAGGAAGAATAGAACGTTGACAGAAATGATGAACTCAATGCTGCTAACCGCGGGTCTTCCTAAATGCTACTGGGGAGAAGCTGCATTGACGGCCACTTTTATTCTAAATAGAGTGCCATATGCAAATTCGGACGTAACTCCTCATGAACTCTGGTTCAAAGTCAGACCAAACTTGAATGTCATTCGAGTGTGGGGGTGTCTGGCGTATATGAAGCTCCCAGATCTGAAGATTCAGAAGCTAGGGACAAGGACTACGAAGGCGATCTTCTTGGGGTATGCCGAGAAAAGTGATGCTAGGAGATTTCTTGATATTGAGTCAAATTATATCATCGAATCTCGCGATACTGAATACTTTGAAGACAAGTTTACAAAAGACAAAAACATTGTTCTTTCGGACATTCCAAAAAATGATGTAGGTACAAATGAGACTGAAATCTCATATGGGCCAGTAGTCCAAGAAGAAGCTGTTGTTGAGGAAACAACTCTTGTACCAGAACTCGCAGAGCCGTCAGCTAAGCGAGCGAGGAGACCGAAAGATTTCGGAGATGACTTTGTCACCTATCATGTGGAAGCAGATCCGCTTACCTATGATGAGGCGATGAAGACCAGAGATGCTCTTCTGGAAGGAGGCAGTGAATGACGAGTTTGACTCTATCACCTCCAATAACACATGGGTGTTGGTAGATCTACCTGAAGGAGAGAAGTCCATCGGATGTAAATGGATCTTCAAGAAGAAGATGAAGGCAGATGGAACTATTGACAAGTTCAAGACCAGGCTGGTAGCCAAGGGTTTTTCTCAGAAACAGGGGATAGACTACTTTGACACGTACGCTCCAGTAGCTCGGATGACCACCATCAGGATGTTAATCGCTCTAGCAGCTATACATAAGTTGGTGATACATCAGATAGATGTAAAGACCGCATTCCTGAATGGGGAGCTGACCGAAGAGATTTAAATGCAACAGCCAGATAGATTTGTCGTCAAAGGTCTTGAAGACAAAGTCTGCAAGTTGGTGAAATCATTGTATGGTTTGAAGCAAGCTCCCAAGATGTGGCATGAGAAGTTTGACAAAGTTATTAGGTCAAACGGCTATAGAGTCAGTGAGACGGACAAATGTGTTTACACAAAGTTCGCTGATGGAAGAGGAGTTATCGTTTGTCTGTACATGGACGATATGCTAATCCTAGGTACGGATATAGGCTGTGTCACAGAGACAAAGAAGTTTCTCTCAACCAAGTTCAGTATGAAGGACTTGGGGGATGCAGATGTCATCTTGGGCATAAAGATCATCCGGACAGACACTGGAGTAGCGCTGTCACAATCTCACTACATTGAGAAGATGCTCACGCGCTATGGGTATAAGGATCTTCCAGGGATCGATACGCCATACAGGTGTGATCAGAAGCTGAAGCCAAATTTAAGGGAAAGCGTCAGGCAGCTGGAGTATTCTAGCATTATCGGAAGTTTGATGTACGTAACCACTGCCACAAGGCCAGACATAGCTTTCGCCGTGGGAATGCTGAGTCGGTTCACAAGCAACCCAGGGGTTGAGCACTGGAAAGCTGTGAAGCGGGTGATGAGATATCTCAAGAAAACTCAGACATATGCACTGCACTACAACGGGTATCCGACAGTAGTGGAAGGCTTCAGTGATGCTAGCTGTTGTTCAGAGGTGGAAAGCGAGAGATCCACAGGTGGATATGTCTTTTCCTTGGGTGGAGCTGCTATATCGTGGAAGTCGAAGAAGTAGACTATACTCTCTCGTTCCTCCATAGAATCTGAATTCTATGAACTTGAAACTGCAGCAGATGAAGCAGAATGGCTTCGGGAGCTCATGTATGATCTTCCAGTAGTTGGGGCTCAGATACCGGCGATATCGATATACTATGACAACCAGGCGACTGCGGCGGTGGCATCAAATGACCTCTTCAACGGGAAGAAGAGGACTGTGCGGTTGAAGCACAGGACAGTACACGATCTTATCAAAAGAGGTGTAATTGCAGTGGTTGATGTTCGAGTCAGAAGAATCTGGCAGATCCGTTCACAAAAGGCCTCAAGCGCCAGTTGGTCGATGACACAGCTTGTAAAATGGGCTTGAAGGCATTCTGATAGTGTGTCTTTGTAATCCTACTATAAAGTTTTATGCTATTAGTTCAAAGAGAAATCTACTAGGCATCTAACTTTTGGTTCAAAGGAGGATCACTGACTGGGAAACTATCATGTAACAGTGGGTACTTGTTCTCTGGAACATGGAAGGGATACGGACCCATAACCACTATTGTCTACTATGTTTTTTTCTGCGAAAAAAAACAGATCCTGTGGAAGGTTGGCTTATACGCCTTAATGAGTTCTCAGGCAGAGTGAATGCCTGGTGTGCTTTACAGAAAGCACGGTAGAGCAGAACTACAAGGAGTGAAACTCCATGCTACAGTGGGGTGACTCCACCATGAGGTTCCCAGGTAGGGGTAATGCCTCGGCTTTGCAAGCCAAGTCACAGCGGCGTAGCACCGCAAATAGGCAGGTAGCCTAATGCTGTATGACGTAATTAAAGAGTTGTAGACAACACTACAAAGGGGAGGATGGCCCCATGTTACAGTGGCACGACACCACGATGAGGTACCCAGGTAGGGGTAAAGCCTCGGCATTACAAGCCATGTCGTTGCGACGTAACACCGCAAGGAAGCCTTAGGCTTCATGCTGGATAGTTTGGCACTACAAAGAGGCTTGTGACCTCATGCTACAGTAGTATGACACTACGATGAGGTTCCCAGGTAGGGGTAATGCCTCGGCTTCAGGCCATGTCATAGCGGCGTAGCACCGCAAGGAAGCGCAAGGCTTCATGCCATATCTCTTTAATAAAGAACTCACCTATAGTATATGGAAAGAGATATCAGGCTGTCTCTTGAGGGTAAACTTATAGATGCCCAAAATTATACACTGAAACCAGGCTGGCACAGGGCCTTTAATGTGCAGCCAGAAGCACATGTAACTACACTTTGTGAGTGGGAAGAATTATAATTGTGGTACAAAATTCAAGACGTAGTCCATTCTTGTATCACATTGTTATTTAACCCATGTGGGAAGATTCAAGTCGTCAGCGACATCTATCCTAATGCAAAATGGACAGTTACTGTGGGGAACGCTCAACCCTGGACACATATATATGTTGTGATATGTGGGGGATTGTTGGTGCTTTCTTTACATGGAGAGAGCTTGCTCTCAACATGCCTTGTAAATTTTAGTCCCACATCGGAAATGCACAATGAGTTATCTCAACATATATACTTGGGTGTGTTGTTGAGAGATGCACATGGGGTGGTGACCCTAAGAAGGGAACCATGTGGGTGATTTTACAAGGAGGTAAGAATAAGGCTCCAAGGATTAAGCATTAATGCTTTTGTCATTCTCTTGGATTAATTCCATTTGGAGCTAAGCCCCAAAGGGGCTTAGCGACTCGGACTCGGACTCGGACTCGGGCTCATGGGCTTATGAGGCGTAATATGGCGTTTTGTTGGCGCACTTTGCACTTAGCACGTCAGCAGTCATGCGGTCTTTATACGGCTCATATGCGGCCATGCGGTCTTATGCGGCATGCGGCTCATATGCGGCCTCATGCGGCTCATGCGGCCATGTGGCTCATACGGCACATGCGGCTCATGCGGCACATGCGGTCTAGGCGGTCCATGCGGCTCATGCGGTCCATGCAGTCCATGCGGTCCATGCGGCTCATGCGGTCCATACGGCCATTAGGCTCATGCGGCCAGGCTGCTGCTGCTGCCGCATGGAGAGATCCGCTGACTGTGCAGATTACAAATCAGTAATGGAAAGGCTGAATCAATGCGATTAAATCAGATCCTATCTTTGTGGGATTTGAATTAATTCAGATCCTATCTTTGTGGGATTTGAATTAATTTCGTGGGATTTGAATTAAATGTCGTTGCTATCTTTTGGGATTTGATTCAATCTTTCCATAACTGAAGAGGTGGCTAGGGTTTCCACCCTATATATATATATATACTCTCTTCCGGCCTCCTTTGTGACTACTACGAAATTACAAGTCAAAAAATGAGAAAGAGAGAGAGAGAGTTGCTGCCGCCATTGCAAGTCCATCCGAGGAGTCTGAACAGAGGTGACTTTGAGCGTTCCATAAGTTCTTTAACTTGCTGGTTCCTGGAAGCAGATCGTGTGGGGCAAATCTTGCTTTGAGCAACAGTGTTTTGACACCCTAGCATTGTTCTTCTTCTTATCTCTCTCTAGTTTTATTGTAACTCGTTCTGTCCCAATTGTAACACGTTTGCAAGGAAGAATGAGAGATCTTCTCTTCTCTTTTTCCCTCCTTCAGATTGTAATTTGGCTATTTGATTTATTGTACCATCGTAGATCTTGAGTTTGATCACTGCAAAGTTTTGTGTGACATCTCAGATCTCGATTGCATCTGTTTTTCATCTTTGATCAAGCCCCGGGACTAACATTCTTGTAGGTGACGAAGAAGTTAGGGTCGATTTGTTGTTCCCATAAGATGCTGTTTTTAGGATATCTGCTCCGCATCCAATCAGCCCATAGGGATTGACCCTGCAGGAATCTCCACCCTAGTTTCAAGATAGCAACGTCGCGAAGAGTGGACAAGAAGAAGAGGCCAATTCCCCTTTCAGATCTTAGCTTACACAGTTCGTTCCAGGAAATGGCTTGGACCCCTCCACGCCACACGAATGCAGCACACATACGATCTATACGATGGATAATACGCGTAGGCAATATAATTGCCTGCAACCAGTATATTAAGACCTCTGTAATTACTGAACGAATGAGTTCGACACAACCTCCAAATGATAGAGTCATGGCTTGCCATCCTTCCAGTCGACACTGAACATAGTCTATCAGGTTGGCACAGTCAACAGCCTTGGTGTAACATACGGAGAGAGGGAGCCCCAAGTACTTAATAGGTAGAGTACCTTGTTCTATGTTTAGTAGAGCCGTCCACTCAATCTTACTGCTGTAAAACTTGTTGAAGTAGACTCTGTTCTTGCCATGATTCAGTCGAAGCCCGGCTAACTCTCCAAAGTCTTTTAGGATCATATGAAGGTGGAGGATGGACTTTTTGGTAGGGGACTTGAACACGAGAAGATCATCTGCATAGATTAGATGAGTGACAGTAGGGAAGATCTGTTTAAATAAAGGAAAGATATCTTTCCTGTGAACTACGAGATCAAGCATGCACAAAAGAGATTCCATGACGACTGTGAACATGTATAGTGACAGTGGGTCGCCTTGTCTGAGTCCTCAATTGCTTTTGAAGAAGCCAAAAGGTTGGCCTTGTATTAGAACGGAGAAGGAGGGGGTCGTGATGCATTCTCTTATCAAATCAACCCACCATGCTTCAAAGCCCATACACTTCAAGGGGTGGCAGACGAAATCTCTGTTTACAGAGTCATACGCTTTACGGAGATCGAGTTTGATGCAAGCTTTGTCTCCACCTTTCTTGTAGAATCCTCTGACCATCTCGTGGGATAGGAGGCAGTTCTCGGCTATGGATCTCTCGCGGACATAGGCAGTCTGGTTCTTGGAGATGAGGCTAGGCATGATGTCTCTCATGCGTTTGCACATCAAATTAGCGATAATTTTGTAAACAAATTACAGCAGGCGATAGGCCTATGGACACAAAAAAGAGAGAAGAAAATGCTGTCTTTTCTTTATTAGCGTAAGACACCACAAATCGAGCACGCCTGAGAGATCCTGCATTGAGGATCCCCGAGTACAAAAAAACGAATTCTGGAATGGGACAATGGAGATCGAGCGACAGTTGCTCCTTTACTCCGTTGACACTCCGATTACAGAAGTGGAAGAAAACCTAAGAAAATTACTAACTCTCGGCTCACTGGTAAGAAGTGCAGCAATTTGGCTCTTAAAAATGCTCTCCGTTCTGTGTTTTGAAGAGGTATGATGCCCCTCTTTTATAGTCGTTCTTGGGCTGGAATGATATTATGCGCCCACATGAGGAAACACGCTGGTTTCTATGTGGGCGCATAGTCCTGCTTTGGGCGCATAAGATGTAGGCGCATGCAGGCTGCGAGATCGTAGGTTGGTCGTGGCGTTGACGAGGCCGCATGCTTCGGTGCACGACTTCTCGTGGAGACTGACGTGGCCGTGCACTTCAGTGCACATTTTGATCATGTCTTTGACTGAGTCAGGCTTGGGCGCATAGCCATATCTCAGGCTATGCGCCCTCCTTTCGGGGGAGCTAGTCTTGGGCGTATAAAACTTCACTGGCTGGGCGAATGAAACTTCACTGGCTGGGCGCATGGAGCTTCATTGACTGGGCGCATGGAACTTCACTGACTGGGTGCATGGAACTCCACTGACTGGGCACATGGAGCTCCACTGACTGGGCGCATGGAGCTTTACTGGCTTGGGTGCATGGGGCTTTATTTGCTAAAATTTTTCATGCTTCTATAAGACCCCCTTCAAAGTTTTCAATACTTGAACAAGTTCAAAATACTTTGAAAGAAGCATGGATCGTCTTCTCGTAATGCAATAGGCGCATAGCACTGCTCTCTCCATTGGGCGCATAGTATTTGGCCAGCCTGTCAGAGAGATACGACTGTTGCGATCTTCCTTGAAATCCGAACTGAAAGATTCATCGGAGAGGAATTTGAAGCGGTCCATCCTTCGTATGTCATCCACGTCAGCAAGTGACAGTCACATAGTGTGTAGGAAGTTGATTCTTCACGTGGGTGCATATAACACAATGGGCGCATGGGCGCATACAGCAAGTGGGCGCATAGGAAGTAGCCCGTGCCTATGAATAGGCCCTGAAGGAGAGAGCAAGTTCATTATTCCATTCTCTTTGAATTTTTTAGAAAACTCTTCGTCTTCTTTCTTTGAGAACCATGTCTCCCAAGGTCGCCAAGAGATCCGCGAAGGGCAAGGGGCTGCGCCGAGTGACTCTCCTCCTACGGCAGCGTCCTCGACAGTCCAGGACCCGATTCTGGGTGAGGGTATGCTTCAAAAACAAAGTCTCGAGCGTTAATTTGCGACGCTCGAACTTTTCTTCTGCTCGGGCGCTTGCGCCTAAGGCAACATACTTCTGTGAGCATTATTATGCACCCACAAAAGTCATGTGCCAATACTGTGGTGTGTTATGCGCCCACGTGTTGCCATGTTATGCGCCCTCTAAGTAGTGGCATGTTATGCACCCGTGTACTGTCCGAGAGTTATGCGCCCACATGTCTTATTTTGGGCCCATATCCCTTTGGGCGCATAGGAGTCTTCAGGACTTAGTTTTTTTCTGCAATTTCCTGAGTCTGACTTTCTTTCTGTCCTTTGCTTTTTACAGCATCCATACCGAAGGTTGAGACCTTTGTGAAGGAGGAGATGCTGTCTTCTTTCATCAAATAAGAGTCACCGTTAGTTAAGGAGGTGATACCAAAAATTGAGGTAAAAGAAGAGTTGGCGCACATCGGAGAAGGAGTTACTCCCAAGATTGAAGCTGCTGTAAAGGAGGAGCCCAAGTCTGAGGGTAGTAGTAATGAGAGTTCTGACCCACCTGCCCCGGCCGAAGAATTTAATCAAATAGATCCTTCATATGCAAAATGGTTGAGGGAATGGTATATGCCTTGACACAGCTAGGAACCGCGGGTTCTATGAATATCCGTATTTTGTCTTGGTATTTCTGTATATTTTTAGCTTTGTGTTTCACCTCTTTTTGGACATCAAATGTAATCCTCTACTTCTTGCTCAGATGAAGAGATGGAGAACCTTTTGTTTTGCTCATGAGATGTAGTCCTGTGAATATAACAGATTTTGAATAAGACAGAGTACATTCACTCCATTCTTTGCTTGTGGTGTCTGTGGTGCTTGTATTAGAGAGCCAAATACCGTATTTGTGTAAAGGGTATCCCGCTGGGGAACCCCCCTCTCTCCTTTTTTGTTTAGACCTACTGTCTTTTTGTGCATCCGGAAATGCAAGCAAATAGATTGGAATGATACTTTCGTGGGCCCATTACCCTTTGGCACACCGACGGTGCGGGTAATAGATTTGAAACAAAACCTAACATAGGTAACATGGTCGTGATAGGTTTTATGATCTTGGCACGGTGCCTTTCATCTCGGGTTGGGTACAGGCGTCAAGTTGGAAGACTATCAGTATCAGAGGTAATATGGACGCGACACATGATAATCAGGAGTGGTTTTTGGTGGAAATGGATTTTCTTGTCAAGTTTGGCTTTTTGTTAGGAACTCCTTCTTGAAGTGGAGGAAACTTTCTAAGCCTCTTCTCTGACGACCTCTACCGAAGACGACGAGATAGCCCAGGAAGTCGTCAGAGCTTTCTACTCCGTGCTGAAAGTAAAGCTTCATGGAGTCTTGAATCGGAATGCTGCCTTCGGCCCTGTGAAGGTTGTTGCCGAATGTCAGGTAGCGACCCTCGAGAGCATAGCCGGCTATGAGGAGCGGGCCAACACTCTGAAGAAAATTCTGAACGACCTGGAGGGCCAGGTGGCCAATTCGGGATGCTAAACAGCGGAGCCCGATGTCACTGTTCCGTACAGAGGATGAGGCTTTGATGACGGCTCTTGCGGAGGAGAAGGCTGCTTTCCAGGCGAGGAAGGACGCCCTTGTTCGAGAGATCGGCGAGCTGGCTGACCAGTTTGGCCAATTCAATGCTGCAAGGGAGGCCTGTGCTGCCTCGAAGAACAGGCTAGCTGCACAGATCACTGAGAAGACAATCACATTGCACAGGTCAGGAATGAGATTGCCCAGCTGGAAGTCGACTTGAGGGTGGCAACATCTTAACATGAGGATTATTTGTCCCAGGCTGCCATGACTGCCACTACTTCTGCCCGTTAAGGAGAACAACTGGCGAAGTTGGAGGGGGAGCATCAGAGTCTGATCCTCATTGAAGATGAAGCCGCTCGTTAGGAAGAGGCACGGTGCCGAGCTGTTGTGAAGTCTGAGGCTGAGATTGCAGCTCTGAGGGACAGCATCAATCGCCTATGTATCCCGTAGATTTTGTAACTTTTTTTTGGCCATCACGGCTCTTGTACCCTTTTTCTCGTCTTTTGATAGACGTTTAAGTACAAAATAAAGAATCTTTTCGGAAATGAATATGGTTTTGTGAAATATCGATGCTAGAGGTAATGTGGACGTAGCAAGGATATTTCTGGTGGGTATTCCGCTAGGGAATTTTTGATGTGGACTTATTATCCTTTTTATATTCGAATGATTCGAATATAGATAATACGTTGAACGAAGCTACTAGTAGAGGTAATATGGACGTAATAGCAGAGGATGTTCTATATCTGGCCAGAGGTAATATGGACGTGAAAAGATATATAGCATTGGGGGGAGTGGATAGTTCAGAGGTAGTGGGGATGTGATTATCCTTGATGAATGCTTTGCTCAGAGGTTATGTGGACGTGGCAAAATATTTGATCATTCTACTGGGGAAATAATTATCAGAAAATAATTCAGAGGTAATGGGGACGTGACTTATTTTTGTCAAGCCGAGTTTGGACAGAGTAAAAAAGGAGAATGATTCCACTAGGGAAATATTTAGCGGACCTATTATCCAGGGCGTATTCAAGACTCTTGAAATACGGATAATAGTTAGATAGTTTTTCAGATCATATAAACATCACACTGTACATTTACATGACTGAACATATGTGAACATTATGTAAAAGAGGTTACACATAGTATTTCTTCAGGAACTTGCCATTGGTGGGCATCATGAGCAAGTCACCATCGGGCTTGGTCAGCCGGTACGCACCGTTAAATATATAAATTCTATGACGAAAGGACCTTCCCATTTAGGCTAGAATTTTCCTTTTATTTTGTGCATCATGACCATCGGTCTTCTCACTGCTAAGACCAGATCGCCGACTTAGAAGATTCTTTCCTTCACCTTTTTGTTGAAAGCTCTAGAAAGACGTGCTTGGTATAGCTCAATACGCTATTGAACTAACAAGCATTTTTCGTCTAGCGCTTCGAGCTCCTGGAGTCGTAGACGATAGCTTTCTTCAGTAGTCAGCTCGCTGGCTAGGGCTACTCGAAGAGAAGGAATCTAGATTTCTAGGGAAAGAACTGGTTCGCTTCCATAAACCAGAGAGAATGGCATACTGCCTGTTGGAGTCCGGACCGTTGTACGATAGGCCATAGACATTCACCGAGCTTCTCGTTCCAATCGCGTTTGTTTGAAGACACGAACTTCTTGAAAAGTTTTATGATGGTTTTGTTGAAGGCTTCTGCTAGCCCATTAGCCGCTGGATTGTATGCAGAAGAGGCTACATTCTGGATTCGATTCTTATCGCAGAACCGATAGAACGCATGGCTTGCGAACTGTGGACCATTATGATAGATGATCCTACGAGGTAGGCCGAAGCAGTAGATAACATGATGTTTGATGAAACTGATCACATTTGACGTCTTCACTTCGGTGAGTGGTATAGCTTCCACCCATTTGGAGAAGTAATCGGTTATGGCTAGGATGAACCGATGTCCTTTGGAGGATGGCGGGCTGATTGGTCCTATGACGTCCATGCTCCAGGCTTCAAACGGCCAAGATGTTGCCGTCGGGTGTAGGAACTCCGAAGGTTGATGAATGAAATTGACGTGGAACTGACAAACTCTACACTTCTTTGTATATTCAACAGCATCTGCTATCATTGTAAGCCAGTAATAACCCATTCGTTTGAGGCGATCTTGTAATTTGGGGCCTGGTTGATGTATACCACAAACTCCATCGTGAGCCTCCCGGATTGCATGTTTGGCTTCTGTGTCCGATAAGCATCGTAACAGTAGCCCTTCGTAAGAGCGTCGGTACAACATCTTGGTAGCCGAGTCATAGTAAAATCTGAGGGATCGCCTTTGGATGGATACTGCTTCCTTCGGGTCCTCAGAGAGGATTCTATCGACAGCGTAGTCTATGAAGGAAAATCTCTAGTCTTTGACATCGACGTTTGTTTTCTCTACGTAACTGTGATGAATATGCAAGGCATTTTTCACGCAGAATAGTTCTCGACCAGACACTGTGATCGACTGCTGAGTATTGGTTGGAACGGTCAAGAAAGCAGCGAGACCGGCTAGAGCATCTGCTTCTATATTCTGTAGTCGAGGCACGTGCTCGATGAAAAACCCAACGAAAGTAGATGCCAGTTCGATTGTTGCTCTGTGGTAGGGGATGAGAACTTCATGACGAACTTTATAATCCCCTCGGACTTGACTAACTATTAGATTGGAATTGCCATAGGCTTCTAGATAGTAAACTTCCAGTTGCTTCGCTAGTTGTAGGCCGATTAATAAAGCATTATATTCGTCCATGTTGTTGGTGCATGGTTTCATGAGAGAATATGTACGGTATATAACCAGATGATCAGGTGACACGAGCACGACACCTAGTCGAGGATTTCGTCGTAGAGTTTGGACAACTCCGGCACCGGATGAGCTGCTAGAAAATCAGCTAATGCTTCCTTTTACTGCCTTCTGAGGAACGAAGATCATATCGTAAGGAGTCAACAGCATTGCCCATGTAGCTAAACGGGAATTGAGAGAGCCTGGTTTAGTCATGAGTATTCTGAGAGGGTTGACTTTAGATATAATATGGATAGTCTTCCCAGACACATAGTGGCGTGTCTTCTGGATGACAAATACTAGTGCAAGGCATTCCTTCTCCACCGGTGTGTATCTGTGCTAGGCACCCACTATTGTGCGGCTGAGGTAGTAGATTGCATGTTCATGGTCGCCTTTATTCTTCTGAGCTAACAGGGCGCCAAAGGAATGGTCCATAGCACAGACATATAGTAAGAAGGGCTTCCCCATTATTGGAGCTACCAATACTGGAGGGCTTGTAAGCTATGCCTTGATGTCGTCGAATGCGCGTTGACATTGTTCAGTCCAGAAGAAAGATACATCTTTCTTCATGAGCTGGGTGAACGGTTGACACCTTCCAGATAGGTTTGAAATAAATCATCTGATGTAGGCTAGCCTTCCTTGTAGTCCGCGTAGCTCTTTGAGGTTTCTTGGAGGATGCATGTCGAGGATAGCCTTCACTTTCTCCGGGTCCAGATGTATACCCTTTGAAGTGATGACGAAACCAAAGAACTTGTCGTTGGAGACTCCCAGAAAAGACTTGGTTGGATTCATCTTGAGTTAGTGTGCACGCATTAGTTCGGACACCGTTCTTAAGTCTTGGAGATGGTTGCCCTTGAGACGGCTTTTGACTGCGATATCGTCTACGTAGCACTCCACAGTTTTGCATAAATGATCACAAAAAATTATGTTCATGGCTCGCTAATATGTCACCCCTGTATTCTTCAATCCGAAGGGCATCACCGTATAGCAGCATACCCCCAACGGTGTTCGAAAAGATGTGTGCTTCTCGTCGTCGGGAACATCTTGATTTGGTTGTAGCCTGAGAACCCATCCATGAAGGACATTCGCTCGAAGCCACAAGTATTGTCGATCATTACGTCAATGATACATAGAGGGAACTCGTCTTTCGGACATGCAGAGTTCAAATTGTCACGACCTGCACCCTAGAGTAAGGGCACGAGACGTGGGTACGTGCATCCTACGCCGCAGTGTCGACGGTAGAACGCTGTCCTAGGTCACAACATCTAACAATATAATTCTAAACAGTTTATATATACTCCCAGAATGGGGGTGACATAGCAGAATGTAAACTCAATCACAAGTAAGGAAGAAGAAGCACGATATGATATAGAACTCAAAGAAATACAGATGATCAAATAGTCTAAGATAACATCTCAGCAAATATCCAGAGTACAAGTCTCAGCTACTGAATATGAAAGAATATATACAACTCAGGTTTCAAGACAGAAATAAAATCTAGCTAAACCAGTCTCAAGATAACATAAGTAAGATAAGGCCTAACTAAGCTAGTCTAGGCAATGGGGGTAATGTCCTCAGCTAGAGCTGGGTCCTCCTGAGAGTCTAGCTCACAAGTGTCGTCTAGGGCTGTCCCGTAGAAGGTATCCACACAGACCTCCTCCTCGTCCTCTGTAATATTTTCAATAGGTCCAGTCAGGACAGGAGCGAGCACAATACATCTCAACAGTTCATAGCAGGTTAGAAAATATAATCATACAGTAAAGTAAGATACAGGTACTGAAAGAAATGCAGTATGTAAACAGAGAGAGAACTGTAATAGAAATATCTACTATACATAGAGAACTAACAGTGGCTAGTGAGTCATAGTACAATATAGACATGTAAATGGCATAGGATGATTCTGATGCTATACTATGGAATGATTCTGATGCTACACTACTTGGATATTATTCACATGTCCACTTCTACTCCCCCGTACCCCAATCAATACACAAGGATCCAACCAGGTTATCTTATGATTCCATGCAATGGCCTCCGAAGGGTGGTACGTAGTAGTCCCATAAATGGAGATTCTAGGAAGCCCAATAAATAGGAGGATTCAAGGAAGACTCTGTGATCATGAGAGTACATGTCACAAGTGATCAATGAACCAATGAAGCATAGTGATACGCCATGTAAGTGAAATGCACAGAACATGTAGTACCCGATGCTCCCTGAAGGGATAACATCTCAAGAAGGGATCCATATAGTACTAATCCGTGTGACCAACGTGACAGTAACAAGTAAAGTAATTTAAAGTAGGAAAATAATTCTAAGCAGGATATAAAATGATCAGAGAATGTACTCGCCTGGTATCTGAGTGTCCAACTGAAATGTACTGTCCGAGGAGAGGTGCCTGGCTCCTAATCAGAACAGCACAAGTCACAAGAAGTCTAAAATGGTAAAATGATGTTCTACTATGCACTCTACATGAGTCTAGGTCCATCTAGGCTAAAGTCAACTCTTGGTCAACCTTGGTCAACCCTATAAGTCAAACTAAGTCAACTATGGTCAAACTAGGTCTAACAAGTCTAAATTGGTCTAACTAGTCTACATTAGTCTATACTAGGTCTAAACAAGTTAATCTAGGCTCATCAAGTCTAAACTAGTCTATCTAGTCCAATCTAGACTCAACCAAGTCTAGCCTTGCCATCACTCACATCTCAAGGACAACAAGTCAAAAACAAGTCTAGTTAGCTAGTGCACATAGGACCATGGGCTAAAAGCTATCCACATACATCACATCACTATATACACTTAGACAGTCTATATGTATACACATGGCTACTTAAATGTATATCACACATACATATATATAATACATATACAATAGCACACATACATATTATAATATATATGATACTTACATAATATATAATATACTCTATATATTAGATACACATACAAATTAGATACAATACATTATAATTATATATATAGGAAGATTGGAAGATTGAGAGTTAGAAGAGTGGGGTAATAAGGAGAGTGACTAGTGTGATAGAGAGTCCATATTCATGTGAATGTGTGTGTGTGTTAGTGAGATATGTATACTAGAGTGTGACAGGAAAATAGAGTGTATGTGTAGGTGTATGTGTGTATTAGAGTAGAGTGTGACAAAGGGTGTGTGTCATGTGCTTGTGTGTGAGTGTGCTGTGAAGGGTGAGTCATAAAACAGTGTACAGTTCAGTTTTAACAGAGGAAGGAAGCCCATATCAGTTCTCAGAAAAATTAGGAAAGGAAACCAATTCATTTTTAACAATTTTCAGTCCTGTTTCAAAACACAGATTTGAAATCCCATTTTTGAACCCAACTCATAACCAAACCATTCCAAAATCGACCCATAGTTAGATTACAAGTAGGAGATTAACATTAGGGACTTAAACCAATATTTAACAGCAATTAAAAAGGTAAAATAGATTGTCAAAACTCGATATGGAAACTAGAAAAATACAAAATGTGTTTATGGTTTCAGAAATTTAGGGTAAATGCTAAATACAAATCGAAAACAAACTAAAATACCAAATTAAGGGTTGGTACTAGGTGTCACATGTGTGAGTGTACTAGGGAAAGCTATTCGTGTCCACTAGAGTGGACACGAAGTGTCCAAACACAGAAAATATATGTATCAGAAACTGTGAAATAACAGGCCACGTGCGGCCATGTCGAGCCACATTGGACTCAATGCACAACACGAGAGACCATGTGCATGAGTCTAGTGTTAGACTAGGTCTAGGTGAGTATGTCAGTGTCCACAAAGTGTGTCCATGATGTGTCCAGAAGAGATACGAACAACATATCAGGGCACGAAAACCCGATTGATACAGTTAGTGAAATCCCAGTACGGGCAAGAGAACGTGTCCGACATGACACGAAGGGTCGTGCCATTTGGGGAGTGTCATGTCAGATACTGCCCCATCGTGTCCTCAAAATCTCACGTGTCCTCGTGATGTGTCCAAGGCGCAATCGCCCCCGAGCAGCAGGACAGTGCAGTCCCGCACGCGTGCGGTATGTCCAAGTGTCCAATGCATCACCAAAACGACACGACACCAACTCAAACACTTAGGAACCCCTAAGCGACACCAAAACACAAATTCCTATGCAAACACTTTCACAAAATTAAATTGAAATGCCCATTGGGGCATTTCATCAAACACTAACACACAAGGACTGATATGTGTCCATTTAGGACACGAAATGGATATGAAATCTAGGTCTAGGCATACCTACGGTTAGGGTAGACCTAGGGCTATCCAAACATGCAAAGAAACTGGAATTTTAATGGTGTTTATATAGATTTATCTATTGGTGTCAAAATGCAAGAAAAGCTTCTAATAGAGGGGTTCCTCCATGCTAGCAAACTTCTTCAAATTGCACACAAACT
Source organism: Iris pallida (assembly GCA_029216955.1). NCBI lineage: Eukaryota > Viridiplantae > Streptophyta > Magnoliopsida > Asparagales > Iridaceae > Iris > Iris pallida. The sequence goes on from JANAVB010016199.1 coordinate 13,790,644, forward strand.
GAGAAAAATCTCCACAAACAGCAAGTATACCTAGATTAGAACCTATTATAATTTATTTGAGGGAAAAATGAGATAAAATGGAATTTTTATGAATTAATGAAGTTGAAAAAATACCTCTTTCTAAACTTGTTCTTTCCTAAAGAGGCTAGCCCTAAATGGAGGAGAATATTTATAGGGTGGGAATCCCAATGTAGGTGTATGTGGCTGACCAACATGAATTAGGGTTAGGGTTAGCTTAGTGGGTTGGGCTTTGGGCTCCTATGTGCCAAGTTGTTAATTAATGGTTCAACCATAAGTCATGGCTTATGACTTAACTAGTCTAACTTGAGTTTAATGACTAAACCCTAGGTTAACTCTAGTCTAACTAGGGTTACATGACCTAACCAAGTGGTCATGACTAGGATTAACTAATTGGTCAGTCCACCAAGGTCAACACTAGTCAAAGTCAACCTATTCAACCATCATTCAAATCAACTCAAAATAAATCATAAATTCAAATAAATTATATTAAATTCAAATGACCCTAAAAATGACAAAATACCCTCTAGGCTAAAATGACAAATAAGTATCCCAATAACATGGTTAGGCTCTAGGTCAACCAGTCTCCAAGGTTACACTATCAAAACACCAAAATCATAAGTCATGATTTAAAATAGTTTTAAAATGATTTAAAAATTACCAAAAATTGTATCATGATTTAATTATCATTATTAAAAGACTAAAATTACAAAATTTCAAAATTACCCTTATTTTAGAAAACTGGGTGTTACACAAATCACGGTAGTCGATACAGACTCGAACTCTACCGTTCTTTTTCATGACTGGAATGATGTTGGCAACCCAGTCTGGGTGTTGTTCCTCATGAATGAATCTACTGGCAATGAGCTTCTTGACTTCATTCTCGATTGCTTCTATGACGTCTGGTCGGAATCGTCGTTGTTGCTGCTTTACTGGCTTAGCTTTAGACGAAATGTTCAGGCGGTGCATGGCGACTTTAGGGTCCAAGCCTGGCATGTCTTTATAGCTCCATGCGAAGACATCGATGTATTCTCTTATAAGCTATATAAGAGATTGGCGTTCATCGCCAGATAGACTTTTGCTGATAAAGATTGGTTTAAAAGATGCTTCATCTCCTAGATTGACTTGGATGACTTCGTCTTCGGTAGGTGGTTCCCGTTGTTCGAAGCGCAGCTCCCACCTGGTGTCCATCTTTTGAGCCTATTGTTCGAGTTCGATTGATTGGACATCGTCTGTAATTTGGTCGGCGGAAACCATGTTGACGGACAGAGTTGCTTTGAACATATCGCCGATGCTGGAGTATAAGTCCCAAAGGGAGGAATCAGAAGAATGAGAACAATGATCTGCTTTATCATCCGATCTTTCGGGAGTTATTGAAGGAGTGACATAGCCCAAACCAACACCGCTTCTTTAATAGTAGTTCTCAGGTTTGCCGGAAGGAGCGAAGTGTCGTATTGGCAACCGTCGTCCTCGGCCGTAATTTAGCCCTTTGTCGCTTTTGATGTCATATCCCATGTTCTGGATGATATTCTTAGCCTGCCAACTATACCGAAAATGTTGCAATTTTTCAGAGTCATAGTCAGCTTCTGTGCTGTGCTTGGGGGAAGTAGAGTCTGGAACGAACTTTCTCTCGCCAATTATACGACCGAAGATGATTAGTTCTTCATCCTTCTTTCTGGCTGGAACGATGAAGTAGAGGACATCTTCAGGGTAGACTTTTTTCTGCAGGTGAGGCGTTGTGATCGGCATGCAGAGGTGTGGTCTTATGCCGATCTCTAGAGCGTATATCGTATCTATGTAGTGGTATAAAGATTGATAGACATCGGAGTAATTCAAAGATAAACCTTTACTAAGAAAATACGCAAGTTCTTCTTTAGGGATAACATCATCCGCTGAAGGTACATTATTATGAGTATTGATATACTCATTGAGAGGATCATCATCGGGAAGAGGAGCCACAGTCTTGGCTGAGTTCACCACGTAGGGTAATTCTTCAAGATTGGAGGACGGGCATCAGTAGGTTCCTCCTGGGGTGTCTTGCTGAGAGTGATGGTTAATGGTTTAACCTTGTCGGGGTTCTTCTTTTTCACCCAGATTGTGAGAGGCTTCGGAGTACTTTTTGGAGTAGTACGTCATTTGACTCAGATAATCAGGGGACCATCATTGGAGGATGGACTTGCTTCAGCTTCATTGTCAGCTTCGTTGTCGTCATCCTTGAGGGGCTAAGATTGGTAAAGTATCGAATCCCCATAGTAAGCTTCGATGCCCTTAAAAGGATCGACATCGGCAAACTCCATCTTCACGACACCGTCGCTGTTGACGTACTTGAATCACTGGTGAAGTGTTGAATGAACGATCATGTTCTTATGTATCCATGGACGTCCCAACAAGACGTTGTAGGATACATTGGCATCGATCACATAACAGGAAACCTTCATTCGGAGATCACCGATCTGGCATTTGAGACGGATCTTGCCCAGCGGATGGCTTTGACCAGCATTAAAAGCTATGATAGTTGTGTTGGTTGTAGATAGCTTGTGCAGAGGGATTCCCAGAATCTAAAGTAAGCTTCTAGGAATGATGCTGAGGGAGGATCCTGGATCGATATATATGCGGTCCATCTTGATCGCCCCGATGTACCCTGTATAGTACAGGGGTCTATCATGACGATTATTTTTTAGTAGCATATCTTCCTGTGAGAAGGTGATGTTGGGCACCACTTCTATAGTACTGTGGCAGTGGGGACAGGAGACAGGATCTTCAGCGGGGGCCCTGACTTCGACGAGATAAGAGTCAGCATGTAGTAATGCTTCACTTAAGGCCTTCCGTGTTTCTTTGGAGAGTCGCAATAGATCGAACAGAGACAACCTGGCGGGTGTATTAGCTAGCTGTGCCAGTATGTCGAAGTTGTAGGGCCGATCCATGCCTTCGGGAGCTGGCACTTTCAGAGACTTGTCAAACCGTGTCTCCTTCTGTTTGGCTTTGTCCGTAGTTGGAGGCTTAGACGGGCCGACTTCTGAGCTTATGGGGGCAGTAGGAGCTTGAGAAGGTACTACTTTTTCTTGTGCCGGATCGTACGTCCGAAGATAAGTCTTTTCCGATCGCGTCTTACCAGATAGAACCTCATAGATGGGAGAGGATACCATATGGCATGACTTGTACTTCTTGTCCCTTTTTGCTTTGGGAGGTACTACCCCCTGCGTCACTTCTTGCACAAGGTCCGAATGAACCCACATGATCTCACCACGTTCCGTTGTGAGCGGGACCAGGGTTGAGTTACGAGCTGGTGGTAGGTTGATGACTTCCATCATCGCCTTGGGGATCGGGACCACGCCGTCTGGGACTTCTGTAGAAGGAAAGTCGCCAAACTGAAGAGAGATCATGTTAGCAGATACGACCTTGTCTTCATCTTCGAGGTTGATCACTTGGCTGACGATAAGCTGTTGTATCTTCTTCTTCAAGACGATGTAGTCCTTGGTGGAGTGATGCACGTACTGATGATAGAGACAATACTTAGAATTATTGAGTTGGCTCGCCTCTGCAGGACGTCGTGGTGGAGGCAATGTCAGCTTATTACCCTTCGTCAATGTGTGGAAGATGGTAATAATATCGTCTTCATCGAAGGAGAAGGTCTTCTTAGGCTTGTCGGAGGTATCCTGAGAATTGGAAGCTCCTTTGGATGTGTCGACCCCCACGAACAGGGATAGTTTGAGGATGCTTGTCCTTGTCTTCGGATTTGGGTATTTTCAACCCTAGTAGTTGCAATTTAGGAATGCCATTTTCAGCAGCATCAGCAGCCCCAATGAAAGTGGGCTATGTATCATACTTATGTATACCCAGACAAAACTTGACCGTAGGAAGGAAGTTATGTCGACAAGTATCCATAAGTTCCGAGTCTGGTATGTCGAAGGGCATCTTCAGTGCTAGTCGCCTGAAGCGTTCAATGAAGGCGATGACAGACTCAGTCCTCCTTTTCTTGGTCTCGATGAGGGTGGACATACTAACATGCATGCCGCTCTCGTAGAACCTGTTGAGGAATAACCTCCCCAAGTCTTTGAATGAATTGATACATTCGTCTGGCAGACTACAGAACCATTCAAAGGCTACCCCCTGTAATGTTCTAATAAACAGCTTCGACAAGAACGGATCATCTCTGGGCAAGTGCAGAGTCTGCATGTTGAAGTACGTCATGTGTTGACGAGGAAAAGTCAACCTGTCAAATGAGTTCAGCGTCAGCGGCTTGTAGTTAGGAGGGCAAGTAGCATTCTCCCACTCTGGGGGATACGGTTGAGATATCCCCATCTTCTGAAGCTCGTCTTTGTGAGAGATGGTATCGAGACGAGCGACCAGGAAATTAATTGCATCCTCTTAATTGAGAAGGTGTTGGGAAATGGCTGCTGAACGGTTGTGAGGCATCGTTGGCGAAGGACCACCTCCAATATTTGCAAGATTTGGAGGAGGTACAACGGAATGATACTCCTTTTGTAGTGAAGGAGGGTTGCTGCTGTGAGCCGGACTAGCGTGGGCTGAGACATTTTATTGAGGTGGAGGAACATCCCCGACAGCTTGGACCGCCATAATACTGGTAAGTATATCAGTGATCTTAGCGAATACTATTTCAAGACCCTCTAGCCGTTTGCTGGTTTGGTCACTGGCTTCTTCAGGTATTTCTCCGTCCGCTATGAATGTAGATAGCATGCGAGGACGAACAGAGGAAACAATACAACTGTGTTGATACTGTCTGTCTCCGAGTGGATAAGTCCTTCATCTTCAGGTAGAGGAGGTAGATAGTCGCCATCAGATTCGGAAGGATCGTTGTCCTCTAGAAGGCTACCCCCAGTGTGAGGGTCATCAGCTTCAGACTCTGAGGGAATACTACATCCAACTTGGGATTCGTCGTCGTCCATACGGAGTCTCGCCTTTGACCGAGTACCCATGTAAACTCCTTTAGATGTGACAGCCTGCTGGCCATCTGTTGGTAAACTTCTTCTTTTTGTTCTCGCGAAGCTGAGAGAGAAAGTTGGGTTGGTAGTCCACCGTCTTTTATTAGGGCTTCCGTAAGGGGGACCCCATGAAGCCATGTTGGATGAAACACACAGTGGCTTTTCGTCGTCAGAGAAGTGCAGCCATCGAAACACGGACTTTCTCTGAGGCACACTTGTTGCTTTGGAGCAACAATAGTTGATAACAATACTGGTGCACAGAAGTGCACTATGAATTGTTATGTTCTCCCTCGCTTTACGCTTATGATTTATCATGTCGCACAAGTCAGCGAAAGGGAGTTTTACCTTATACCCCATATTACATGTATCGTCGAGCTTCGCATACGGGTTCGTAAGGACAGTAGGCGCATCCAGACTTAGTTCATGTGCAGGGACAACCCCTATACCTAAGTTCTGTGATGTCCTTGAAGACAGCCCCGTACTATACGCGTTAGGGCCTGTCTTTTTGTTGTGGGCACATAGGCCTTGGAGACTGGCCTTGGGCGCATGCTCCTTGATAGCATGTCTGAGCCTCCTTGATGTGGACGTATAGTATGGATCCAAAGAGCCTGGGCGCATAGCCCTGGGTGCATGGCTTTGGACGCCCAGCCTGCTGAAGACAGAAGTGTTTTGGTTGGGGCTATGCGCCCAAACACTCCCTTGGGCACATGGCTTTGGGTGCATGCCTGGTGGAGCAGCACTGTTTTCTTCCAGTTTGGCCTCCTTCGTTTGTGAGCCTCGTCGGGTTTGGCCAGAGTGTCGTACACCCCGATTCTTGGTATCGTAGTGTTTTATTTTGCCAAGTCTCGGGTGTTAAATACCCTGTTGTTGGTTATACAGGAAAGAAGTCACTGGGCTAGTAGAGCCCGGAACGGTGTGAGCCTTCTTCGTTTGGGGAACTTCTGTGGCAGAGTCATGCGCCCATGTGACAGAGTCCTCCAGTTGCATATCTGCTATGACACTAGCAGGATATGTACAACGAGCCTTTGGAAGCCAAGTCTTACGAGACTTGTTCGGCTTTGCTGATTTTGAGGGAGTAGAGCCATCCCTCGAGCGCATCTCTTCGAACGCCTACTGATCGAACTTTACGATCAGCATCTTCTGAGTACTCCCCACTTTGTCGGTATAGGATTGCGTTACCACTTTTTTGTCAGAGGAAAAGGTAGTCCCCAGCAGAGTCGCCATTTTTATGGACACACAAAAAAGAAGAAGAAAATGCTGTCTTTTCTTTATTGGCGCAAGGCACCACAAATAGAGTACACCTGAGAGATCCTGCGCTGAGGATCCCCGAGTACAAAAAATGAATTCTGGAGAATGGGACGATGGAGATCGAGCGACAGTTGCTCCTTTACTTCGTTGACACTTCGATTACAAAAGTGGAAGAAAACCTAAGAAAATTGCTAAATCTCGGCTCACTGGCAAGAAGTGCAGCAATTTGGCTCTTGAAAATGCTATCCGTTCTGTGTTTTGAAGAGTGATGAGGCCCCCCTTTTATAGTCATTCTTGGGCTGGAATGATGTTATGCGCCCACATAAGGAAACACGCTGGTTTCTATGTAGGTGCATAGTCCTGCTTTGGACTCATAGGATGTAGGCGCATACAGGCTGTGAGATCGTGGGTTAGTCATGGCGTTGACGTGGCCGCATGCTTCGGTACACGACTGCTCGTGGAGACTGACGTGGCCGTGCGCTTTGGTACACGTTTTGATCATGGCTTTGACTGAGTCAGGCTTGGGCGCATAGCCATGTCTCAGGCTATGCGCCCTTCTTTCGGCGGAGCTAGTCTTGGGCGCATGAAATTTTACTGGCTGGGCGTATGAAACTCCACTGGGTGGGCGCATGGAGCTTCATTGACTGTGCGCATAGAACTTCACTGACTGGCGCATGGAGCTCCACTGACTGGGCGCATGGAGCTTCACTGATTTGGGCATATGGAGCTTTACTGGCTTGGGTGCATGGGGCTTCATTTGCTGAAATTTTTTTTATGCTTCCACAGCCTATAATCTGCTAGAGAGGATACACCTTTCTTCTTTGGGATCAAAGTAATGAAAGTGTGATTAAGTTCGCAGAGCAGCTTCCATGTCTTGAAAAAATTAGAGACAATGTCAAGGATCAGATCTTTGAGAGCAGACCAATGTACCTTGAAGAATTTTGCACCAAAGCCATCTTGCCCAGGTGATTTGGAGTCATCTGCATCTCTGATATAGTTTTCAATCTCTTCCACAGACAGACACAGGACGGCAGATGGCAGCATTACCAACTTCTGTCACAAGCTTCTTGCACACTATATTAGGAAATGAGGTAGGATAGTCGATCTGGTTATATAGGTTTTTATAATAAGCCACATCTTCTGACTGGATGTCAGATGGGTCAGACACAACATCTCCATTAGGCTTGATGAGTCTATTGATGCTGTTGGTGTGAAGCCGAGCTCTGATCATTACGTAGATGAATTTAGTGCCTTTGTCACCTGACTTTAACAAGTTACATTTGGCTCTTTTTTGGAGGTGAAGGAGTTCTTGCAGTTGGAGCATGTGCACTTCCTCATTTAGCCGTTTCTCTTGTGTAGCTAACTAAGTGTCATCGAGGTGGGTCTGCAGCTGCTCTTGCACTCTTTTAAGGTCATCCTTTTTGCTGCGAAGAGGTAAAAGAGGTTGTATTTTGTGCCAAGATTTGAGGCCAACTTTGACCTCTTTTAATAACCTGCACGACCGGTATTGGAGATTGCCATGGACAAAAATCTTCATAGCTTCCTGAACCGTGTCTAGATAACCATCCAACATGTGCCAAGCATTAGAGTACCTGAAGGGTTTGCGTTTGGGAGGGATAAATTCCAGAAGGCTGACGAGAATCAGAGAATGATCACTTGTGTTTGGGGCAGGCATTCTGCAGTCGAAGAAGTGAAGATTTCAAACCACTTGCTATTGCCAATGTCTCTGTCTAATTGACAGTAAATCCTCTTACTCACAGATTTGTTGTTCCAAGACCACACATGTCCAGTTCTGTTTAAGCATGTCAGACCAAATTTGAGGATGCATTGTTGGAATTCAGAAAGGACAGGAGTAGGGACCTTTCTACCGCCGTGCTTCTCTCTGTCATGGAGGATGGCATTGAAGTCGCCAATTAGAAGAAGAAGGGAGATGTTGTCGACTTGATGGCAGAGCATGTCGATATCATCCCACAGTTGAAGCCTATATACACGATCATTATGGCCATAGATAGCACCAAGGATAAGTTTGAGGCCACCTTTATTGATGAATTCCACAGAAATGAGCTGTTCAAAGTTGAACCTCACTTGTCCGTCCCAAGTATTTTTGTCCCACATAATCCAGATTTGAGCCACATTATATTATAGTAGGTTATAAGCATGACCCCAGCCCTTGGAGAGTCTCTCAGAGAGCTTAGACTCAGACTTTATATTAGATTCAATGATGATGACAATCGAACACTCATGAACTCTAGCAAGTTTGGTAACTTCTCGCCATCTAACTGTAGAGGACACTCCTCTAATGTTCCAAGCAACAATAGACATTAATAATGGTATTTGTTTCCCTTCGTAGTCCTTGAACTTACTCGAAGGGGATTAGTAAGTTCACTAGGAGAATTGGTATAGTTGGATTAGTAAGTTCACTAGGAGCATTGGTATAGTTGCCAACGTCTGTGTCTGTTCTGGCAGTGAAAGCAATACCTTCTGTAACTCCCTAAGTCCATTTTGTGTATTTTCGATCATTTCCTAAATTTTTGTGTTTTTTTAATAAATAAAATATTGGAGCTTTATAAGAAAATATTGATTTGGATAAAAGATTCAAGGAAACTATATTTATTTTAATTAAAATCTCAACTTTTCCTTCTACTGTGCTTATACATAATAGTATGTTATTATTTGTTTAATTAATTATTAATGGAGTTAAAATTGTGATTAATTATTTATCCTTAAACTAGTTATTAACTAATTTTTATTTTTAGAAATGATATTGAATTCTTTTGAAAATCAGTGTGAAAAGATTGACATTTGAATTCTTTCAAAAAGACTGTTATTTGAATTTCTTTTAAAAAGTCTGATATTTGAATATTTGAATCTTTGCAAACTGTTAGAATATTTGAATTTAAAAATCTGTTAGAGAATAACTAATTTCTGTTAGTTGTTACAATTTTGTTACAAGGTTATATAAATAGCCCTAGATCTATTTTTATTTACTGCTATTGCCACTATCACAACACATAGAAAACCGCCAGATCTACTCTTATTTACAACTCTGCCATTCCTCCTCTGCACACATACACGATTATTTTATTATAAATACATAGTTTCCAAAACTTTCTGACACACTCTGCACACATCAGCACACTTTCCAATACATCGCACAGTACACTTTCTCTATCCACTGTTCTCTCTCTCATCACTGCTCCTGACCGAGCACCACTGCTCACGGAGTTCATATTCTCACCGCCTATCACTGGAGCCAGCCCCGCCTTCATCCTCCGCAGGGTGTCGTCTTCATCACTGGATCTACCTTGACGATGTCAGCAGCGTTGGAGATCGCCACCACCAGACGACTAGGGTCGTCAGATCCGCCATTACCACACCGTCGAGCCGACCGGAGCCACCGAGCCCTGCCTCCACAACAGAAGTTTCCAGAGATCTACTCCACTACAGCCGGAGCTACATCGCCAGAGCTGCCTCTACCAGTCGTGCCTAGCCATCTGTGTCCACCATCTCGGACACAGCATGCCACGACAGTGCTCCTCGATCAAAGAGTTTCTTCAGCCGTGTAACTCGACTCGAGCGCCGACCCCTCGAGCAGCGAGCCACCCCTTCGAGCTCTGTGCCACTCGTGGATCGCGTTCGACCCTTTGATCCTTGAGCCGCAGTGCCTCGCAGTTCGAGCCACCACCGGAGGAGCTGGGAACCGCCGCCACGACACGCCAGCAGCACCCGGAGCCGAATCTCGCCGTCCAAGCAGCCAGATCTACTCGAAGCCATCACCAGATCCGCCGTGGTTAGATCTCTTCCGCGGACGTCGCCGGGGTAAGCTTCCTCTCTATCCCCTTTGTCTTTATAGCTTCTTGCCATGTTTCTTCTTTTAGGGTTTTGATATCGGTTTGGGGAAGATGGAGATGGAAACCTAGGATCTAGGGTTTGTGTTGGTTATGAAGAAAGGAATAACCTAGAGATAGGGTTTTCTAGCCGAGTGAAGAGGAAGAAGCTGGAATCTAGGATTAGGGTTTCAGGTTGGAGTGAGACTGAGAGAGGTGAAGGAAGAGTGCTAGATTAGGTTTCCATGGGGATTTCAGTGAGATAAGTAGGGAAGAAGAAGGAATTGTTTAGGGTTAGGGTTTCCTAAACTGAGCTAGAGGAAGAAGACGAAGTGGGAGAATGGGATTTTTGTGTCGGCTAGAAGTGGAGAATGGGAGGAGAGAGAAGATTGGGTCAGGGTTTGTCAACCCCTTAACCAATTTTTTTTGAATTTATTAAATTTTTATATCCATTTATTGCCACTTAGATATATTTGTTATGTTGATATTTTGTTTTACAACAAATGCTAATAGATGAGCAGTGGAAAATAGGAAAGATTGCAGGGACCATAGTGCATAAGTACCTAGGGGCTATTACAAACATAAGAATGTAAATTCGGTTTTGTTGCTGGACCCAACTGAAACCTTCAAAGTTTGAATTTCCCAACGGCCAGGACCAAAATCGAATATGGATTCCATCTCATCCAACTGTGGTTCAAATCCTTGAGTATGATCTAAACACTCAATTAAATCCTATCTGATCTCTCATATAAAGGGTTCAGGGGCGGCCAAACCCCTCAATACACAAAACCCTAGCAGTTGGCCGCTCCCTTGATCACCTTCCAGTCGGGAGTCATCGGAGAGCTGTGAAGAAGAAGAGCATTTAAACCCTTCGACTGGTAAAACTTCTTCCTCGACTCCTCGATCATATGTTACTCTATTTTTCATCTTGATCTAATGGAAATATAGGTGTTTGTCATAAGTCCTGAAAGGACCTAGAGTAGGTGGCAGCCCATATTAGGTTTTTATTCCATTAGCTTTGTTCTGCCCTGTTCATACCAATATTATGTCCCTGTATTGTGGATTTAAGTGTAGGAATCTCTAGAATACATAACTAGCCCATATAAGGCAGGTATCAATCATCGAGTTCAGATGCTAGGACTTGAAGGTTCTGCCCACAACACTGCACATGCTGCATCTGAACACCCAATGTTCTGCCATTTGAATCCCTTGTCCAGGCCTTTACATGCATCGTACTGCATGCCCTTAGTTCAGTTCACAAATTAGATTATTTTGCTCAGTCATTCATCCATTTACATATGTCCCTGCTACCACATTAATTTGTTCAGACCCCTACCATTGCCTACATTATTGCACTGTTCAGTCTTTTGTTTACTGTTCAGTCTCATTTCCATTGTAGTTCAGTCCACTGTTATTAGAGTATCAGTCATCCCGTTGTATCATTCATGTAGGCCTTTGTATCAGTTACCTGTAGGTGGAGGGCTCAGGTACATGTGGAAATGGCTTTGGGGTATCAACCATCTTACAGGTTGCTTGTTCATAACTGAACCATGTATGTATATAGTATAGGGGCTCTAATGTTCATCCATGCATCTTTATAAATAGGCCTACATGGTTCAGTTCTCTATTATTTGTACCAGTCTCTGAATGAGGGATCGGGTTAGGCATTGTGAGCGCAATAGTAAGTTGGGTATTCACATTGTATCAGTTCCACATGTGGATTTTGATATAAGTCCCATACTATTGTACCTGTCCTATTGCTTGTATCAGTCACTGGTAGAAAGTAGTAGCCATCTATTTCATTTTGATGTCAGTCCTAAATTGCATTGTGTATCAGTCATGGGTTTTGGTGTTCAGTCATTAGTTATAATATTTGTATCAGTTTTGAGATACATAGTTCATTCCATACTTCCATGGTTTCATTCATGAAGAGGATGGAAGGAACTACATAGGTCCATCAGATTCCCTTTTCTCATATGTTCAGTGCTTAATATCCCCAGTTTCACTTTGATTTAGTCCTTGTACTGCTATGTTAGTATCAGTTTAGGGATCTTGTGTTCAGTCCCTTTTCATTTCATTTGTTGGTCTCAATTGTTCCACTCCTTATGCGGACAGTGAGGTATCAGTTCCTGTGTGGACATGGTGTCATACATTGCCAAGACATTTAGTTATGGTATCTTAGATGTTCAGTCACTATTTCACCTATTGTATTGTCTTATATATTTGCTTTGTCATTCCTTTAACGTCCAGTAGAGTGCCCTGCATTAAGTTTCACAATATATTAGGTTGTATCAGTTAACCGAGGTATTGGCCTCTTGCATCCATTTGTTTCAGCCCAGTGGGAAGAGGATTATTCAGCCCTGACACCTGATGTTCAGTCCCTAAGTCATCATGACTAGTCCCAACATAAGTGCATTACAGAACAGGATGGGGTATCTACACCTAGAGGATGTAACAGCAGTAATATTGTGATATCACAGGTACTAGGAAGAATACTTATATTGCCAATTAAAACAAGAAGACTTGTATTGTCTTGTGTTCAAGTTTCTGGAGAAGGTGAACACCATTCCAGTTGAGATGGCAAATCGTGTACCAATTGGTACTAGACACAAACCATGTGTAGGTGAGAACCTAGGAAAGTCTAAGGTTTGGCTTTATCACTCTTGATAAGACACTGTCTCATATGGAGATGGGACGATCTGAGGACAAGTTGGCCAGAGCACACCTATATGTACACCACTCGTAGGAAGTAGCAGAACATGGGGTTTGTTTGACTACCTAGGTGTAGTACTACATGGCAATATCCTGCATTCCTAATTAGTCCAGATTTGAGCAACCTGAGCAACTACAACTCAAGACAGTAGGTAAGGCCAACTAGGCAGTAACAGAATGTACACATATATATATAACACCAGTTATAGATAGTTAGTTCTAGTGTAGTTAGATATCAGTGTTCCACTTGGTGACTGTTAAATACTAAAGGTTGTGGTAGGTTGTTGGGCTGCAGTATGTATAAGCAAGAAGACTGGGACTGGGAACCACTAATTAGGTCTGCAAGGCAGTATCAGTAACACTATCTATAGGAGAACCATAGGTGCATTACCTTAGTAATAGACCAATAAACCTAAGTTTCACTTTTTGTTCCTTATTAATTTTATAATGCTTAAAAATAGGCCACTTGGAACAACGTTTTGGACTTGTCCCGTACAACAGCTCAGGACCACAGGCAAGTATACCTTGCCTTTCTGCACATCTTTATTTACATGCACCGTCTTTTATTATTATCCAGTTTTTCTCATATTATTGACATGTATCTTTTATATCCTACTTGTATATTTGTATGACCGTATTCACAGTTAGCTTTGTATCTTATTGTTCATGTTCACTTGTGCCTTTATTGAGTCGTGCCATGGGTCGAGAAGTCGTGAACTGAATTGCTTTACCTCCGTGTCTTGAAATCTTGAAGCTAACCTACGAGTCCATATTAGGGGCGAGGGTTAGTAGTTATCTGTGTCTTAATCTAACCTGTGAGTCCACACTAGGGACGAGGGTTAGTATTTATTGGTCCATACCTGCGAGCCCACACTAGGGGTGAGGGTGATGCTAACCTGCGAGTCCACACTAGGGACGAGGGTTAGTAGTATATGGTTCACACCTGCAAGTCCACACTAGGGGCGTAGGTGATGCTAGCCTGCGAGTCCACACTAGGGACGAGGGATAGTAGTTGTTCAAACCCGCGAGTGCACACTAGGGATAAGGGTTTGAGTATTCGATTGGTCATCCGTTGACATCTTGACATGAGATCTCTCTTCCTCATTCAGCAGTTCATCTATGTGTAGACAGTGTACAGATTCGTGTTTATTTATTGCTCAGTTTTACTTGTATATTCTGTATTTTCTCTCCATGCATAATAAACTGTTGGAAAGGCTCGTTTTTATGTATCTTGCTAGTCCTCTGAGGACCTGATGATCTCTTCAGGTTAGCCAAGTTTGAGTCAGGAGCATACGAGAGGGTTTGAGCCAGCATCAGATCGTAGTGCTTGCAGTTGAGGTGGTCTAGATTAGCAGTTTTTATCCAGTTAGTTACTTCATGTACTTCTCTATTTTTTCATCTATTGGTAGTAGATTTGTGTCCGCCGGACGTGACATTGATTCTTGATATTCAGTTATATTCATTATTCAGTTTCATGTCTTTTTATTGATCTTGACTGTGACATGATTATTTCTGTGGATGAGATATAGTTACCATGAGATTCTAGATTGCCGTGACTTGTGTATAAATAGCGTACTACCGCCGACACTGCAGCGTAGGCTGGGCTTGGACACGTCTTGTATCTGGAAAGCGGGTGCGGGTCGTGACAAGTTTTTTTGGTGGCCTATGTAGGTCTACGTTAATCACTTCGGTTACGTCACTGTGCCATCGTGAGCCTGCGAATAGGATTAGATACTTAGGATCTCATCCGTGTGTCTTGACTCCTTGTTGACTTCTATCCTTGATTTCATAGAATTCTTGACTTGCATCATGCTTGAAATTTCTTCAACGGCTAAAGTATTTTCTGTTGTTATAGTTAAGATGGACTCTCAAGACAGGAACAATGCTACACTGAACACTCCACCGGCTACGGAAGACTTTTTTACGTACATGACCCCGTCGACACAAGGAGGCCAGCTCACTCATATGGGAAATCAGCCGCAGCTTTCGAGATTCCACAAAGGCGAGATTCCACTACCTCCGCAGTTTCCTCCGCAGATTCCAAGGAGCAGCTGGCAGGAATTTTCAGTAGATATTAACAGATTTTATAGGCCATAATAGACTTAGATTAAATTTCTGTCATAGCAACTTATTCTAGATTATTCTTTCTAATAGATCACTGCTCCTTAAATTTCGAGGACGAAATTTGTTTGAGGGGGGTAGAGTTGTCAACCCCTTGACCAATTTTTTATTAAATTTATTAAATTTTTATATCCATTTATTGCCACTTAGATATATTTGTTATGTTGATATTTTGTTTTACAACAAATGCCAATAGATGAGCAATAAAAAATAGGAAAGATTGCAGGGACCATAGTGCATAAGTACCTAGGCGGTATTACAAACATAAGAATGTAAATTCGATTTTGTTGCTGGACCCAACTGAAACCTTTAAAGTTTGAATTTCCCAACGGCCAGGACCAAAATTAAATATGGATTCGATCTCATCCTACTGTGGTTCAAATCCTTGAGTATGATCTAAACACTCAATTAAATCCTATCTGATCTCTCATATAAAGGGTTCAGGGGCGGCCAAACCCCTCAATACACAAAACCCTAGCAGTTGGCAGCTCCCCTGATCACCTTCCAATCGGGAGTCATCGGAGAGCTGTGAAGAAGAAGAGCATTCAAACCCTTCGACTGGTAAAACTTCTTCCTTGACTCTTCGATCATATGTTACTCTAATTTTCATCTTGATCTAATGGAAATATAGGTGTTTGTTATAAGTCCTGAAAGGACCCAGAGTAGGTAGCAGCCCATATTAGGTTGTCATTCCATTAGCTTTGTTCTGCCCTGTTCATACCAATGTTATGTCCCTGTATTGTAGATTTAAGTGTACGAATCTCTAGAATGCATGACCAGCCCATATAAGGACGGTATCAATCATCGAGTTCAGATGCCAGGACTTGAAGGTTCTGTCCACAACACTGTACATGCTGCATCTGAACACCCAAGGTTCTGCCATTTGAATCCCTTGTCCAGGCCTTTGCATGCATTGTACTGCATGTCCTTAGTTCAGTTCACATATTAGATTATTTTACTCAGTTATTCATCCATTTACATATGTCCCCTGCTACCATATTAATTTGTTCAGACCCCTACCATTGCCTACATTATTGTACTGTTCATTCTTTTGTTTACTGTTCAGTCTCGTTTCTATTGTGGTTCAGTCCACTGTTATTAGAGTATCAGTCATCCCGTTGTATCATTCATGTAGGCCTTTGTATCAGTTACCTGTAGGTGGAGGGCTCAGGTACATGTGGGAATGGCTTTGGGGTATCAACCATCTTACAGGTTGCTTATTCATAACTGAACCATGTATGTATATAGTATAGGGGCTCTAATGTTCATCCATACATCTTTATAAATAGGCCTACATGGTTCAGTTCTCTATTATTTGTACCAGTCTCTGAATGAGGGATCGGTTTAGGCATTGTGAGTACAACAAGAAGTTGGGTATTCACATTATATCAGTTCCACATATGGATTTTGATATAAGTCCTATACTATTGTACCTATCCTATTGCTTGTATCAGTCACTGGTAGCAAGTAGTAGCCCTCCATTTCATTTTGATGTCAGTCCTATATTGCATTGTGTATCAGTCATGGTTGGGTGTTCAATCATTAGTTATAATATTTGTATCAGTTTTGAGATACATAGTTTATTCCATACTTCCATGGTATCATTCATGTAGAGGATGGGGGAAACTACATAGGTGCATCAGATTCCCTTTTCTCATATGTTCAGTGCTTAATATCCCCTATTTTACTTTGATTTAGTCCTAGTACTGCTATGTTAGTATCAGTTTAGGGATCTTGTGTTCAGTCCCTTTTCATTTCATTTGTTGGTCTCAATTTTTCCACTCCTTATGCGGACAGTGAGGTATCAGTTCCTGTGTGGACATGGTGTCATACATTGCCAAGACATTCAGTTGTGGTATCTTAGATGTTCAGTCACTATTTCACCTATTGCATTGTCTTATATATTTGCTTTGTCATTCCTTTAACGTCCAGTAGAGTGCCCTGTATTAAGTTTCACCATGTATTAGGTTGTATTAGTTCACCGAGGTATTGGCCTCTTGCATCCATTTGTTTCAGCCCAGTGGGAAGAGTATTATTCAGCCCTGACACCTGATGTTCAGTCCCTAAGTCATCATGACTAGTCCCCATATAAGTGCATTACAGAACAGGATGGGGTATCTACACCTAGAGGATATAACAACAGTAACATTGTGATATCACAGGTAATAGGAAGAATACTTGTATTGCCAATTAAAACAAGAAGACTTGTATTGTCTTGTGTTTAAGTTTCTGGAGAAGGTGAACACCATTCCAGTTGGGATGGCAAATCGTGTACCAGTTGGTACTAGACACAAACAATGTGTAGGTGAGAACCTGGGAAAGTCTAAGGTTTGTCTTTATTACTCTTGATAAGACACTGTCTCATTTGGAGATGGGATGATTTGAGGACAAGTTGGCCAGAGCACACCTATATGTACACCACCCGTAGGAAGTAGCAGAACATGGGGTTTGTTTGACTACCTAGGTGTAGTACTACATGGCAATGTCCTGCATTCCTAATTAGTCCTAATTTGAGCAACCTGAGCAACTACAACTCAAGACAGTAGGTAAGGCCAACTAGGCAGTAACATAATGTACACATATATATATAATACCAGTTATAGATAGTTAGTTCTAGTGTAGTTAGATATCAATGTACCACTTGGTGACTGTTAAATACTAAAGGTTGTGGTAGGTTGTTGGGCTGCATTATGTATAAGCAAGAAGACTGGGACAGGGAACCACTAATTAGGACTGCAAGGCCGTATTAGTAACACTACCTATAGGAGAACCATAGGTGCATTGCCTTAGTAATAGACCAATAAACCTAAGTTTCACTTTTTGTTCCTTATTAATTTTATAATGCTTAAAAACAGGCCACTTGGAACAACGTTTTGGACTTGTCCCGTACAACAGCTCAGGACCACAGGCAAGTATACCTTGCCTTTCTACACAGCTTTATTTACATGCACTGTCTTTTATTATTATCCAGTTTTCTCATATTATTGACATATATCTTTTATATCTTGCTTGTATATTTGTATCATTACTTTGTAGACCGTGTTCACAGTTAGCTTTGTATCTTATTGTTCGTGTTCACTTGTGCCTTAATTGAGTCGTGCCATGGGTCGAGAAGTCGTGAACTGAACTGCTTTACC